>CM056495.1:16178312-16537817 GCA_029783415.1 Anisodus acutangulus
GAGCGACCTTCTGTTCTTTCAGTTGTGTAAGCCTTCCACCTCTCTCTTAGCTTTGCATCTTTTCCATTCGGTCGCCCTACCCCTCCCCGCCCTACCATATTCTCAAATTTCTATTTTATATTATTTTTACTTTTATAAACAATTTATAAAAAATATGAAATTTTTTCTTACCTCCCCTCCCCCCACCCCCACCCCCACCCCCTCCTACCCACACCAGCCCCGCCCCACCAATTATTTTATATATTTATTTTGCTTTTATAAAAAATGACTTTTTAAAAAAAAATGTTATTCTTATTTTAAAAATAAAGATATGAAAAAATCAAATATCATACAAAATAAAATATTATCATAGAAGAAAGTAAATTTGAAATTTGTAAAAGTAATGAGTGAAGTTGAGTTATGATCCATCATTTAGCCATCTTGATCCGTCCATCTTAGCCCATATAAACTTTGGGCGGATTAGATATTAACCCATCTATTAATTCAAATATTTTAACCGATCCAACTTTAGCTCAAATAGCCCATCTGCCGTCCCTACTGTTATTCTAAACGGATAAATTGACATGACTAGTTATCCTATATTTTAGAACTGAGCTAATAACGAAGTCCACGTGTTTAACTTTATCCCCTTTTGTGGAGGTGAGTCCTGTTCCTTCAATCACTGATGCCACGTGTCAAAGCTCCGACTCCTCAGTTCTGAGATATATATATATATTTCGATTGTTCCAAAAAATTGATCTACTATATAAATATTTAAAATTTATTTAAATTATATATTTTAAAAGTTAAAGTAGGCTAATTGAGCACGTAAGTCTACCTTGTCACTCTATGTGACCTCAAACTCTTGTTCAATATAACAAAACCATCGCCATCAAAGTCGCTCAATATCTCAATCGCTTCAATTTCTGCAACTTTCCTCTCC
Source organism: Anisodus acutangulus (assembly GCA_029783415.1). Classification (NCBI taxonomy): domain Eukaryota; kingdom Viridiplantae; phylum Streptophyta; class Magnoliopsida; order Solanales; family Solanaceae; genus Anisodus; species Anisodus acutangulus. The sequence continues at coordinate 16,179,235 of CM056495.1, forward strand.
TCTGTCCACTCATCGAATGTCGACGGCATCTTCGTCGTCGAAAACCGACGACGCCGAAGCTCTACGCCGGCACCGTATTCTCTCTAGCCAGCTATATTTCGATGTGCCTCCTATTAAGGTACAACTGAATTTTTCTCGTTTTTAGTTCAATTTTTACAGAGTTTGCGAAGAATTAATCTCTTTGTGTTAATTTTGTTGTTTTTTGTTCGATCAGGTACCGTTGATATACTCGTCATCCTACGACATTGCTTTTCTCGGGATTGAAAAACTGTAAGAACTGCAATTTCTGCTACTCCCTATGTCCCAATTTATATTACATATTTCGCTTTTCGAGAGTCAAATAAATTTTTTTTGACTGCAATCAATTTGTATGCCCTTTACATATTTTAAATTGTGAATTATTATGACGGATAATACTTTTTGTGTAGTTTCTAAGTATACAAATTATTTTTCAAAAAACCTAAAGTTTGTATGGCCGAATTCACGGTCAAAATAAAGAAGTTTTGACTCTCAAAATCTGAACTATGTCATTACATATCGGGACGGAGGGAGAATGAAATTTGTTCGAAAAGAATGTGTTGACTGTTATGGATTATGATTGCTAGATACCTTATCTATACCTAAATAATGGAAGCATAATTGTTGTTAAGAATGGGAAGTTCTAGGAATGGTTAGGTCTAAGGTGTATAGTTCTGGATGAGAGAAAATAATTGGTGAATTTCTAGAAGTGCAATAGAAGTACTAAAGCTGGTTATCCTAGCCTTTTATTTTAGGATTTAAATTTCATGAAATTGAGTGTGGTAAATTTGCATTCGCTAGTGTTTGGAACAGATTGGTATCTGTACCTGGTAAATAATGACTATATGAGATAGGGAACCTTAAATTATGCTAATTTGATAGAAATTGAAAGATGATAACCAACTTTTTTTATGTACATGATGTGAGAGGAAGTAAATTTTAATGTTGTGAAAGGCCAAATGGAGTGTAATAGGGGATAAATAAAGGAGAAGAGATAACGGAAGTGTAGTCCCACTCCAACCTGAATGAACAGTACCTCAATATCTATTCGAGATACATTCCTCCTGCCTTGATTAACTCCATTTCATTCAACACTAAATAATTTGTCTTATAAGAAAAAAAGAAAAATTAGGGGTTCTGTAATTCTTGTACTTATTCCTACAAGGACATCTAAGTTTCTTATGAGAATAAAATTACATCCTCGTGAAAATACAAAGCACAGGAGTAGTAAAAATAATCATAAACAAACATTGGGCCAAAAGTAAGTATAACAACAGTAACTACGTTTTAATCCCAAATTGATTGTAATCGGCTAATCACACAGGCAAACTGCTAAAGTATTGTCCGCTAGGGCCCAATTTTTTGTGCCTCACTGTTTTGATCCGTTGGGCTTTAACCCAAAAGGTGCTTCAATAGTTGGAGGTCTGATTTGCTCCATGATTATACTAAAAGGTGCTTCATTCAACCCCCAACAGCTGGTAGGCTACTATCCACCCCCTTGGAGGTTCAGCGTGCTCGCTCAGATTTGCCCCATGATTATACTAAAAGGTGCTTCATTCAACCCCCAACAGCTGGTAGACTACTATCCACCCCCTTGGAGGTTCAGCGTGCTTGCTCAGATTTGCCCCATGATTATACTAGAAGAGATATCTGCTCTGATATCACTTGTAACGGCCTAGGCCAAACTACCATGATATTGTTGGCTTTGGCCCGACCTTTGGGATTCTGGTTTTGACCCCTTGGGTTTAACCGAAAAGGCTCATCGACAATTAAATTTCTGATCTCGCCTTATATAGTCCCTAACTTCCTCTTCCGATTTTGATGTGGATTTGCTTGAGGCAAGCTTCATAATGAACCCCCTTTCGAGTTCAATAGCCAGCTGGCTATGGGATGCTATACTTCAAAATTTGGACCATTTCTCAATTTTTTCCTTCACAGAGTCTATGCTAATCTACTTTCTGTCGTTCCAGTTTTATCAGATGTCCCGTTTGTCACGACCCAAAAAGTAGGGCCATGACTGGCATCCGACAGCATAACTCCCATCCGGCGAACCCCTATCCAATAACGTGTCATCCGCAACACATATCAAAGGCACTAAGTGGCCCAACACTATACTCACAATTGTTTTCCTGCAGAATGTTATTCTAGGTCACATGCACGTCATGTGTTTCAAAATTTTGGATACACTAGCGGTCCTACCACTGTACTGTACCTGCTGTGGCACTTAACTATTGAGTGGATGGTAGTACACCTAGTCACCGAGTGGGTGGTGACCTGTTTGTCGTGTACATGGGGTTTCAATGTCTAATATATGTCTGTTTGGTAATGTTTTTGAAAGGATTACAACATGAATGCACTTAGTATGAGGGGGTCTCATATGATATGTTGCATTGCATTACTTCTGATTTTCTGTATAACGACAATTAGTATGAGGGGGAAAATCATCTTTTCATACAACGACAATTAGTATGAGGGGGTCTCATATGATATTTTCTTGCATCAAAGGCTTGTCCCATCTTTTCAGAAGTAGTTTGTATTACTTTTTGGATCGTGTAGATTCACTCCCTTATCTTCGATCTATAGATTCCATGCCAGGTACTATCGAACCCTCCAGTTGATCATCATCTATTTTAGCTATAATGATGAGTCAAACTTCGAGATCACCGAGTTCTTCGAGAATCAAGGGGTCAAGAGCCTAATCAGTCCTCCGGTGGCGGTCTAGTACTTGCATTCTGTTTCTTTCTTTTAGTTGGATTGCATCCCATTATTGATTACTCTTAAATGCTCTATGAGACCTTGTGGGTGTCGTATCTCTAGTTTTTGGCTTGTATTATGGATGTCATCCCTTGTCGGGACCTATGGTTGATATAGGGCTCTAAAGGAGCGGCAGACAGGGCCTAAGTCCCCTGGAAGGCTGGAAAGGGGCACAAGAAAGGGTGAGAGCCCCGTTATACCCGAATATTATTGGACCACGAGCCACTTTTTGGATTAAAGTTCAAGGGGGTAAAACCGTGAGACCCAAAAGGCTGGGTCAAGACCGCACAATACCTTGGCGGTTTGGCCTTGGACATTTCATGGATAGTGTTGCTTGTATGTATCAGTTCGTCCAGTATGTTCTATTATTAGTTAAATCCACATTTATTCCAAGAGTTTGTAGGTCACTAGAGATAACTTCCATAATGTGATATTATCTCTACCTCATTTCTTTTTATCCAAATCAATCATCATTATCATCATATTGTCACACTTACTGAAAAGATGCTTTTAGAGGATATGGGAAAATCATATCATGCGATCTTCTCTTATTTTATTCATTCAGTGATGATAAATAGTATATGTAAAACATCCAAATTTGACAACATTTATCTTGTGTATACGTTGGGTTTTAGGGACTCAATGATTACTTCTGTATAAAGGTGTCATTATATAGAGCTTGCATTTCTTTTTCATAACCTTCTTTTTCTTTACCTTTTTTGTCCATCCCATAAAATGGAAATGGTTAGAGAGGACTGGAATCATGTCTTTGATATTTTTCTTAGCTTCAATTTGAGACCAAGATTACTTTTTCCACTGATTTTTTACCTTTTTGTGTGAATTTTATCTCTACCATTTCTCAGCCAAATGCACCTAGAATGTAGAGATATACATTATTGAAACTAAAACATTGTGTCACTCATCAACAGAACAACCTAAAATCTATTCTCCCCCAAACTCTCGCTTGCCTTTGGGAAAGAGTTGTATAAAGGAAAGGTGGGGGTGGGGTGTGAAAAGTTGAGATAGAGATATTAGCACTTACTACATATGAAGGTCTGTGTGAATGAAACTCATTGACAAAAAGGCAAGGGCCTCAAATCTATACATTGCATTTCCTGCACTTCAGGTGAGTATCCTTGTCCGCAGTGCTGAATTTCTATTTAGTTTATTATCTTTTGACGGAACAGTGTCTATTAATTTTCCTTCTAAAAAAGATATTATTTTTCTTCTAAAAAGCTACTGCCTAATCTAGGTTTGAATTTTGACTGGATACCTCATTCAAGCATTTAACTTCACAGGCATCCATTTGACTCTTCTAAATGGGGTCGAATCTGCCGGTTTCTCACTAAGGAAGGTATCATGGACCAAAAGCATGTAGTTGAGCCTGTGGAGGCAACAAAAGATGATCTGCTAGTGGTAGTAACTTCTACTGGTCAATAGAAACATAGTCATCTATTGAGTTATTAAATCCTTTTGTATTGTTTTTCGAACAAGTGGTGGAGTCAATTTCAAACATGCTCCTTCGCTTTATCTCCCTTAAGTACATTTATGTAGTCTTCATGCTTGCACCTTTGTGGGCTATTTAATCAACTTGATGAACTGACATTTTCTAAGGAACACGGTACCAGTACCTTTTGAATCTAAGTTATGATCACCTCAATTCAACTAAACCTAGACCATCATATATGATATTCTTATCACATCCACCAGTTACTTGAGTTCACATATCTAAGTTTTGATGATCACTGATCTGAATAATTACTTTTGGAGCCTTGTAATGAGAATTGTCTAACTATCATTAAGGCACCTCACTTTCCTATGTTTGAGTCCATAAATGCCGAGGTCAATTCCCAATTTTGTTAAGGTGATATACAATATGTAAATACATAGTTTTATTTTCTTATATATTTGCAACTTTTAGTTGCCAAAGCTCAAAACAGGATATTGTTGCTCTTTAATCTGATCTTGATGCTGTCACCAATAATACTTGAGCCTTGTGCTGAAAATCTTTAGCCAAGCATGAGGCTCCTCAGTGCTTATATCTGAGTTCGTCAATGTTCCGATCCATTTGCAATCTCATTATGGTGACTTACAACACATCCACTTCTACTTCTCTTGCATGTACAAAATTTACTAGCCACTTTAGGATACTCTTGATCTTTTTTCCAATCTAGGTGCTGTAACTCTACTTATCTGTTAACTAGTCAGTGAAACTAGCATTAGTATGGGCCACCCTTGTACCTGCCAATGTTGATGGGTGACTGATAAATGTTTTGTCATTTATGGTGTAGGTGCATTCAGAATCATACCTGAAAAGTTTGAACAGCAGCTTGAATGTCTCCATGATTGTTGAGGTAAGAGCCAGAACTGAAGTTTCCTGCTGTTGGTGTAGGTGCATTCAGAATTCGTACCAGTTTTTATGCATTAAGAGTTGGGTTTCTTGTTTCCATACTCTCGATTAGCTCATGACTAGATCTTTTAGGTCCCTCCTGTTGCGATGCTTCCTAATTGCCTTGTGCAAAAGAAAGTGCTTCACCCATTCCGCAAGCAGGTGAATTTAGTCATTTGCAGATCATTTTCTTTTTTCTTAATTCTCTGGTTCAGCATTTGTTTTTAATTCTCTTTAGGTGGGAGGAACAATTCTGGCTGCAAAGCTTGCAAAAGAACGGGGATGGGCTATTAATATTGGTGGTGGATTTCATCATTGTTCATCAGAGAGGGGAGGCGGTTTTTGTGTTTATGCTGATATATCTCTTTGTATACATTTTGCATTTGTGCGTTTAAATATCTCAAGGTACACCGCATGGTAATTCATGTCTGATGTGTGACTGTACACTTGAAGGTCATGACATCTCAATGAAATCAATGATAAACTTTTTTGTTGTATAGAGTCATGATAATTGACCTTGATGCACACCAAGGAAACGGCCATGAAATGGACTTCTCTGAGGACAGTATGTTTCTTGTCATTCGTCTTGCATTTGTGCTATTTTAATGTCATTAATAGGTGTTGGTTGGATGCATGCAGGAAGAGTCTTTATCCTTGATATGTACAATCCCGGAATTTATCCACTTGTGAGTTTCCATCTGGAACAATCTGCTGCATCTTGAATGGACAGTTACTTTCCTCTCCTTTCCTCGTTTCTCACATTCCCCATCCGTTACTCAAACAGTTGTCTTTTGGTTTCTGATTCTCTTTCAATTTCCCTGATAGCACCAAAAGGCAGTAGTATCTGATCAGATCTGTTGTGAATCTATTTCATTTCCTTTAGGATTTTGAAGCCAGGCGGTACATTGACCTAGGAGTCGAAGTTAAGGTTAGATTCAAACTTATAAAACAAGTTATTTCACTACTCGAACTACACTGACATCTGTGGCTTGCTAACTTTGGCAGAGTGGGACTGCAACAGATGAATACTTGAATAAGCTAGATCATGCACTTGAGGTGTGGTAATTGAACTTCTTGTCACCACTTTCCGCGCATCCTTTTTTACCTTAATAGTATTACTCATTGTTTCAAGTTAAACTCTTGCGAAACTTTGTTGTGCCCATGTGCTGGTGACCTGTCCTAGCATGTATAGCACAACAGGTGACTGTTTAATTTAAGTCCTCATGAGAACTCAGCAGTTATTAATTTTATTGCTTGCTCTAACTACGGAGGATGTTTCAAAGATCAACGGAGCGGGAATATTTGTTTTTTCATATATATATGTAAAAAGATCGATGGATTTTGTCTGATTCTGATGTAGAAAGTGATGCAACTTTTCAACTTTATTTGAATTCAAGTCCTCTATTTTGTGTTTAGTACTATTTTCTTACGTAAAAGCAATATTTATTCTGGTTAATGGAAATATTTCTTCTGATCATTTCCAGTCAAAAATGACAGCTCTCCTAGATAGTAGTAGTCTCTGTTATTGCAAGACTCAGCTAAATTCTTGGAACACCACAATGGTTTTTGAGAAAAATGAACAGCAAAAAAGTGAAACTATAATTGCCAGTTCTAAATTCAGCGAATAAGTATGAACTATGAAATCAATTTAACATGCAGAAAAATACAAAGGACTGAAGCTGGAATAGACAGCAAGGGAACTGTGCAAAAGTTCCATATGTTTGTTTGTTAGATGGATACAGGTAGAACCGCTGCAAATAGTTCACTAGCGAAGTTGCAGATTATTATGTCAACATTGCCACTAATACCTTAATCTTTTTGGTGATTTGATTGCGTGAGGAACTAATGTACCTTGGTTCTGACCATTGCTCCTACCACAAATTCTACAATCCAGTCTTAGAAAAACCAACGACGATTTTTCATGAATAATTCTGCAATATCTAGTGTTAATGAAATCACCTAGAACTCTCTAGGAAGAACGCTTGTGGAGAGTAGCCCGTTGCTTTTCGGTTGAGATGGAGTGAGAGGAACAAAGAAACCTTTAAAGGAATCAAAAGTTCATTGTGAAGAATCAAAAGCTCCCTTTAAACTGTGTACAGTCTTTATTTTTGGTGTAAAGAAAGATATGTAGAAGATACTGAATCCTTACTAGATTTTTTAGGAGCCTTGTAGAAGAAGAACAAGCTTATCCTTTTGTTTTAATCTACGTTGTAAATATGCTGTCCAGCATTTCTTTAAAGCTGCTGAATATACTATTACCATTCTAAAAAAAAGTCAAAAGCTCCTTTTTATTCCTATAATAGTTTTTGTGTAAGAAGGGAATTCCCTTTTGTGCAGCAGGATGAATATCTTCGGAGCTTCGACGTAAAATAATACATCTGTAAAGTGTCTACATCTTTGTTGTAAAGGAATCATTTGAATTAAAAGCACTAATGCCTGTGTCTTCTGATTCTTCTATGCTTTTTTTATTTGTCAGAAACATTCAAATGCATCTAAAAGATACTTTTTCTTTCCTAGGGAGTTCTCCATATTGTGTTGATTTGTCCTTGAAAAACATGACTGATTGTTGTCCTAATGTACTTCCAGGTTGCAGAGAAGAAATTTGATCCCGAGCTAGTTATCTATAATGCTGGCACTGATATCTTGGATGGGGATCCACTTGGCAGGTTGAAGGTAAGACCCACCGACAGGAAATAAGCTATATGTGGTTTGCATGTCTGTCGTTAACAGAAGACCGTGCTTCTTTCTGTGGCAAGCCACTTAGGAGATGGAATTCCAAATCTTCTAATTATTACATGCTTATAAAATCTTAAAAGCATTTTTTATACAGCTAATTGGAAGAGTATTTATGACCAGCAATCATAAATTTTGGGATGTAAGAATGTGTTTTTTTCCTTTAAATCAAAATATAAAAGGATCAAAACATAATTTTTTGTTTTCCTTTTCGAAAAAAAAGGGTCAACAACATGTTTTTCTCTTGAAAGGGAGGATGAAGATACTAGATATCCCAATTATGTTTCAAGCATAAGACACAATTTGATTAACTGAATTATGGAACATACATGCCGTAGATATATTACATTCTCTCTGTCTATTTTTACGTGATATCATTACTGGATGTATTTTCAATATTACATTAACTTGTGTACAAGAGGTGGAGGAGTATATAGTTGAGTACTTGGTGAATATTAGCTTGGTGGAGAAGTTATAACATTGATGTTTATATTTGATTAGTTAAATGAATTTGAATTCTTAATAATTATGAATTGTAATAAATAAAATCATTAAATGGTGTTACACATTTTAGTATGTCTCATAATGGAAAATGTGTTCCATAAAGTATGATTGATATTTGCTCCAGCCTTTGCATGTAGGCTCGGGCCTAAAGGATTTGTGTCGTTGAATTTTATGAAAACTTAGTCACAGAAAGGTGAAATATCACTAATGCTTTCAAATTTGTCTAGTAGCCAAATGCAGGTGCATGCCTTGAATTGGTAGAAATAGTATTTTGTTTGATTGAAGCAGTTTCAGTTTCTGTATGAACTATGTTGTACGGACTCTTCAAAAATGTTATTGGGCGCGTGTCGGATCCTCCTAAAGTAGTGCATTTTTGGAGAATCCGACATGGGTGGGGCAGCATTTTTGGAGAGTCCCAGCAAACTTTAGCGTATGAATGAAACTGCCAAATATATTACTGATACAATTGCAGACCTTAAGAGTTCTTTCATTTCTCTGCCAAAAAAAGTGAAGAGAACTGAGTTTATACCTAATCGTTTGTTTGTACTGTCATTATTAATTGCATGTGTGCCCGTGCAGATCAGTCCTGATGGAATTGCTAGTAGGGACGAAAAAATTTTCAGGTTTGCTCGAGAGAGAAATATCCCCCTCATCATGCTCACATCAGGTTCAACCTATCCCCTATTCTCTATTGCACCTTGTCATTTAATCATTTTGGTGGACTTGTGCCATTTTTTACCAGTAACTGATCTTTTGTATTACATCTTCAGGCGGTTACATGAAATCCAGTGCCAAAGTTATTGCTGATTCCATCATAAATCTCTCGAATAAATCTCTGATAGATATGAAGAGCTTACCAACTGGAAAAACATAGTAGGTGAATGTCCTCACGTAGTTACTTTGAAAGGCCTGAAATTTGACCTATGTGGTAAAGTCGAGATCAGGGAGCTTGCTCATTTGTGTTCCAAGAAAAGAGAATAGTTTCCCTTGATAGTGAATACGTGTATTTTATGCTATTGTCATGCTAGAGATGGGAAAAGCAAGAAGGAAGTTGTTAAGATGTGTACCTTGATGCATTTAGCTAAGAATGTAAATTATGTGCTAGTTCATGTATGAATTAACTCATGTAGCTTGAAATCCTCAACACATCAGGATGTGGTCTATGTGCTGTCATGGACGATACCCCAATTCTGATTCATGAAGGAGCATATTTCAAAGTCATGGCTGAACTCTTGGTAGTAGATTGAGACCTGTTTGTTCCTTGGGGGTCTCATGTATTAATTTCGGCATAATTTATACCACATCTGGTAGCTAGTGAAGTCTTGTTCATGTATTAATTTCTACGTACTTATATCGTGTTTGGTAGCTACTTATACCGCGTTTGGTAGCTAGTTAGGAAGTAAATTATTCCATTAGTACGACATTTGGTTTGCAATTTAGAAATTCACAAGAAAAATTATATATTATTTTATGTGAGATAGAAGATGGATAACTAATACATGAATAAAAAGGAAAAGACTTAAATACTTTCTTTTCTAAATAAATATTTTTATATAATTTTTAATATAATATTTTACTATAATATTAATATTTTAAAAATATATATAATAATTTAATATTAATTGTATACTAAAAAGTATATAATATTTTTAACTTTTAATATATCAAACCAACATCCAAATAAATAATTTATGTATAACTACATCTTGTATAAGTAAACTTTGTATAACTAATATATGTATAGTTAATATTTGCATTACTAATATATGCATAATTAATACTTATATTATTAATATTTGCATAATTAATACTTATATTATTAATATTTGCATCATTAATACTTTGTTAATATCTGCATAATCCTAATTGAGTATATAAGTTAATGATCTTATATAATGAAATAAATGAGAAGAATTTAAAAAATATTTTGTTATTGATAATCAAAACTTTCTCCCTATTCGTACCTTAGCTTTCACCAATTTTACCAATAACGATGGCTCAAATAGCAATGTATATCATTGTTTCAACAGCTAGACCCTACAAGTGAAATAACGGGAAATACTATCTTTATAAACATATTTGTAATACAAAAGTAATTAATATAAATAGAGGGTATATTTTATTATAAATTTTTAAAAGATTATCCATTTATATTGTAAATGCATTTTAAATTATAATTTAAAAAATATCTCATTATTAGCGAACAAAATTCGTTTATCTATATGGACAATAGAGAATTAAAACATGCTTTTATATACGTATAATATACTTCATGCAGTAATATTAAAGTTACAATTATAAAAGTAGCATTAGATTTTGTGACAAATTCATAATAGGATTATTCTACTTATAATGTTAACTTAAATAGAATATTAAAAATATTAAGGATAAAATAGACATTACATATGATAAGCAGGGAAGAATGTTTATTGTTCATAGTTGATGGGAGAATTTGATTATTAAAAGCAAAGTTAGAAAGGTTAAATGATTTTCACCCAAAAATGAAATAACATAGTAAAACAATTCCTTATCAGCTCATACTTTACCCTATCAATTTAGGGCGTGTTTGTTATAGAAGAATATATTTTTTTGAAAATGTTTTTCAATTTTTTCTATTATGGTTGATTAAAAAATTTAAAAATATTTTTTCTAGAAAAATAAGGAAATGATTCAGTCAAAAAAATAAGATTTACAAGTTATTCCAAATTGATTGACTCTTTCCCACCCTCCAACAAATCTCACCCTTACCCCTATCCTCCTAGACCCCACCCCAACAACCCACACACTTTTACCCCGCTTCTACCTCGCATAGTGTTTGCATATATTACACAAATATTTTAGATAATATTTCTTATATACTAAATATTCCTTCAAACCAAACACACCCTCTATATGAATTTCAAATGTTCCTCAAGTCATTTCTCTTTGAAACTTCAACTTTTTTGTTGGAGCAATTACCAACTCAAAAGAGGGTCGAAGGATTGAAAATTCAGGAATTTACACCGGATAGACTTCTTAAAGAGCAGTGATACAGCTTTTAACTATGCTAAGAAAAGTTAATTTCTCCTCCTTCTATTAGCCTTTTCCTTCTTTTTTTTTGCTTTTTCATTGTTTATTTGTATGATGTTCCATTGAGTTTATATTGTCTATCCTTAATGATTTGTATCTATTTGATTGGAGAAAATGTAGAATTTATATTGTCTTATCGTTAATGATTTGTATTAGTTTGGTTCGACAAAATGAGGAACAATGTTGGTTTTGTTGAGCTTGAAAAGAATTGACAAAGTGGATTTATTAATTTTTGAAGGTTTAATTTAACTTTAATATTTGAAAATTATTGGGACTGATATTAGAAGATTGTATATTAGATTCACCAATGATTAATATTGAAGCAGGTGAAATTTTCATACAATAAATTTTGGTGACCCATTAAGATTTTGTAGCTAAATCTAATAATGTATCAGAATTTATGGGTCATAATATTGGCGATCCGTCAAGAATTGGCCCTAGCGAACCATCAAAATTTTTGACAAGTCAAGTTTTTCCATCAATTTGAAATTCGACAAATTTATGATCAAAATTCATGTAATTCTTCAAAACTGATCAAAGTTTATGATCCTTATTGTTGACAAAATAAGTTTTTCCTGTAAATTTAAATTCTAACGGTTCTGTTTTTGAATGGGGTTAAAATCTACGCAATGATTTTGAAATATCCTATTTATGCAAGTCACACATTCTTATACCTTCATTTAACTAATTTTAATGGTGTTAATGCAAAAATATTTACAGTTTATTCAAAGTATCTAAGTTTTAGTGTGAAGATGACAAACTTCACTTTGTCTCAAACGTACTTGAAAAAAGAAGGCAAACTCTGCTACCACTATTTTTGATTTCTTGATCTGTGAAACACTCCCATAAGTCATCCACTCTGACCTACCTTGAAGAAGATATTGCTTGTGTCTTTTGTTTATTTTATGTAGATTTACTACATAAGGAACTAATGCAAATCAAAGGATAAGTTGCTTTAGTATTGATAATTCTAACTATAGGAAGTAGCTTGTTACATGCAATAATCTTACAAAATGATATAGCACCTTATATATCCATCGTAAAAATTAAAGAAGAAGAAGATCAAGGAAGAAATTTGAACTTCAATGATTTGGATCTAATGTTAAGCTTGGCTAATTTTCAAGACCCTCTACTCAGGTTGGAAGTGTTCGAACTTCAATTTCATAAGTCCAAATTTGAAGGTTGACTAACCTAAATTACAAACCTTCGGATCTAAAGTTCAAATTTCAGATTTTAAAAATCAACTTTAGCCATTTAGGTTTGAACTTATGCTTGATCAGTTTTCATATTATGACCCAGACTAAAGTTTTTCAGTCTAGACATACGATTTTAAATTTCAGTCCTGTATTTGTAATTTTTTACTTTTACTTAAACACTTTTTTATTTTTCCTTAAACACAATACTGTAGGATTTTGTTGGGTTCAAAAACACATAAGTAAGACACAATGGAAGTTTAAAATTTTGTTCTTACTTACCCCAACAAATTCTTCTGGTATGGTTATATGACAATCAAAACCTGTAACATAAAACATAAATACTTACAGGTTATATTATCTGAAATCTTTACTAAAGGATGGGCACGCGACTGCCCTTTCGATTGCAAGCTCCAAGCTTCAATGTATTTCTCACTTGGAAAGCTAGAAAATCCGGCAGAGGTTCGAGAGAGCGTTTTGATTCTAAGTCTGTAAGACTTAGAATAATAATTCTGAAATTAGTGTATTGAATAATGAGGTGAATGTCTGTATTTATAGGTGAAAATTAGGTCAAACCGAATTAGGGTTTGACCTTGGGCCTGACCCAAAAATCGATGCAGATTAGGTCATAAGCGACGCAGCCCTATGGTGTGGGCGTCGCGACGCTCGACGTGATCCTACATCGTCTCGATTTATTTTCCGTACATTCTTAATTAAATCCAAAATCCAATTTTGACTTAATTAAAACAATCATTATTCATTCAAATATCTCGATTCTAAATTGAATATTTAATACTCTCTCAATACATCCTTAGATCAAAAAGACAACCGACATAGTGTGACCCTACAGGCCTTCACACATCGACATTAATCAACTTAAGGTCTACGCGGAACTCCTAGACGGCGCCGCAAGACGAACTCAATATGTGAAGTACGTTTACAAGAATCCAGTAAACTTAACCTTTATGTGAGATGATAAATTCCTTTCATTCGCGACACACTCGATCAAGCTTAGGATTTGCCATGTGTCTATCCAAATGGCTTGATCACTTTATCTCATCTATATTAGTCGACAACTAGACCATATTCTAATTATGTCTCTTGCAATGGCCAATGACTTGGTCGACCTAATATCACTGAGAAGCTGAGTGTTCTTTCGAATATACATTCAAGGAATGAATCCTAATCTTGGCTCAACTGCCACCTTTAATCCACATCGTAATGTACCCAATACAAGTCGTATCTCAACCTATAAGGCATTTGAGCTTAGGACAGGATCAAAGTATATTACTTTGTAGACAAGGTGCGCATTGACCTCAAGTCTAAGGACTTCTATCTCCCAAACACTGATCATACTTTAGACAAGTTTAACAAATAGTATATCAGCAGGGTATACCAATACTTTCCAAAAGTATCCATGTGTCCATCACTAGTAACCATTACTAGTAGCAGGTGAGACATACTACATTCTCTAAGAATGTGATGCAGACCACATGTCGACTTATAACATATCATCGATATCACATTCTCGATGATCATTAATCGAGGCTATTTTAGAGTTACGCTCTATCATCAATAACCCACTCTATTAATGACAACGTAAGCTCAAATGACGCACATTAATAAATATTTACAAACAATCAAATAATAATTCAATAATAGCAAATGCCATAAATATTAATCATATTAATAATACGAATGTGTTCAAGTACATTTGTCCCTAACAATGATTGTCTCTAGGACATACATACTTTTAATCTCCCACTTGGCCTAGAGCCAATCTCCGATGTATCTAATACCCATGTTTTCAAAATGACCATTATGCTTAACCAAACTTAATGGTTTAGTAAACGGGTCAGCTAAATTATCATCTGTGGGAACATAGTCTAATCTTATTTCTTCAGTTTCCACCATCTCCCTGAGTATGTGGTATTTCCTCGGTACATGCTTGTTTATATTTGTTGATCTTGGTTTCTTAGCTTGCACAATCGCACCAGTGTTGTCACCATAAATCGTTATTGGACAAGTGGCACTTGGAACAACCCCTAGTTCCTTCAGGAACTCACATATCGCGACAACTTCTTTACCAGCTTCCGATCCAGCAATGTACTCGGCTTCTGTTGTCAAATCAGCAGTTGTAGCTTGCTTGGAACTTTTCCAACTCACTATTCCGCCATTGAAAATGAAGGCATATCCAGATTGAGATTTGAAGTTATCAAGATCTGTCTGGAAGCTAGCATCAGTGTACCCAGTACATACTAGCTTCTCTTGTCCACCACAGACTAAGAAATATTCTTTAGTTCGTCTAAGATACTTAAGAACACTCTTGACTGCTTTCCAGTGTTCTTTCCAGAATTTTGCTGGAATTTGCAAGTCATACTAAGTGCATAGGCCACATCTGGCCTTGTACAGATCATGGCATACATGATAGATCCTATAGCTGAAGCATATGGGATTCTTTTCATGCGTTAAAGTTCTGCAACAGTAGAAAGACTATCCTTCTTTGATAACTTGATGCCTTGACCCATAGAAAGACTTCCCTTCTTGGAGTTTTCCATAGAGAATCGTCTTAGCACTTTGTCTATGTATGTGGACTGTGACAGCCCCAACAATCTATTAGGTCTATCTCTATAGATCCTAATTTCAAGAATGTAGCAGGTTTCACCCAAGTCCTTCATCATGAAGGTGCTGGATAACCATTCCTTGATTGATTGCATGAGAGTTTTATTATCTCCTATTATTAATATGTCATCTACATATATAACAATGAAGACAATACTCCCTTCCTTGCGCTTACTATAAACGCAAGGATCTTCTTTGCTTCTAACAAAGTCAAACGATTTCACTGCTTTGTCTAAGCAAATATTCCAACTCCTTGAGGCTTGCTTAAGTCCATAAATGGACTTCTGTAGCTTGTATACTTCTTTGGGCTTAGTCTTGGATGTAAAACCCTCAGGTTGTATCATATAAACCTCCTCAATTAGGTTACCATTGAGGAAAGCAGTTTTAACATCCATTTGTCAAATGTCATAATCATAGTATGCGGCTATTGCAAGCAAAATTTGAATGAACTTAATTTTCGCAATAAGTGAAAAGGTTTCATCATAATCGACCCCAGGCCGTTGATTATAAACCTTTAGCCACCAGTCTCACCTTATAAGTTTGTAGCTTGCCATATGCATCAATCTTCTTCTTGAAGACTCATTTCCATCTTATGGGTCTAACCCCTCTTGGCAAATCAACCAAGTTCCAAACTTGGTTGATGTACATCGAGTCCATCTCAGATTTCATGGCTTCTTGCCATCTCTGCGAATCAATGTCTAACATAGCTTCGTTGTAGGTTGTAGGTTCATCGTCATCAGGAATATCTATCAATTGTGTATTTCAACAAGGAGATTAAGTCTTTCAGGCGGACGATGAGTCCTAGTGGTCCTACGGAGTTGATTATTCTACGTTTCAGTATTTATTGCATTCTGATTGTGAGAATGTCTTTGTGTGTTGGACAATCCATCACCTTGAGAACTTCCAAGAATGTTATTTTCATGTATTTTCTGAATGGAATGATGTATAACCATTGTATCATCTTCCATTGGTTATGAGAGCCTTGCATTTCTGCACTATCTCTCACAGCACTCCCACTGGCTGAAAGGCGTACTCTAAGTACCCAATCTCCACCAAATACTCCCACTGAATCCTTGTCTAGGTCTGTTGACAAAGGTTCAACTTCTGTGTTATCTTGTGTTTTTTGAATTTCTTCAAGTTCTATCTTATTGCAGCTCTGTTCCTTGTAGACATAGTCTTCTTCAAGGAAAGTTGCATTTCTGGAAACAATGACCATAGAAGATAGAAATAGTATCCCTTAGTCTCCTTTGGATACCCCACAAAATAATATTTCTCACTTTTAGATTCCAACTTGTCAGTAAGCATCTTCTTTACATATGTAGGGCACCCCCAGGGTCGCATGTGTTTAAGTGCTAGCTTCTTGCCATTCCATATCTCATATGAAGTTTTCTCTACTGACTTTGAAGGGACCCTGTTCTGAATATAAATTGAGTGTTGCAATGCATAGCCCCAAATGTATGTTAGTAGAGCTGAGAAACTCATCATGGATCTAACCATATCTAATAGGGTTCGATTTCTCCTTTCAGCAACACCATGCATCTGTGGCGTTCCGGGAGGTGTCCATTATGATTGGACTCCATGAAGCTTCAAATAATCCAGAAATTCTTTACTTAAGTATTCACCTCCCCGATCTGATCGAAGTGTCTTGATACTTATTTCAAGTTGTTTCTCTACTTCTGACTTGTACTCCTTGAGTTTCTCAAAGGCTTAGGACTTATGTTTCATAAGATACACATGCTCATACCTTGTGAAATCGTTTGTAAAAGTGATGAAGTAAGGGAAGCCTCCCTTATCTTGGGTTGAAAATGGCCCACATACATCAGTAAGGACCAACTCAAGTACTTCTTTGGCTCGCACCCCTTTCCCAGAAAGTGGCTTGTTGGTCATCTTTTCTCTCAAGCAAGATTCACAGTTACCATAGGACTCCAAGTCAAATGGTTCAAGTAGTCTAACTTTCTTAATCTTTCTATCCTTGATTCATTGATGTGACCAAGTCTACAGTGCCATAAGTAGGTGGGGTTTCTTGGATTATTTATCTTAGCTTATTTATTTTGCACATTGAAAATTTCACGACTACAAGTTAAAATATACAATCCATCCACAAACGGAGCATTTCCACAAACAAAACCATTAAAAATAGTACATAACTGCCATTGGCAATAGATGAGGAAAACCCCTCAATGTCTAACATTGAGATAAGAATAATATTCCTCGTCAATGAGGGAACAAAATAACAATTATTTAGTTCTAAACAAAAGCCTGAAGGTAAATTTAGTATATAAGTTCCCACGCGTTCAACATCTACTCGTGCTCCATTTCCAATGCGCAAGTCTACCTCCCAAGGTCCAATCTTTCTGTTGTTAATTAGGCCCTGCACATTACTACAAATATGCGAGCCACAAGCGGTATCCAATACCCAACAGTGGGAGTTACTTATAGACATATTTATTTCAATGACAAACATACCTTGTCCAGTAAAGGTAGAAGCACCTAGTGCTTTGCCTCCTCTTGGAGCTGTGTAGTCCTTCTTTAGAACATGCGCTGGCACTTGTCCCCCTTCGTTCAGCTTACATTTGAAAGGGTCTCTCAACAGTTCATACTCCATTATTTGAGACTATTTTTTATAGAGACTCTTCAAGTGTTCTAGCATTTTGTTGGGGTCCATGTTTTCTTGTTGCCTCTGTAACTCCATAGTCATGGAAGACAACATTACACATTTTACCAAGGTAGAATCGTTCAAATGTTTATGATAAGCCACCTTGTCAAACATGGCATACTCATCAGAGTTTTCAGCAGAGACAGTGAGGAATACTGTGTCTAACACATACTTAATTCTTTCTAGTCTTAACACCAATCACATATTTCTTAACCAGTTAGGGTAGTTTGATCCAGTAAACTTGTTTGTCTCGATCAACATTTTCAGTGATAGATTCGACATTTTATACGACTGAAGAAACAAATAGACTTGAAATTAAACTCTAATATAATTTGTATTGAACACATTCGTTAACTAATTAACATGGCCTTTAGTTTAATAGCTCCCATTATTTTAACATACTCTTCGACCCCATGAAAGAATACAGACTCATATCAAATATGGTCATAATGGGCCATGATCCAGGTTCATGCTATCTCCGCGTTTGCTGTGGCTGATAACTTCAACAGCACAACCTGGTAGGTCTCTAAACCAATTACAAACAATTTGTAACTCATGTTTGACCGAATGTTCTAAACAATCGACCTGCGTCCCTCGACTTGTCCGACACTGTGGCGCCAAGATAGCCTAGCAAGTCAACCCCGTTATGCGACTACAATTATGTATCTAAATGAGTTTTGCCTTATAGAGCAAACACTGTGGTGTAAATACTCATGAAGGTTTATCACCCACTTCTACATTTAACATGCATTTATGAAAAAGTCTGAGTCCTTGTAGACTTAGAGCAAATGATGTGGCATAAATACTCATCTCGCCGAAAAGGATTTTGCACTACAATTAATTATAACGGACAACGCGTTCATTTCAAATGAGACTTGTATTAAAATTTTAGGGAACATTTTAATTCAGGGTTTTAACCAAGATCAACACTTTTACGCCATATCCAATATGACATCTTAATATCATGCAAAATTAAAGACATATTTAGTTGGGAACCGTCAACCCAATATGCATGATATAAGATGGTTTAATCAAATACTGGGCGTCGCCTGCCTAGACAGTTATAGCGGACTCTGTTCTAGTAATTTAAATGACAAACGATTTGACATTTAGCACATAAACAATATACTTATCAAATATATTGTATAATAATAATCATGGGTTAAATATTTTGAACAAAAAAAATATTTTTTTTCGACCGTCGGGGCCGCGGCGCCACCTAGGCAGAATGCTTCTGCAGTGCTTTAGAATCGCAGTGCTCCACTATGGAACTGCGCCGCTCGCAAGGCAGAAGTATTTCGACTTCTGTATTTCATTTAGTGCCGCAGCGCTCCACTATGGAGCCGCGACGCCCCACTGTCTAGTATTAAAATGAAGAATTAGGGCCGTGATGCTGCACCATGGAGCCGCGGCGCCGCCTTGAAACCTTAGAAAGCGCCACGGTGCCTTACCATAGCGTCGCGACGCCGACGTCCTGACAAAATATTTCTGTGTTAATTTTTCAAAATTGTTCGAGCCTTAAATCCAATTTAGGGATCAAATCACAGGTCCTTTATCATCATCCACCATTATCAATAACACACACATCGACCATCATCCGTCTTTACCCATTCTTAGCCGTGCACCATGCAATGAGCCGGACAACACACTTTTGGCTTAGTTCGAGTTAGAGCGGAATGACTTCCTCGAGTTAGCTTAGGAGATAATTTAGGGTGATATCAAAAGGTTAACATTTTGTTAAGACGTGTAGGATTTCAAGAAGCCTTGTTTTAATCCAATTTTATATTTAACCCATATTATTGTTTTATTCAATTGTTATATAACCATTGAACTAGCCTGGGCTCTGATACCACTGTAGGCTTTTTTTTGGGTTCAAAAACACATAAGTAAGGCAGAACAAAAGTTTAAAATTTTGTTCTTACTTACCCCAACAAATTCTTCTGGTATGGTTATATGACAATCAAAATTTGTAACATAAAGCATAAACACTTACATGTTATATTATCTGGAATCTTTACTAAAGGGTGGACACGTGATTGCCCTTTCGATTGCAAGCTCCAAGCTTCAATGTATTTCTCATTTGGAAAGCTAGGAAATCCGGTAAAGGTTTGAGAGAGCATTTTGATTCTAAGTATGTAAGACTTAGAATAATAATTATGAAATTAGTGTACTGAATAATGAGGTGAATGTCTGTATTTATAGATGAAAATTAGGTCAAGCCGGATTAGGGTTTGACCATGGGCCTAACCCAAAAATCGATGCAGATTAGGTCATAAGCGTCGCGACGCTCGACGTGATCCTACATCGTCTCGATTTATTTTCCGCACATTCTTAATTAAATCCAAAATCCAATTTTGACTAAATTAAAACAATCATTATTCATTCAAATATCTCGATTCTAGATCGAATATTTAATACTCTCTTAATACATTCTTAGATCGAAAAGACAACCGATATAGTGTGACCCTACAGGCATTCACTAATCGACACTAAACAAATTAAGGTCTACGCAGAACTCCTAGATGGCGCCGCAAGACGAACTCAATATGTGAAGTACGTTTACAAGAATCCAGTAAACTTAACCTTTATGTGAGATGATAAATTTCTTTCATTCGCGACACACTCTATCAAGCTTAGGATTTGCCATGTGTCGATCCAAATGGCTTGATCACTTTATCTCATCTATATTAGTTGACAACTAGACCATATTCTAAATATGTCTCTTGTATTGGCCAATGACTTGGTCGACCTAATATCACTGAGAAGCTGAGTGTTCTCTCGAATATACATCCGAGGAATGAATCCTAATCTTGGCTCAACTGCCACCTTTAATCCACATCGTAAAGTACCCAATACAAGCCGTATCTCAATCTATAAGGCATTTGAACTTAGGACAGGGTAAACGTATATTACTTTGTAGACAAGGTGCGCATTGACCTCAAGTCTATGGACTTCTATCTCCCAAACACTGATCATACTTTAGACAAGTATAACAAATAGTATATCAGCAGGGTATACCAATACTTTCCAAAAGTATCCATGTGTCCATCACTAGTATCCATTACTAGTAGCAGGTGAGACATACTACATTCTCTAAGAATGTGATGCAGACCACATGTCGACTTATAACATATCATCGATATCACATTCTCGATGATCATTAGTCGAGGCTATTTTAGAGTTACGCTCTATCATCAATATCCCACTCTATTAATGACAACGTAAGCTCAAATGACACACATTAATAAATATTTACAAAAAATCAAATAATAATTCAATAATCGTAAATGCCATAAATATTAATCCTATTAATAATACGAATGTGTTCAAGTACATTTGTCCCTAACAATGATTATCTGTAGGACATACATACTTTCAAATCCTCCAAGCGGCTATTTGTGCACTTGTCCCATTGTTTGCGGTATGCTCGAATATATTTTTTGATAAAAGTTATAAAATTTTATACATATTTTCAACGTAAGGGAAATAGTAGAGGAGGCAAGTAACACATTAAGCAGAAGTGGACTTTTAAAGTTTTTATCATTCAACTTAGTGTGCTTTTATAAATATAGGTCTAAATTTGATATAATTATAATTTTATTTTAACATAAATATATTTACACTCCATATTTAATATGTTAGGCTAGGATGATCTAACTGGCATAAATGTAAGTTAAGGCTGCGTACAACAGACCCTCGTGGTCTGATCATTCCTCAGACCCTGCGCATAGTAGGATCTTAGTGCACCGGGCTGCCTTTAGGCTAGGATGATATGTAGCTCATCCCACAACATCTAGGGAGGTGAGAGGAACGAAGTACATCTAGGGAGATCGTGTGACATACTGTGTATTAATAGAATGATTTCCAACATAAAAATTTGTGTAAAGTTATGTAACATTTGATCGCTGGTTGGCAACAAGCAACGAAAGAAAAAAACTAAAGAAAAAAGGAAAATTGTTATGAAATACATATCCTTTGTAGGAATGTCCATACACATTCACTAACCTTTTGTATGTTACATGTACCTATTAATTTGGGCACTTAATATTTGTAACCTCCATTGGGTGGTTTCATCCTATAAATTGGGATGTTATTCACCTTTGAAGAAAGTAAAACATACACTTGAAATAAGAAGAAAGTCTCCTCCTTCTCTCTACTTCTTTGTTTACATCTCTTGTCTTATATTGCTGTTGCTATCATTTTATAACACGTTATCAGCACGAGACTCTACCATCTTGAGCAGATATTTTGGAAAGACTAAAGCAATTTCCAGATAAGTATCATATTATCTAGTATTTTAATTGTGTTTATTTAGGTACAAAAAAACATGTATGTTTACTGACTATCCATGATAAATGTCTATCTGACTGTGGTTATCCATGTATAGATATTACACCTCCTCCCTTTCCATTTCTTGAAATCTTGTTGCTGGAATTTTCATGTCCATTTCCTAATTTATTGGAAATTAATTTTATGGTTCCTTGGTCCTTCGTTTCTTTTTGGGTTGAAATCAGAAGTGATCACCTTTCATTAGTTTCGTTATAATAAAATTTATTTGTGTGTATAATCATCAGAAGTTGTAATAATTTTATAGGTCTATTATGATTACAATTAAAGATGTGTTAGAGAAAAATTCTCTACATCACATGTATGCCTTGATTTGCTCCTGGAGTAGCAATATCTTAAAAGATGTTCTAAGTCATCACGATTTGATATGCTTAAGGCACGTTCAGATGATTGTGTTCCATTCTCGAAGAATGAGAACTTGATAAATGTTACAAATACAGATCCATTTCTTGAAGTGAATGTGATAGTATATAAGTAAATTGTTGTATCCTAATAGGACTTATCATGATGTGTCAAATTTCTTTAAGATGGATACAAAGAGTTGTTATATTTTAATAGGACTTGTCCAAACTTATCAGTTTTAAATATATGACGCAGTTTATTTTATATTTAGTCTTCACTTTGTATTTTCTGACAATCTACTTATTTTATTTTGTGCATTGCATTTCATTTGAATATATGGATAAACTATGAATAACTTTCAAAGCAGTTTGGATTAGAATTGAATTATGCATTTATTATTTCTAAATATTCATTCTGATAGAATACCGTGTGTATATCACGACTTTACCACAATTAGATTATTAAAGTAATGTTGTATAATTATTATAATTGCAGAATTCTTGTACAAGTAGAATTAGAATATTAGAAGTATAGTAGGAATAGGATTTTCCATATTTGAAGATTGTAAATTGTATATATACCTATTCATTCAATAAGAATAATCAAAGGACTATTTCGCTCATGGTATCAGACGTCTAGGGATAAAATGCCTTCTCTCAAACACTTCCGCTGCCCCCTTCTTTTCTCGGTTTCCGTGACCTACTCTCGGATTACGTTGATTTTTTTCTCCTCCTCTATTCTCAAATTTTCTTCCCAATCCCTAATTCACCTATTGTTCTTTCATTATGCCTACGTCAAAGAACATATTTCATCCCGCCCTTACAGTTTCCAACATCAAAAACTGCATCCCTATTGTTCTTGAGATGAAAAACATCCAATACACGAAGTGTGAGGAATTACTCAAAG
This sequence comes from Anisodus acutangulus, assembly GCA_029783415.1. Taxonomy (NCBI): domain Eukaryota; kingdom Viridiplantae; phylum Streptophyta; class Magnoliopsida; order Solanales; family Solanaceae; genus Anisodus; species Anisodus acutangulus. Next base: position 16,202,768 of record CM056495.1, read on the forward strand.
TTCACGCACGCACGCATCAAGTCCTCCATCACATAATCCCATCGGTACCTGGCGTGGAGAAGGTGCCTACCCCCGAGGATGATACTACGTTATGGACAACCCTTGATGCTACTGTTCTCCAGTGGATTTACTCTATAATCTCTACAGACCTCTTACAGACAATTATTGAACCCGACGCTACGGCGATGGACACTTAAAATAGGGTGCGTGATATATTTCAAGATAACAAAAATTCCCGAGCTGTCACTCTTGAGCAGGAATTTTCACATATCAACATGAAAGATTTTCCTAACGTTTTGGCCTATTGTAAACGACTCAAAGAATTGGCGGACCAACTCCGCAAAGTTGGTGCACCTGTTACCAATGATCGTCTTGTTCTCCAGATGGTTGTCGGCCTCTTTGAGGCCTATAATGGCGTTGGCACACTGCTTCATCAAAGTAATCCTCTACCATCATTTTATCAGGCATGTTCCATGCTCACATTAGAAGAGGCCGGCTTGGCTAAAAAGGCGGCTACTGAAGCAAATTCCATCATGATGATGACAACATCAGATGACCCTCACTCATTCTCTGAATATTCAAGCCAAAACTGCAGCAACGGTGGTGGCAAAAGGGTCAAAATCGTAAATATAATAGAAAAACCCGCGGTGGCAATCGTGGTGGTAACGGCGGCGGACGGAACAGTTATGGCAGCAGCAGTGGGCCTTAGGGCAGTGGGCTGCAGGCCAACTGGTCCCAACTGTGGGCTCCCTAGCCAGGGAGCTAGGCCGGTGTCCATTGGCCCAACAACCCCTATTTCTCGCCAAGTCCATAACTGGGCAACTGGCCCAATTTCAGCAACAGTCCAGGCCCAGCTTCTGGAGTCCAAATAGTGGTGGTAGGTACTCTTCTGGGCCAGGGCCGCAGGCAGGCCTGCTTGGGCTTCGGCCTCCGCAGGATTTTCATACTGCGGGCTCAAATCAGATCCCGACACCTACAGATATTGCGGCAGCAATGCATACACTTGGATTAACTCAACCGGATGCAAATTGGTATATAGACACCGGTGCCACTTCTCATATGACGTCTGATCAAGGTACTCTCTTGTCTTATTTCAATTTGAGCAACAATCATGGTATTATTGTTGGTAATGACAACATACTTCCAATTCGAGGTTATGGACATACTACTTTTTCTCCCCCACATTCACCTCTAGTTTTGAAAAATACTCTTCATGCCCCTAAACTAATTAAAATTTTAGTGTCTGTTCGAAAATTCACCACTGATAATTGGATTTTCGTTAATTTTGATCTCTTTGAGTTTTTTGTGAAGAATTTCAAGACGGGGATACCCCTAATGCGATGCAATAGTATGGGAGAGATTTATCCACTCACAACCTCCACCACTTCCACGAGTCAAGCCATACCATATACCCTTGCCACCATTGCTCCTTCTTTGTGGCATGCACGTTTGGGTCATCCGGGGTCGTCTGTTATTTCTTTTTTATATAAAAATAATTTTATTTCTTGTAAGGGTATGCGTCGTACTCCACTTTGTCCTTCTTGTCCGTTAGGGAAACATGTTAGATTAACATTTATAGCCTCTACTTCTAGTACTTTGATGCATTTTGACATCATTCATAGTGATTTATGGACATCTCCCGTTCTAAGTTCTTTGGGCCATTGTTATTATGTTCTATTTTTGGATGATTATTCTAAATTTTTGTGGACCTTTCCTTTAGCGAAAAAATCTCAAGTTTTTCCACATTCTAACACTTTAGAGCTTTCATCCGTACACAATTTGAACGGAAAATTTAAAATATTCAATGTGATAATGGTAAAGAATATGATAATGGGTTGTTTCGGGCATTTTGTGATGCTAATGGCATAGTCTTTCATTTTTCTTGTCCTCATACGTCCTCACAAAATGGGAAAGCCGAATGAAAAAATCATACCATTAATAATATTATCCGAACTTTATTATCCCATCTTTCGTACCCCCTTCTTTTTGGCATCATGCCCTACAAATGGCTACTTACCTCCTTAACGTACTTCCTATTAAAAACCTAGCATATAATTCCCCACTTAAACTTCTTTACAATAAAGATCTTTCGTATTCTCATGTTAGGGTGTTTGAGTGTTTATGATATCCTCTTTTTCCATCCACTACAATTAACAAACTTCAAGCCCGTTCTACCCCTTGTGTGTTTTTGGGTTACCCATCTAATCATCGTGGTTACAAGTGTTTTGATTTATCCTCTAATAAAATCATACTTAGTCGCCATGTTATTTTTGATGAAACTCAATTTCCGTTTGCTAAATTGTGTAGTTCCGTGCCTAGTTCGTATAATTTTTTGGATGACGAGGTCTCACCTTATATTATCTACCATTTATCTGACTTATCCCGTGACTGAAATAAGCTAGCAGGCCTACTACCTGCTGGCCCACAAAATTTTGTGTCCACGGGTTCTAACAATCAACCAGTCCCAATACCAATCTCGAAACTGTTCCGCAATCCCAGCCCACTTCAGCGTCTGCCTCGGTCCCAATTTCAGTTGTCCAGCAGGCCCACTACCTGCTGGCCAGTACATCACTACCCAACACACTGTCTAAAATCCAACCAATTCTACCTCGAGTCAAGGGCCCGTTACTCGTAGTCAAAGGGGTATTTAAAAACCAAAAAGGCATTTTAATCTCAATTCTAATGTATTTAAATCTTCACTACCACGTAACCCTGTGTCTGCACTACATGACCCGAATTGGAAATTGGCTATGATTGACGAATATAATGCTCTTATTGAAAATAAGACGTGGAAGTTAGTACCTCATCCATCTGGTGTTAATATTATTCGATCTATGTGGGATTTTACTCATAAAGAAAATTCTGACGGTTCTTTTGAGAGGCATACGGCTCGTCTTGTAGGTGATGGTAAAACTCAACAAGTTGGTGTGGATTGTGGTGAGACGTTTAGTCCGGTGGTCAAATTGGCTACCATTCGCACTGTTCTTAGTTTGGCTCTCTCACAAGCATGACCTATTCATCAGTTGGATGTAAAGAATGCTTTCTTAAACGATGATCTTAAGGAGACGATCTATATGTATCATCCCTTGGGTTTTTGAGATCCCAATCATCCTCATCATGTTTGTTTGCTGAAGAAGTCCGTGTATGTGCTTAAGCAGGCCTCACGGACTTGGTATAAGAGGTTTGTAGATTATGTATCTACTATTGGGTTTTCTCATAGCCGGTCTGATTATTCTCTATTTATATATCGTCGTGGTACTTCTTTGGCATACATTTTATTGTACGTAGATGATATTATATTGACTGCTTCATCTGATAATCTGCGCAAGTCTATCATGTCACTTCTCAGTTCTGAATTTGCAATGAAAGACTTAGGACCCTTGAGTTATTTCTTGAGCATTGCTGTCACGTGTCATTCATGTGGTCTATTTTTATCTCAAAGGAAGTATGCTGCGGAGATTATTGAGAGAGTTGGTATGTCATCTTGTAAGTCTACTTCCACTATGGTTGATACCAAACTGAAGCTGAGTACTACGTTAGGCACACCATACAACGATCATATCCATTGTCTCAGTCTTGCATGGGCACTTCAGTATCTTACTTTCACAAGACCTGATATTACTTATGCGGTTCAGCAGGTGTGTTTATTTATGCATGACCCACGGATTGAGCACATGCATGCGCTCAAACGCATTATACGGTACATCCAGGGCACACTTGATTATGGAATGCATTTATATCTTTCTTTCATCTCTACTCTTGTGTCATATACATATGTTGATTGGTGTGGCTATCTTGATACCAGACGCTGACATCTGGTTATTGTATGTTTCTTGGGGATAACTTGGTCTCGTGGTCTGTGAAACGCCAAGCTACATTATCTCGATCCATTATAGAGGCTGAGTATCGAGGCGTGGCTAATGTGGTATCTGAATCATGTTGGCTGTGTAATCTTCTATTAGAATTACACTTTCCTATTCAGAAAGCTACCTTGGTTTATTGTGATAATGTTAGTGCAGTCTATCTTTCTGAAAATCCGGTCCAACATCAGCGCACTAAACATATCTAGATGGATATTCACTTTGTTCGCGAAAAGGTAGCTCGTGGACAAGTACGTGTTTTACATGTGCCCTCCAGATACCAAATTGCTAACATCTTTACTAAGGGCCTTCCCTCACTTCTATTTGAAGATTTTAGGGACAGTCTCAGCGTAAGACAACCGCCCGCTATGGCTGCGGGGTGTGATAGAATACAGTGTGTATATCACGACTTTACCATAATTAGATTATTAAAGTCAATTAAATGAAATGAAAAAAAAGAGATGATAGAGAATCCGTTCAGAACCACATAATCTTTCGTGTGCCACATGAGTAAAGAAACTACTATTTGTTTTCTTCCCTGTTGGAAGAAGGCTATCTCGGCACGAGGCCTTATAAATTGTACATTTCCTTGGGTTCAGGGCTCTGCCGATGGCCAGATAGGCAATCGAGAATCTCGAGTAACTGGCCAAGCCGCTAAAGTCGCTAAAGTAGTGATAAATCCTGTTAATAAAATGGGTCCTATAGAAAGTCCATCTAGCGTTAATGAAAATGTTCAAGTAAAATAGCCATCAAATGCGAATTGATGTTGAGATGGAGTCCTTACGAAGGTACTTCTATTATCATATGAGGCAGAATCAGAACCTGGAGATCAACCCCAAGGACTGACTGCGGGAGAAAGGATTAGATTGTTTGTTCCGATCCAAAATATGGAAGAAAGAAGTGTTTCCACGACTCTCCAGTCAATTCTGTTTCACTTAATCCCTCTTTCATGGCAACATCTCTTTCCGGCTAAGGAATGGAAAATCTTTCTCATGTTACATGAATTAAGTTTTTAAAAGGACAGAGCCATAAAAAATGAGAAGCTATCCGACTCAACTCCAACATAATGACTCTGATATAGCTAGCTCTTTTAGGTACTTGAATATTACCTAATTGTTCGGGTCCAATCCCCTCAAATATGAATACTAGATTGAAGTTTTACAAAGCCCCTTATCGGATTTGAACCGATGACTTATGCCTTACCATGGCGTTACTCTACCACTGAGTTAAAAGGGCTAATAACATTCGAGATTATGCAGGATTATACACAAAATATCCTTTTTGGCTCTCTCTTTAGCCCTATGTCTCTTATCCCTGGGAGGTCTTCCTCCACTAGCAGGTTTTTTTGGAAAACTCTATTTATTCTGGTGTGGATGGCAGGCAATAGTAAACTTAGAAACGAATCATATATTTAGATACCAGATGAATCAATGAGTTATCATAATTTTCTAATCAACCCCCTTCTAGATTGGTTTATGAAATATGAGACTCCAAATTCGGGGTCAAAGAGTTTTAGAAAACGTTCTTGGTGGAAAAAATGTGAATGAAGGAATGTTGTATAATTACCATAATTGTAGAATTCTTGTACACATAGAATTAGAATATTAGAAGTATAGTAGGAATAGAATTTTCCATATTTTGAGATTGTAAACTGTACATATACCTATTCATTCAATAAGAATAATCAAGGGATTATTTCGTTCTTCGTTTACCATTTCCTTTCATGACATCAGAAGTGTCTAATTAAATTTTCTTCATGAAACCAACAGTGGCTAAGAAATATTTGATAGTTCAAAACCAATTAAAGGCTTTAGAAGAGCTAACTATTTATCAAGAAGATCATGTCATTAGTATTTTCCAAGCAATATGTGATTATGAAGAATAGATTAAATGCTCCTGAAGAGCTTATATACTATTATGTCATTCGTTCTAGATTGTAATATACAAAGTTGTTATGATCGAAGCACAAGTTATAGTAAACCCGAAGTTTACTAAAGTAAATGTCTATCATATTGAAGCTATAAATGATCAGATGACTAAATATCTACAAAATCATAGTGGGTAAGAAATATGTAATTGAAATGTTACCCTCTTTATTCTCCAAATTGTATTGCACAAATATAAGCATTATGAAATCATGTCACGATAAACCAGAAGTTTATTGTAAAAAATAGAATTCATGTTATAGTAAATCAGAAGTTTACTAAAACAAATAGCACATGACATGGTAAACCTGAAGTTTACTAGTACAAATAATTTTATCAATTGACGTGACAATTTTGGTTGTCCTAATTTAAATCTGATGTGCTAAGTTTGTATTCGGAACATATTGAAGAACTAGAAGATTATTCAAGAATTAATTTGCTTGTTCTCATGATAAGTTGATTATACTGACTAATGTTGGGATTGAATTTCCTAAATTCTGAAAAATATAAAAGGTGAATAAGGGCCCGTTCACCTGTTATGTGATGTCTTAAATAAATGCATCGATAAGACGGTCACATGTGCGTTTATTGTCAATCCGCATTTTGACATATGCAAAATTGCTTGCTCAAAATAATTGAGTTGAGAGAACAATTTTCAGATTATGTAATCAAGATAATTCATCTTGTTAATGTTGGTTTATATTCAAGTTGTTTTAGCATTGAATGCCTCCGATAAATAACTAAACCATTGCGAATGAGAACAAAGCTTCATGTGTTGATCTGAATTATGATATATTACATACAACGACGTTTGTATGCTTCAGACTAATAAATTATGATAAATTCTCTCTTCACAATTAGTTCAAGGTCAGGAACCAAATGTTTTCATCTAATAGTTTTATTGTGCGGTATATTATTAATGAATCTACCACGATGCACACAGATGAATTTCCCAAAGAAGGTGAAAATGTATGTTAGTTTTTCTAACATAAGGGTAGAGAGAATAAACATCTAAGAAATATATTGTGAATTATCACCAGTATGGTCCTTGTTCAAACGATAATTCAAGTCAAATGCTATAAGAATTTGCTGACCCAACTATTTTATATTTCAGCTGCAAGATGCTCCTAAATGTTCCTGAAGGACAGAGTTTACAACATTATACATGTTTTGAGATATTGTTTGAAGGCTCAATATGGATTTTTTCATCACATATTTGTTTCCTTTTTGTGTCAAGTTTAGTCACCGCAAAATGTAGTTCTTGTCACAAAAAAATCCTTTAGCAACATCAGTACATACAAAGACCTTTAGTGGCGATTTTTTAATCTTTAAAGTCGCCACAAAAAAATCTGCTCTCTTATAATGATTGGACTACTGGGCTAGTGCTTGGCAATAATTTAGGCCGAAAGGCCAATTGGTTGCATTAAGCTCAAACATGAGCCAAACAAATTTCTGATAGTCAGGTAGTGTCCCTTTCCCCTATTTATTTTTTTGGTACGGAGCAGTTTCCTTTTTAAGGCTCGTTTGAACATGATTTGAGATTTAAAATTGAAATTTTATTTGGACATGCAATCTGAATTTCTTATGTTATATTTTTTCTACATTAAAACCCACAATTTGAAAACTATCAAAATTTCACCAACCCTTATACAATCTTACCAAGTGAGCAAACCATAGTTCATAAACAAGGTATATATATATCCATATTCCTTTTAATAAACAAATGTTTGCAATTATAAATTTTCAAATACACATATTTGACAAAGATTTTGGTCCAAAAAATTAACAATAATTTTAACTAGCTATTCTTTAATATAATCCTTTCAAATGGCATGTATAGTTTTTTTCACGTCGAGCAAGGATCTTTTTTTTTTCTGCAAAATTTAAAATGATAATTTTTTTTTATAAAATATAAACTTATGGGTCAAATTTTACATTCAAAAATTTGAAATCACAATTTGAAATCCAAAATCCTACTTTTTGGAGAAAGGGATTTGAAATCATTATTTGAAGTTAAAGTTGAAGTTAAAATTTTGTGTAGATTTCATAAACAAACGCCGATTCGAAATTAGAATATGAAATCAGGCTCCTAAATAAGATGGCCCAACGCCTACTTAGTAATTTATCTGACACGAATTTGAATTTATCATAACCATAAATTTCATATAATGGAAGCCTAAAAGAAAGAAAGTAATGGTATGGTAGGTTCTTTTCCTTAAGAAAAATGATTGACTATGATGGAGCAATCAACATCTAAATAAGTGAAATAAGAATATACAAGTTTTCTTTCCTGCTTCCTAATTTGACCTATTTTTATTAAAGAAGTTGAAGATGCTGCTGGTGCACTTTTTTCCTTTTAGACAATGTTGTTTTATGGTGGTGCAGGGTTAGACATTGACATTAGGTTACAATATTAATCTCCCAAAAATTAAGTACATAAAAGAGGGGACATGATAAATCAATATTATCATAATCATAATTATGGAAGGCTACATGTGCCTCATTTATTAACTCTGTTATTACGAATTATTCATTTAATAATTTCGTACATGTGCAGCTAGTGACAATGATAGGTACGGAAAATCACCATTATCAAATCATTAATGGGAAAAAAATCAGAAAAATTGGCATGAAATAAGAAATATCCCCGGATTAGTAGGCATAGAAAATATATTAAAGTATTACGAAATAATCTTACGGGCTAACAACAACAACATACCCAGTGTAATTCCACAAAGTGGGTCTAGAGAGGGTAGGATGTACACAGACCTTACCTCAATCTTTATGGGGTAGAGAGGTTGTTTCCAATAGACCTTCGGCTCAAAAGGAAGCAGTAGATGCAGTATTATAAGAAAAATAAGACAACAAAATATCCAGATATAAAGCAAATAGAGCAACACATAGTAATACACACATAAAGAGTAAGGATCTATGCGATACCTAAACAATACGACTAAGAAAAGAATAATAAGAGGCTAATCCCTACCTCTCCCACACATTGCGATAAAAACTCAACTACCCACTAATCTTCTACCCTAATTCTCGACCTCCAAATCATGTCCTCAGTCAGCTGGAGTTGTGCCATGTCCTTTCTAATCATCTTCCCCAGTTCTTCTTCAGCCTACCTCTACCTCTCCTAACTCCTGCTACTGCCAATCTCTCATACTCTTGACTAGCGCATCCTTACACCTCCACTTCACATGTCCAAACCATCTCAGTCTCGCTTCCCTCATATTGTCCTCCACGGAGGCCACTCCGACATTGTCCCGTATAACTTCGTTCCTAATCATATCTCTCCGAGTATGACCACACATCCATCTCAACATCCTCATCTCCGCTACCTTCATCTTATGAAATTGGACGTTATTGACTGCCTAGCATTCTGCCCCATACAACAATGTTGGTCTAACAACCACTCTGTAGAACTTACCTTTTAGCCTTGGTGACACCTTCTTATCGTAAAGCATCCCATAGGCGAGCCTTCATTTCATCCATCCTGCTCGAATACGGTGTGTGACATCATCATCAATCTCCTCATCTCCTTGGATTATGGATCCAAGATACTTGAAGTTTTCTATTTTAGTTATAGCTTGTGCCTCGATAATTACTTTCACGTCTGCCTCCTGCCGCACGTCACTGAACTTGCACTCCATGTACTCCGTCTTTGTCCTACGTGACCTAAAACCTTTAGACTCTAAGGTCGTCCTCCAAACTTCCAGCCTATCATTAACTACACTGCGTGTCTATCAATCAACATTATATCATCTGCGAATAACATACACCATGACACCTCCTCTGAATATGTCATGTCAATTCGTCCATCACTAATGCAAATAGAAATGGGCTAAGGGTTGATCCCTGATGCAACCCCATCATGACCGGAAAGTGTTCTGAATCACCTCCGACTGTCCTAACTCTGGTCTTGGCACCATCCTACATGTCCTTAATTGCCCTGATAAAGGCCACTGACACACCTTTAGACTCCAAACATCTCCAAAGAACCTCCCGAGGGACTTTATCATATGTCTTCTCAAGATCAATGAACACTATGTGTAAGTTTTTTTTCCTATACTACTCTAACAATCTCCTAACAAGATGAATAACTTCTGTAGTCGATCGCTCCAGCATAAATCCAAACGGATTCTCGAATATAGACACATCCCTCCCCATTCTCATATCGACCATCCTCTCCCAGACTTTCATAGTGTGGCTTAGCAGCTTGATACCCCTATAATTATTGCAATTATAGTTGTCGCCTTTGTTCTTGTACAACGGGACCATTGTACTCCACCTCTATTCCTCTGGCATCTTAGTAGTCCTATATATAATATTAAACAACCAAGCCAGCCACTCTATACCTGCCTCTCTCACATTCTTCCAAAAGTCCATCGGGATCTCGTCTGGTCCGGTTACTCAACCCCTTCTAATCTTTCGAATAGCCCCCTAACCTCTGCAACCTTTATGCACCTACAATACCTAAAATTTCTACAACTAGTGAAATGCTCTAATTCTCGCAACACGATATACCTGTCCCCCTCTTCATTCAAGAGCTTATGGAAATACGTCTGCCATCTCCGTCTAATATGGGCGTCTTCTATCAACACTTTGTCATTTTCATCCTTGATGCACTTCACTTGGTCCAAGTCACGAGACTTTCTCTCTCTCATCTTGGCAAGCCTATACAACTTTTTATCCCTACCTTTGCCCTCAAGCTCTTCATACAAGTACTCAAAAGTTGTTGTTTTAGCTGCTGTGACCGCAAGATTTGATTCCTTCTTCGTTCTCTTATACCTCTCCTTATTCCTCGTCTTGTCCTCCTTGTTGACGCTTTCCACTAGCACTGCAGAAGCAGCCTTCTTGGCTTCTACTTTTTCTTGAACCTCTCCATTCCACCACCAATCACTACTACATCCACATGAATTGCCTCTAGAGATCCCTAACACCTCTCTCGCTTCTTCCCTGATGCATTCGACTATGCTACCCACATACTATCTGCATCCCCTCTACTCTCCCACGCCATCATGACTGCCAACTTCTCTCTCATCTCTTGAGCTTTGTCCTCAGTTAGGCCTCCCCACCTAATTCTTGGTAGGTCATGAGGAACCCTCATCTTCTTTGATCTCTTGATCTCCAAGACCATAACCACGAGCTTATGTTGGGTTGTAAGATTCTCGCTTGGAATAACCTTGCAGTCCTTGCATACACCTCTATCTCATTTCCTCAGGATTAAGTGACTATCTGAGTCTCAGCCACCATACTACGGTAGGTTACCAAGTGCTCCTCCCTTTTTTGGAAGCCCAAGTTAGCTATGACCAACTAAAAAGCTTTCGTGAAGTCTAAATGTAAGATTCCTCTGTCATTTCTATCCCCAAAACCATACCCGTTATGTACATCATCATATCCTCATGAAATAGTCCCTATGTGACCATTAAAATCCCCTCCTAATACTGATTTCTCAGTCCGCGGGATACCTCTCACAACCTCATCCAACTTCTCCCATAATTGAATTTTCTCCTCCTCAACCAAACCAGTTAGTTTCTTGGTTCACGGTATACCTCTCACAAACTCGTCCAACTCCTCCCAAAATCGCCTTTTCTCCTCCTCATACAAACCTGCTTGTGGCGCATAAGCACTAATTGTGTTAAAAGTTAACCTATCCAAAATTAGCTTAATAGCCATTATCATATCATTCACCTTCCTAACCTCTATCATTTGATCTTTAAGATCCTCGTCCACTAAAACGCCTACTTCATTCCTACCCCTCGAGCGTCTTGAGTACCATAACTTAAACCCATCTACAACCATAGCCTTAGTTCATATTCATTTGGTTTCCTACACACATGCTACATTGATCCTCCTCTTCTTAATGACCTCTTTATATAGAGGTAAGTCACCTCCTTAACCAAGCCTAATAAGGGAATCCTATTCTAATAGGACTCCAAATCCTATTTTACCTTAATTATAATTGTACCATAAATAGATTAAAATTATTATAATTATACTAGAATAGGTCACAATTATATAATCTCAATACCCCTCTCAAGTTGGAGCAGGAGGGTCTCGAAAGCCCAACTTACAAAGTAAATATTTTTGCTGCGGTTTTCCCAAACCTTTTGTAAATACATTTGCCAATTGATCACTGGTTTACACATGACTGGGGAATATTATACCAGATTGGAGTGAATCCCGAATCTATATGTTTAGTCTGTTTATGAAATATCGTATTTCCTGCAATGTACAAAGTTATTTGACTGTCACATTATATTTTTACCGAGGACTTGTGTTCAATGCTCAAACTATGCAAAATTATCTTTAACCATTTCAATTCACAGACGGCCATTGCCATAAATCGGTATTAAGCTTCCACTGATGAGTGGGAGATACTATATTGTTTCTTGGTTTTCCATGACACAGGTGAATTTCCGAGGGAGATAAATCAACTGGTAAGTGATTTATGAGTCAATGAACATCCGGCCCAGTCCAAATCACACCATCCATACAACTGGAGATTACAATCTTTTCTCATCACTATGCCTTGTCCATGGTTCTTCTTCAAGCAATGTACCACACGGAGAGCCGCATTTCAGTATGATTCATTCGATTGATGCATGAATTGGGATAGAACATGTATGCATTATGACAACTCGAGTCGCGTAAAATTGAGATATATTAATCGACCGACCAAATGTCGATATGATTCTGGATCACCCAAATAGCTCATCTGGCCAACGTCAAATTCTGATTCTGTTCTATGGGAGTATTAATTGGTTTAGCGCTCAATAATCCAGACTCTAAGATTATATCTAGGGCATACTTCTGTTGATAGAGAAATAACATGGTTGGTCTGCGTGAAACTTCAACTTCTAGAAAATACTTCATAGGGCCTAAATTATTCATGTAAATACAGGTACAGATATAGTTTTTGAATCGTTCAATGGCCCTATGGTTGTTTTCGGAGATAATCAAGTCATCCACATAGACTAAGACGTTAAGCTGCATACCTTCCCGGTGCATAGTGAGTATAGAATAATTTGAGTACTACTTTTTGAACCCATATTTGATCAAAACACTTGATAATTTCACAAACTAACACCTTGGAGCTTGCTTCAAACCATACAAATATTTTCAGAGTCGACATACTTGCCCCGGATTAGAAACACAGAATCCAGGTGGTAATTTCATATAAAGTTCTTCCGTAAGATCTTCGTGTAAGAAAGAACTATGCACATCCATCTAATACAACTCCTAATTTCACACAGCCGCAACAGCCAGGAAGGCCCGAACAGTTACGATCTTAGCAACCGGAGCAAAAGTTTTGTTGTAGTTAATTCCTTCCTCCTGTTTACTTATGAAGATGACCAAATAAGTTTTATATCGCTTAATTGTGTTGTCAGAGTTATACTTGATTTTGTACACCCATCTACATCCTAGTGCTTTCTTATCAGGTGACAAAGTTTCTAGTATCCATGTTATTATCCTCCAATTCCTGGATCTCTTGATGCATTGGCTATTCTCCAATGTTTCTTTTTCATTGCCTCTGAGAAGGTTTTTAGTTCGGTTCCTGTGGTAATTGTTGCAAAGAAGCTTTAGTGTTGCAAGGAAAAATTATCACAAGATATATAGTGAGATAAAGGGTAAGGCGCACGTGAAGGTTACTAAGGATCTGGCAAACACGTTGATGGACTTTTTTTCCGGAATGTTTCAGTGATGTAGTCGTGCAACCGAATCGATTCATGCTTCTGATATTTTCCCGACCCAATTATTCTTCCGGTGGCACTTCGTTGGCCAGGACACCTTCCATCTGTACTTCCTCTATGTTTTCTTTATCTAGATCAACATTTGTCCAGTCTAATTCTGGCTAATCCGTTGGTTCGGTATCTAGTGTTTGTACTTTGTCCATCTGAGTTTTGTTCGTACCTCCATTATCAGTCTAGTCTTCTTTGATGTTGTGTTGGTTTTTTTCCCTCCGCTTCATCCGGGATCACTTTTATGTTGTCAATCAAGTTACCAGATCCTACAGTAAGGGGAACTTAGTCTCGTAGAAGTCCACATCTCTTGAGACAAAATATTCATCATTCTCTAAGTCATACAATCTCTAACCCTTCTTTCCTTAGGGGTATCCCAAGAAGACACACCTTCGACTCTGACTCTCATTCTTGTCCTTCTTTCTTCCCTTTGTGTGTGCATAGCATAGTGACCCTATCACCCTTAAATGATCATATCGAGGCGCCTCCCCGTATAAAATTTCATAGGAGGTTTTTCTATTTAAAACTGAAGATGGTGTTTTATTAATCAAGTACCCGCAGTAAAAGTACATTCTCCTTAAAATTTGATCAGAAGATGACCCTGAAATCTCAATGTCCGCGCTACATTAAGAATGTAACAGTGTTTTCTTTGTACTCTTCCATTCTGCTGTGGTGTCGCTGTGCAAGATATTTGAAAAAATAATTTCATGTTAGAAGAAATAAGTCTTCATATATGTGGATTCAGTTCCGTTATCACTTCGAATAATCTTCACGCTCTTACCAAACTGCCTATCCACTAAGGCGAAGAAATTCTGCAAGGTTAGAGACACTTCTTTTTTGTCGACTAATAGAAAAATTCACACGACTCATGAATGATCATCCATAACAATAAAAAAATGTGAAGCACCACACAAAGAAGTGGTTTTATACGGTCCCCATAAATCACAATGAATCATTTCAAAGATATCTAAATCTATATTATCACTTAAGGGAAAAACACTTCTTGTTTGCTTTGCCTTTTGACACATCAAATTCTTTATCTGATTCAATACTATTCTCTTTTAGGCCTAATGCCGTAATAGACTTTGTTACGTGTGCTGAAAGATGAGTGCCAAAGATCGAACCAATCAATTGATGTCGCCTTCATAACTCATATCCGTGGCACATTCTAAAAATAGTAATATCCACCTCGACGCTCACCCATTCCAAGCAATTTCCTCATGGTAGGGTCCTGTATTTTACATCACAATCTAAATAATCAACAAGTTGTGACATAGAAATTAAATTGCATGTCCCGCTGATCGCTCAACTCCTCCGAATTACCTGTCATATGGTTGGTAGCTCCGGAGTCAATAATTGAGGATGAGTTTTCGGTTTTACTATCCATATTGCCATTCGAGTTTATTCCTTAGGCGTTTAACACGTGAATAACAGTTTTCCGGATCTTGCTGCTCAATTTGTAAGGTCATGTCCCGCTTGTGTTCATCGATCTTGTTTCCGCCTGAGTTCCTTCTTTGATAGCTATGTTGTTAGCCCGATAGTTGCCTCTTCCATGATGGGATTCCGGTTCACCCCTCTGTTTTTGTTGTTGTACTTGTTTTTTTGCTATGATTTTCTCGTCTCCTTTTTTATTTTCTGGCCTCCAATCTGGATAACTAGTGAGTCGAAAACATTCGTCCACAATGTGTCAGGATCTCTTGCAATGTGTGCAGAATGCACCATCATTTTTTCTTTTATCTTAGTCACGATAAGGGTTTCTTCCTAGTACGAGAAAAGTCATGATTTTACTCCGGTCCTCCATTTTCCATGCGATTCCTCTCACACGTTCTTCTTGCACTAGCTTCAAATAGACCTTGTTCAATGATGATAACGGTTCCGGAGCCAGTATGTTTGACCTCACCGTATCATACGTCATCTCATCCAATTATATGAGGAAAAGATGCACTTTTTCTTCTTCTCTTTTAGCAATTCTAGGACCGTTCTTAGATTGCACGTGCATTTTCCGCACGTACAAATTGGAATTTGTTCATAATTCGCCAATTCCTCCACATCTTAGTGAGTTTTCCATAGTAATCCACTATGTTCCTTTCTTTATGCTTGCACCCCACAAATTTCACCTTTAGTTATTGCATTTGAGGGCCGTTTATAACAGCAAACCGCTCTCGTGCTCGGCCATAATTCTTTCGCTTCCACTTTATGTGAAATCGTTGAGCGAAGCATTGATTCTATGGTGTTGCGAATCCACGACACCAATAGTGAGTTTATAGTCCACCAGTCTTTCAAGTCCGGCGACTCTTCATCCGGCTTCTTGATTGTACCGTCGACGAAGCCGAACTTCTTTCTTTCTTTTAGGGTTGTCCTCATAATCTAAGCTCATTCTTCATAATTCTCACTATTTAATTGGACTTGTATCACCACAATTATAGAGTTATCATTCGACGTAATGTTATAGGGAGAGATTATTTTTCTTTGAGTTTTATTTTCTTCATTGACGATTTCTTTGTAGTCATCACTGCTGGTTTCTTTACCGTCACCTGCCATTGTTTTAGTTTTTTTGTGTTCATTCTAACGTGGCTCTGATACCGTGTTACAATTGAGATATGAATGAGAATTTAGAGAGACAAAAATAATGAGAGAATTTTTTCTACCTTTCATTCATCATAATGACCTCTTTATATAGAGGTAAGTCATATCCATAACCAAGTCTAATAAGATAACTCTATTTTAATAGTACTCAAAATTCTAATTCAAATTAATTACAATTGTATTATAAATAGAATAAAATTATTATAATTAGAATAAAACAGGATCACAATTATATAATCTCAATAGACTAAAATTTGGACAAAAACACACTTAGTTAAAACACGGAGCAACTCCATCACTTGGAGTTGGAGTTCTAAAAATTCTTGGAAGTTTCAAATGTACCGTTCAAAAACCGTTTAAGCTGCTAAACGTTGGAATAATTTTGAAACATTGACTAAATATTAAGTACTGCTAAAAAATGGCTACTTGGCACTTGCTCATTTCTTTACTAGGCGGATTGTATAAAATCCTTACCCTCATAATTGTTAGATTTGCATCATTTGAGATTGCATATTTTCAGTATCATGGACAACCAGTTAGTATCAGTTTTTTAAAAGGCGGTGGCGTAACACGGGACATTTTACATATGCTTCAGTGAGGTGTAAGTCCCGATGCACGGGACATAAGCCCCATGAGTATGATTTTTAATATTTTATAAAATAATAATAAATATTTTTAAATAGGTAAAATTACATAAAAATAAAATAAAACTGTAAATAAATGATATATATATATATATATATATATATATATATATATATAACTAATCTAATCAATTCATTATACGCCACTTACAACTTGTAATTATATATAATATAATTTTACAAGTATAAAAAATACAATGAAATAAAAGTTATTATGAAATGCAAATCAACTTTAATATCTTAGTTTTCAAACAATGAAAAAAATCACAATTTCTTAAAATAATATTATTATGATACTATTCATTTTATCTCCCTATAAGCAAATAATCAATAAACTTTATCAGTATTATAATTAAAATGTAACTCCTTCATGAAATAAAAATAAAATTACTTTTAAATATCGAAATAATAAAATATGATAATTTTGATAGATAGGACAAAAGATCAATGACAAGTGAAAATGTACAATTTAACTATGTATTTTTAAAAGAAATATAAAGTGATATTCACCTTCACGATGTTCTCAAATAGTAAATATGCAATACTACGACTTGTTATTTGAGTTACACCTAATCTTCTTATTTCTATAGATAAAAAACAATTAAGCATCTCTTATTTATTAAAGAATTATGAGGGTCAACGATTTTAATTAAACAATTTAACATATATTTTGTGTAAGGACTGTAAGAAGAGCCCCAAATATTGGACGTTAGGCATGTTTAGAGCGTACAATAGGACGCTTAAGACGTAAGCTTCACAAGAAATAAGTCCCGCACGTGAGCCAATGACCTATCCTGAGGTGAGTCCCAGAGCGAGTTCTGAAACTTTCTTTTAAAACACTGGTTAGTCTTACTACTATCAAATAAGTATACTCCTATTATTCAATTCAAAGCCTATTTTTCAGTTACAAATCGAATCTGTCAAGCTGGCTTTAATTGTTTTATTAGGCTTCTGGATTCTGGCGCCACTCCACTTATCGAAGAACAACTGTATTTGTGAATCAGTTATGAAAAGTTCACTTCCAGCCTGTAAACAAATGTTAAAAGCTACAAATTTCAGACGAATTTAATAATATTTGTTTAGACCTTATATTTATATAAAATTTTATTCAATACATATGACTATTTAATTGCGAACTCAATAATGATAACAGCTATGAACTTAATGGTAAATTCAAAAACTATAAACTTCAAAATTTGACCCTATCTCTAGAAAAACTTGCATTGTTATAAGAATACTTAGTGTATATCAATTAATTAAAATATGACTCGTTCCCGAACTAGTTGAGAGTGATTTTATGAATTTACAGCCATTTCTTGAAGCAAAAAAAAAAAAAGAATCCATTTCAACTTTTTCCAGACTAATTACATTTTCCAGCACTGGTAACTCATTTGTCTTTTAAAGACAAATTTAGACTCTACAACTAGAGGTCTTCAAGAGTGTGTTTGGTATGAATGAAAACATTTTTTCAATTTTTCCATGTTTGATTGGTCAAAATGTGAAGAAAAATAGGAAAACAAGTTAAATCAAAATGAGGAAAATGACTTCTCTAATGAAAGTAGGGAAAACAAGTCCATAAGTGACATTCCAAGTTTATTGTCTCCTCACCACCCACCCAAAGCCCCCAACCTCCACCCCCTTTACCATCTCACCCCCACCACCCCCGAACACCAGTCCCCACCCATCCCACCCCTATAGTATTTTGTAGATTATAGAAAAATGCTTTTAGGATAATACTTTTTTGCTTACATACCAAACACTAGAAAATAAGTAAGAAACGCACTTGTTTTCCAAGAAAATATTTTATAGGAAAACATTTTCCTTCATACCAAACACACCCTAAATCTCACACTTATTTCTAGACTGATGAATTGACTTATGTCTTAAACACGTACCCTCACATGTGGGCATGATTCTTTTTTGATAACGGATGGTAATAAAGCTTGAACTTAAGATTCTGTCTATTCTGATGCCATGAAGTCAATATACTTTTAGGGGTCGTTTGGTATGCGGGATGAGATAATTAAGGACATCCTATGGGATTATTTTATCTCACGTTCTATATAGGATAGTAATCCCACAATTTTAATGTAAATGGTGGGATAAAATAATCCTGAAATTAGCTAATACCCCCAAACCAAATATGAGATAAAGTTAATTCTAAATTTTATTTCGGGATTATTATCCTTATCCCACGTACCAAATGACCCCTTAGTCTTTAGTTAGACTAATATAAATAGGCTAAAGTCGACAGATCTTCGAACTTGTCTGTGAAATCCATTTAGACCCACTAATTGATATCCGTACTGCCTTAACCCTCCAAAAAGACAGTTTAATGTGCCACTTGAACTCAACTAGTTGGTGAAAATGTCCATAAGCAGAACAAAAGAAGACAAAAATAGTTATTCTCCATACATCCCAAGAATAAGGGAATTTTGTGCCAAAGTATGATATACAGCTTGTGGAACTGAAAAAGTTGCAATAAAGCAGGTTATTTAATTAAGGGCTTATTCTACACAACTAGTGCAGGGTTAAAAAGACATATCTTATGTACATTTCTAACCAAAAGGAAAGAAAAACAAAATCTAAAAAAAAACAGAAAATTTCACCTAATAACATACAAATTCTGCACATTGAACTCATCAATGGAATCCCCTTGATCCTCTAGACTGATAAAGTTCCAGCCTGCTATTTGCTTCCTGCAACAATTTCTTCACCTTTTCATGTTGGCTCAAGTACGCGTGCTTCGAGGCCCACTCGAGCACTGTCAACACCTCGGCTTGAGCAAGCGCTTCGCTATCAGGAACGTGCAACGCGATGTAGCAAAGCAGAACCAATGCTGGACCCTGAACTTTTTGTTCACCAAAGTAAACAAGTTGAATCAAATGTTTTGCACCACCAGCACTTATAATCGCCTTTGAATGATCCATGTGAAGGTAGTTATCCGAACTGGCGAATTTAGTAAGGGTTATAGCAGCTTCTTTAGAAATTCCTGGTTCGGGCACGTCGAGCAGCTTAACTAACGGACTAATCATCCGTGTTTCTGTTGCTCGAAAAGTCCTAGCTAAATTCCCGATAGCGTTAATACACGGTATAAGCAAATCCGAATCTCCTTTTTCAATGATTCTCAACAATTGATCGACGACAGCTTTACAGGCTGTCGTATTAGGCTTGAACGCTGATCGTCTCAAATCGGAATCTCGTTCTGCTACTGCTGTGATTTCCATTATCGCCATTGAAGAATAGTACTTAACATCTTCGGTTCCTTTCTCCAAGAGTACCGCGAAGCAAAGCAGGGCACGTGAGTCAGTAATGCTGCGACAAACAACAACTATGCCTCAGTCCCAAACAAGTTGGGATCGACTATATGAATCTCCATTCTTCATTTTAGATCATATCATCATCATCATAATAATAAAAGTGAAAAATACGTTTAAATATATATAAATAACACTAATAGTAATAATAATTAAAAAAGAAAAATCATATCAGTCTAAAACCTATCCTCAACTAGTAGTACCTGCGACAAATAGAGGAATTTCCCTTGGCAAGTTTCCATAACGCTCGTGCAGCCATCGCCTTCATACAAGCCTTGGTAGCGGGTTCCTCATTTTCCCACCCTTTATTATTACTCGCCCCGGTTGAACAAACATTGTTCTGACGCTGCTGATGATTGATATGATTTTGCTTCAAGCCATTGACAAGATTCTCCTGAGGGGTTTTCGTTAGACCTTTCATCGACATAGTGGTGGTAATTACACTGTGCATCTGATTAGACTTATTATTCCCCAACGGATGTGGAATATGAGTTGCCTTGGTATTATCCTTGTTCGCCTTTTTGTTCACATTACTATTGTTATTGCTAGCCAAGACTATAGCATGAATCGAAGTGGCTTTGCTTACGATGGCATATTTGCTATGCTCTTGGACCGTCTCAAACGCGAGATGGCTAACGAGCAACCGGACTATATTTTGCTGCTGGAAAAGATCTTGGCATTTCGGGTAATGTGAAGAGAGTTCAGCAACTGCCCAAGCTACTACTGACTGAACTTTCAGCGGACCTTCTTTGAGGATTTTCGCGAACACTGAGCAAACTCCGGCGTGTACCATGTGTTCGACACTTTCAGGGTCACGTCCGAGAAGTCCAATTGCCTTAGCAGCATTCTCCTGACCTTCCAATTTCCCTTTCTTCAACAATTTCAATAAGGGTCCAACTCCACCTGTTGCGACATAATATAATTAATTAATTAATTAATTAATTAATTAAATATATCGTAAAATGTCGTAAAATGTCTTAAAGTTGTAATAGCTCTTACACTTTTCAACACAATTCAGTACTGTATCAAAGCAGATAGAAGTCATGGGTTCATCACCACAAAAAGCATAAAAAATATTTTCACATGTTTGATCCATGAAAAAAGAATTAGGCACGTTGAGGCATCATAGAATTATTGCACTGTGTGACCATTTTTGAGGCCCTCTTTAAATTTTGTCTCGGTTAACCATTAGGCTAAATTTTGCCTTTAAAAGTTGTTGGATGATTTTCGTTTTTCAACTAAATCTAGACCACTGAGCTAATGCGGCTACAAAACAATAATGGCCTAAAAAGGAAATTTGTGCAAATTCCAAACATAAAACTCCTACTATAATTTAGGGGGGAAAGTCAAAAATACTCCTCAACTGTTGGAAATAGGTCAAAAATGCCTTTCAACTCACTAACAAATAGTTCAAAACAAGGGAAAATGAGTTAAATTTAGCTTTTAAAATTAGTACTTAATATGATTTTTGTTTTTCGCGGCTAAATTTACCTCACTGTGCTAACGAAGGACAATCAAACAACAGCCTCAAAAAAAGGTATTTTGCGCAAATCCAAACATAATAAAGTTAAGTAACTAATGATACTCTCTAATAATTTAAGCTTTTAGAGGAGTATTTCAACCTACCTTCTTCGATAATCAACTTCCCATACCGATCATTATCCCTCGCTAACGAAACCAACGAAGCAGCCGCATCCGATCTCTCATCAGCCAAACCCGTATACAAAATCGCAATATGTTCCCAAATCAAACACAATATCGGCTCATTCGCAGCAATGGGGGGCAACCCAAAATACTCAACACGTAACAACCACGACATATCTCCAATAGAATTTTCCAGTAGGATAGTCATTTTCCTAAACGCAGCTGCAGGTATTATAGTAAAAACTCGTTTTACTAGTCCGTTGGCACGACATTTTGTAACGATGGATAAGGCTTTTTTGAGTACTTGTTCGGTGTCTTCGATGATACGTTTAGTAGGACGTTGGTAAAGGTCGTTGCTCGCACGAGCTGCTTGACGTAGCAGCGCGGCGAGTTTTTCTGTTTTGGATTTTATGTCTAAGCAATCTTGTTTGAATGAACTTGCTTCATCTGCAGCTTTTGTTACTTGGTCTGCTAATTGGATTAGTTTTGCCAAGATTTGTTTTACTATGTCAGCCATTAAATACAACAAAAAAAAAATGAACCTAAAGGAAAAGTGGATGGGGTTATTTTTTTTGTGTGTGTGTAGTAAATGAACAAATGGGCTAGAAGAAAGAAAAGGAAATGAAAGTTTCTAATTTTTTATTTTATTACATAGGGTAAGAGAAGGGGAAATAAGAAGGGGATTACAACGTGGAATCCGAACCCTCACCAACAAGGTAAAAGTTCAGGTTGCCAACAAACTGAGCAGCTAAATTCCTAAGAAGGAAAATGAAAGTGGGATTATGGATTTGGGGGTTTTAATTAGAAGATTGCTTGCATTGAGAAGTTGCAAATGGAGACTAGAGATTTGACAATAAGTTTAACACAATACCAGATCAAGAAGTGCTTTTTTTATTCCGTTTACTTTGAAAATTTTGGAGGATAGGAGTGGAGAAATGAAAAAGGAAATGTTTTTTTGTGTGTTGAAATGAACAGAGAAATGAAGTGTGTTTTTTTTGGATTTGTGGGTTTTAAGGTAGATTTGTTTACATTGAGAAGTTGGTATTGGAGAGTGGAGGAGATTCGGCAATGGAGTTGGAGTGAGCTGCTATTGGAGAGATTTGTTGGTTTAATAAAGTATAGCAGAGTTTTTTACTTTCTTTTTCCTCCTCGCGTTCTTATATAATCATTGGATTTGTGGGCTATGTTATTATTATTTGTCATTTTTATTTTATGTGACAGTATTTGACGTGTATTATATGAAATTACAAAAAGAAAAGTGGACTGTCATGTACTAAAATATTCTTATAGCTAGTGATTTTTATATATGTGATGATTCATAACATTGAGTTTGCCTCGTTAAATTATCCAAATCAATTTATTTTAAAAAATAACTCATATCAAAAGTATATGTTGAAGATTAAAAGTTTGTGTTTATCTTAAATTATTTGAGAAGTATTTTTGTTAATTTATATTTGACTAATACTTTTATAAATTACTTGAAAGTACTCCTTCATATTTCAAAAAAGAAAGTTAATACTCACTAATTAATTTAGTAAAGATGAAATTTTTATATGAGTTATCTTATTCTAAGAAAGTCAACATCGCTTATTTTTGGGAGAAATTATTTTTTGCGGGCTTCTACTTAAAAGCTGGAAAACGGTTTCTATTACTATTGAAAAACACTTATTTCTTTATCGAAAAAGCACAGTCAAATACTTTTTTTTTAATCAATCAACGGAGGATGAAACGGAAACTATGCTAATATGAAGTTTGAACTCTCTGCCTCAACTTTGAAAAGGCTTGACGTTTAAAAAGTGAACTAGCTTTCAATCCTATAATCAAACAATTTAAATAAACATTTTTTGTTAGAAGAAATATTTTCCCCCTTCTTCATTCCACAATCTGTGTTAATATACAATTGTACATCTAACTAATTAGAGGGAATCATGGCTCAATACCCTCTAATTGATAAGGCTAATCTTCCTAATAAAGATAATGATAATAAGATATATGACTAATCTACCTAATAAGGATAATCTACCAAATAAGTATTTTACTTACCGTCAAATATAATGCTACATTAATTACAATAATAATTAATAATAATAATAATAATAATAATAATGATTATACTAATGATTATTCTATCACTCTTTCGTAGTCGAAGCGGGAGGCAAGTGGATACTGAGACAAAATCGAAAATATTTAAATAATATCAGCGGAAGCCCTTTAGTAAAAATATGAGCAATTTAATGGCGTGACGGGACATGTAGTACTCGCACTTGTCCGCGGGAGACTTTTTCACGGACAAAATGGATATCCAGCTCTATATGTTTTGTACGTTGATGATTGACCGGATTTCCAGAGAGGTAGATAGCACTAACGTTATCGCAATATACCAATGTGGCTTTCGAAATAGGACAGTGAAGCTAATATTATAACAATAAGTGCCGAAAATAGTTTAAAATGTTATTTTCTCTTGGTATTCCGGATGCATCCTTATTTGATTATACCTGGAATACGCATCGAGAAAATTCATTATCTCGTGCCTGGCCATATCATCGATCATTTGATCTATGTTCGGCAGCGGAAATAAGTCTTTTGGACATGCTTTATTTAAATCCTTATAAACTAGGCATATCCTAAATTTGTTCTCCTTTTTAGGCACTACGACTATGTTTTCTAACCAGTCCAGATATTTTACCTCTCGGGTTGACCCTATATTAAGTAATCTAGCTAGCTCTTCTTTAACAAACCAGTTGTGGAGTTCGACGATCGGCCGCTTCTTCTGCCGCACAACAGGGAAATTGAGATCCAGGCCCAACTTATGAGTTGTGACTTCTAGAGGGATGTCTGTTAAATCCTCATGTGCATGCAAAGCAATCACTGTTAGCTACAAGATAATTAAGAATTAAATCCCTGAGCTTCGGGGTTAATCCGGTGCCCAGGTATACTTTCTTGTCGGGAGTCTCCTAATGCAGAGCAATCTGTTCAAGTTCTTCTACGATGGACTTGGTGGCATCTGACTCATCCGGTACTTGAAAATATCTAGGCACCTGGTATTGGTCCAAAAAATCCTCTTTCAGATATGTTGATTCTGCTTCTGTCAGCGGAACCTGATGAACATATTCTGATGCAGGCTCCATTTTATGTATTTGCTATTTAGGATCTATCACCGCCTCTGGTTCCTCTATGGCTAACATCTCCCTGTCCGCAGGTTGTTCTCCCCGAATTTGCTAGATCCCTTCCAGCGTCTAGAATTTTACCAATAGATGCATTATTGATGGGACCGCCTTTATATCATGTATACCTGGCTTTCCGAATATAGCATTATACCTTATATCACCGTCAATGACATAAAATTTAGTCATCTTAATGATTCCCATACCATTAATTGGTAGATCCACCTCCCCCTTCGTGGTTTTGCTGGACATATTGAAACCTGAGAGGGTTCTGGCAATTGGAACAGTTTTGACTATCATGTTTATTTCTTCAATGACCTTTAGTCGGATAATGTTGAAAAAGTTGTTGAGATCGATCAAGTCTCTCTTGACCTGGATGTAATCACTAGGTATCAAAATTACTAATGCGTCGTTATATGGGAAGATCACATCGACAATGTCTTCCTCAGTAAAAGTGATAGTATGTTCGTCTGGTATCTCTCAGAATCTTTTCTCCCAGGTTACTGAAATTTTATTTTCTTAGCCACAGTGAAAAACGTAGTGGCAATTATTGACCTACAAAAAATTATATTTATAACATAGATGGTGCGCCTGGATTAGATTCATCCTCGACGGGTGGTGCCCGCTCATAGTTGTTACGAGCTCTCTCACTCAAATATTCTCGAAGATGGCCCGTGCTACGCATTCGTGCCACCTCCTCTCGTAGATATCTGCAATCTGCGATTTTATGCCTTTGAGTGCCATGAAAATCACACCAAACTGACTGATCTCTCTTACTATGATGGGATGGTTTTAGAGGTCGGAACGCTGGATGAGTTCTCAGAACCACCACCATTTGATCCTCATTGATGTTTAAGTTGTACTCGGATAATTTCGAGTATCCGGGACGCTTAGTAGAAGAGTTAGATGAATTTTACTTGTCGAAATTCACCAATCCATGTTTTTTTCGTCCGGATACTCCCTTGTTATTTGTTTTCTAAAGGGAGTGAAAAATCTGTCGTCCTTCTTGCTTTTCGAGAGTGAGATAAGGTTCGAAGCGGTTCTTCGAGGAGTTCCGGTCTGCTCCAGCTCATTTGTTTGATTTCTAAAAAATGCTTCAGCCTGAGTCCCCAATGAATCATCTTCTATCCGAAACGTAGACACATACCTGTTGTGCACATTTTCCCAATTTGTAGCCTAGAATTCCAAAAGATTTTCTTTGAGCTTTCGTGAGGCGTTTGAACTCAAAGGATTGAAACCCTTTGTGAAAGCCTCTGTAGCCCACTCATCCGGGACTGCATGTAGCAGCATCCGTTCCTTCTGGAATCGTGAGACAAAGTCCCTAAGGAGTTTTGTTTCTCCCTGCGCGATGCAAAAGATATCCTCCCTAAGTGTCTTTACCTTCCATGCCTCCGCAAGAGCTTTTATGAACATCTCGGCTAGGTGGGCAAACGAACCAATTGAATACTCACGGAGGAATGAATACCATGTCAAGACCCCCTTAGCAAGTGTCTCAACAAACTTCTTTATTAGAACTGATTTTATCTCGTGTTCCCTTAGGTCATTTCCTTTGACGGTCATAGTATAAGCCGTTATATGATCTTGTGGATTAGTAGTCCCATCATACTTGGGTATAAATGACATTTTAAACTTTTTGGGGATCAATTTGGGCTGACCCTCTGGTTTGTACACCAACTGAATATATCTCCTCGCATATGGCCCTTCAATCATAGGAGGGGCTCCTGATATTTGATTTAACTGGTGCCAAAACTCCTTAGCAGTTTTCTCCTCCTTCTCTGTATTGGTATCCACTCTGTTTGTCATGTCTTTCATAAATTTCAAAACCTGTTCCTTGAATGGATTTTCAGGAAT
This sequence comes from Anisodus acutangulus, assembly GCA_029783415.1. Lineage (NCBI taxonomy): Eukaryota > Viridiplantae > Streptophyta > Magnoliopsida > Solanales > Solanaceae > Anisodus > Anisodus acutangulus. Next base: position 16,229,504 of record CM056495.1, read on the forward strand.
GGTTTCTCTTTCTGAAGTACCATAATTCCTCGATCTATTCTGATTATTTCTGGCATCTCTAGTTGTATTTGGTGGAGGTGCCAGTGCGTCTGTTAGGGTACTACCATCATTTTTGGACACATATTTTGAATAAAACCACATCAGGTGGTCCAACTATTCGCTCATGGAGGCATTCTGTACCCTTAGATTTTGTATAGCTTCCTCAGGCGTCTCGTCAATGGGAACATCCTCCTGCTGAGTCTGTCCACCTCCGGAAGTTGCTCCATCTGTAGCCATCAGATCCTCTGGTGCCAGAATTTTTACCAAAAAACTGTTTGGTTCAAGTGGAATGTTGTTAGTATTATCGCGGATGTTGGACTGCTTCCGTGTTCGCATACTTCTGTAATCTATTTGCTCTGAACAAAAGCAAGACTTGAAGAAAAGATTAGATTAACGAAAAGGGGTCACTTGTGACACCACAATTGTACAAGCCCTACAGTGGGCGTCAAACCGTTTACCCGTAAAACAGTACAGTTGAATTTGTATACATGATCAAGGACACGTGGATTTCAAGTGACTGAGCTGGCAATAATATTGGATAAAATACAACGCAAGTAAATAATATCAAGACAATGTAAAGGAACAATTAGCCTAAGTAAAAGAACAATTAGCCTAAGTAAAGGAATAATTAGCCTAAGCCTTGTGTTTGCTTCTGAGCAAAGTCTCTAAGACTTGTGTAAAAGCATGAAAATAGAGAGGAATATTAGAGAATGTATTGTAGTAACTTGCATGTCATAATTTACAATGGAACTATGTGTCCTATTTATACATGAGCTCACGGGTACACACCCCACGATATATGTCTTTATAAATACAATAGAATGAATACTATAATAATTGCACAATTAGTATCTCTATAAATGTTGATCGGTTCAGTAACGGTCGCCCGTTGTAATTCAAATGGTTGACCTGACCTACTGCATTCCCGGTACCATGTATACATATGATGCCTCCGGTCTTGCTTGCTTCTTACCGGTAGCGCCTAAAGCTGACATGGACTTAATTCAGCACCATCTACCGCATGTGTCACATCATAATTCATATAACTATCTTATACGAATTTTTCTCTATAGACAAGAAATAAAATTCATGCATTTTATTATTTGAATACATGTACCTAGTGTTTCAATAACTTGGAATTTCCAAGTAACAAACTCCTTCTCTCTAGGAAGAAAAGAAAAAAAGAAGCAAAACAGAATAAGGAGGACTTTAACAATATATTGATTTCCTTACACCTGTTGAGATGTTTCATGAATATGGCATGAATATATCACTTATTCATTTGAAGTTTAAAAAATATTTTGACCTTGATGAGTTGTAAATAAATGTTTTTTAAAATTTGCTTTTAAGATAGAACACTCCATCCGTCTCAAATTATTTATCATTTTTCTGCTTTACACGCCCTTTAAAAAGTAGGAGTATCAATTAGAATGAGTATTTGACTACTTTATCCTTATTTATGTCTAAGTTATAATTTTCTCCATTAAATGTTTACTCTATTTATGTGTCATCTCCATTAATAACAAAATTTACTAAGGATAAATTGAAATTTTGTGCTATCTTGTTGTTGTTTATTATTTCTATGTATTTTGTTTGTGCCTTCCTTCTTCGAACCTTTTGGTATGTATTGCCTCCTAACTATAGATCAGATCCACCAGACAAGAAACTCAATTCCAGACATATCTTCTTTCCGTAGATGTTAGTTCTCTACCCGTTGATGATGCTTGTTCTTCAGTCAACTTTAGCATCTAAAATCTACGTCTTGCTAGCATTCTATTATTTTCTTTTCTAATCCTCCGTACTGCAACCTCGCAAGAATGTTGATCAGTTCGAGGCATGATCATTGAGAACCTTGTTGAGATTTGAGATTTTTCAAGTCATGAACAAGACATTCTTATTCGGCATACCGATATGCCCATTCTCGGCGTAAACCACAATAACATTCTCATGAATCTGAATATTTCACATCGCAAAAAGAAGGCGGGATTTCAAATCATCTATCTTGAGGTTGAAATGCTAGAATAAAATTTGAAGACACTCAGACTCAAACGTTCAAAAAGTTGTGCTACGCCAATGCCTCGTGGTACACCACAAGAGTTTGATTTTGCTCTTAACCGTTTTCTCAAAGAGAACAATTCTATGAAAATATGTTACCTTATGACAAAATATAGTCAATATGGTTACGTCAGATCTAAGTGAAATTCGGACTGTGAGTTATTTGATGAAGATGATTCCCCATGATCCTATTAATATTTGTTTTAAATAAAGTAAGTAGGTAGGGTCATAATGACGATCCCAATGGTACTTAGGGTTTGCAACTATATAAGTAGTCTTTCATTTGTTATTAAAATACAACATTTTCAATGTCGACTGTAGAAATGTAGATTGGTCGGTATTCCTCCGAAAGGATCTGAATTGCAATGATGATGATAGCTCAAATCATAGCAGCTATTCCAGTGATTCGTCAAGCTATACATTTCTACAGTCGACATTGAAAATGTTGTATTTTAATAACAAATGAAAGACTACTTATATAGTTGCAAACCCTAAGTACCATTGGGATCGTCATTATGACTTTACCTACTTACTTTATTTAAAACAAATATTAATAGGATCATGAGGAATCATCTTCATCAAATAACTCACGGTCCGAATTTCACTTAGATCTGACGTAACCATATTGACTATATTCTGTCATAAGGTAACATATTTTCATAGAATTGTCTCTTTGAGAAAATGGTTAAGAGCAAAATTAAACTCTTGTGGTGTACCACGAGGCATTGACGTAGCACAACTTTTTGAACGTTTGAGTCTAAGTGTCTTCAAATTTTATTCTAGCATTTCAACCTCTGCAACACGCTAATTCCACCCCAGTTGTCATTGTATTATTGTATTGTGGATTGTATCTTTAGTTCGGGTTATTTGAGTATTTAAAATCATCATCCAATTCTCATGTCCTACCCATTGATTCAAATATGTTTGTTGGGGTAAAATATGTAATAGAACCAATATCAGAAAATTGATTCCAAAATGACAAACTACTCCTTGATTTGACAACACTATGCTCGCTTTTGACTGTTTTATATTACACTTGTATTACACAATTTTTATATGCGCAAAATATGATATTTTTGAATGACATCCTTGATTTGACAACACTATGCTCGCTTTTGACCGATTTATATGACACGCTTATATAACAGAACTTTTATATAACGCATTCGGTTAAAAAACTCACATTTTTAAAATGCCTAGAAATATTACATTCAATAGTTGGTTCAGAAATAGACGAGGGTAGCTCCAGAAGGCCTCATGCTAGGACAGAAACAAACACAATTGAATCATCATATTTTGAAAAAGGGATATTTGATGTTACACGGATTTATTTGATGAAAAATGGTATGGTGTTCTTGGTTTCTTTGAAAATCAACTAATTTGTATCAATGTTGATTTCATAGTTGCTAGACACATAATTGAGGGTGACACACACTCCTCAAAATCTGAAGGAGCTATAATTTGGGGTGAAAAGCTTCAATAGGTTCAATTATATTCGAAAAGGTGTGATTATGAGATATTAAATAGGTCGCATAATTTAGTTGTGCTACAAGATTTTTCTGCTACATTTAGACCTCCGAATTTAACGATGAACCACTGGTTATCCAACACTTTATGAAAGAAATTTTAAAAATGCAGAAAGCACTAGACATGTATCATGTTTTGAACGATCTTAATTTTCGAGGAGCGGATGAAGAAGATCATTGAAAATCGTTAGAAAATAAAATCTCCATCGAGACTCTTCTTATCCAGTTTATCCAATAATTCAAGAATGGATAGGTCTTCCAAAATATTTACCACAAACATTAAATTGTTGAGTGCCATATTATTGTGTCAACCAAACAAGTGCTCCTAATGATGATAATTGGGATCTAGACTACGACGAGGATATGTAAAGAGAAATGAAGGAGAAGAAGATAAAGAAGAGAACGCAAGTAAGGAGGATGATGAAAATGATGATGATGACGAGGTGGTTCCAGAAAGCAATAAAGATTAAATTATTTTTATAAATTTGTATTTTATGAAATTTTGCAATAAAAAATTCTTGATGATAAAATGCTTAATAAAAAAAATATCATTCAGAAAAAGGGAAGTCCGGTGCACTAAGCTCTCGCTATGCGCGGGTCCGGGGAAGGGCTGGACTACAAGGGTCTATTGTACGCAGCCTTACCTCACATTTCTGCAAGAGGCTGTTTCCACGGCTTGAACCCATGACCTCCTGGTCACATGGCAGCAAATTATATATATCATTCAGGACAACAAAAATACTTAAGATTCATAATTCAAGATAATTCAAATACATCAAGAAGAATTAAAATATATCCATAACATTATGATGTTCTTCCATCACGAGAGGTTCTTCTACTATGAGTGGTTCTTCCACCACCATAGGTACTTGCACCCCAGGGGTGCTTGCACCACGATAGGTACCTCCATCACGTTCTCGTAGGGAACATAAACGCTTATCATGGCCAAACTCCTTACACATCGAGCACTTTCGAGAGTATATTCTATTCAGAACTTCCATTTGATTGGAAATTCGAGTTCGTGCGTTAACACTTTTTTATGGATATAATGTGTGTTAGCAAGCATAGAAAATGACTCTTTTGGCCAATAAACCTCATCACCAGGTGCGTAGAAATGACCGGTATACGCTTTAAGATAACTTGAACGCTGTATTCTGATGGGACATAATTTAATGTCCTCTTTTTAATTGCCTCAAAATACTTGAAGATATGAGAACACATCATGTGGTATGGTTGCCACTTACCGTAAGTGCATATTTTCGTAATCTCATAAATTCTATGAATGTTGCCTCCCCGACCTTGGTAAGAACCTATCTTGATTTCAAATATATGTTCAGCATGGTTATACTCTACCATCGTGTGTTCCTCACAATATTTTCTATGATGCTCGAATAATTTTGTAGGATTTGACATTCATTTTCCACCATCTGCTAATATGGCTTTGGCCTTATTTGTTCTAGCGACAAATCGCTCCATAACTTGCTTGAAAGTCATTCTCACCATTGCAGTAACAGGCAACCTCCGTGCAGATTTAGCAAATCATTGAATGACTCCGAGCTGTTTGTTGTTAGCATCCCCATCTTCAACCTTCGTTTGCATGTAATGTCCATTTGTCAACAAGGATTGCCTTCAACCATTCATATGCTTCTACCTTCGCTACTTTGATCATTTTTATCCGCAAAAGAAACTTTTTTTCTTGATGCTCTGTTGCAGCCTCCAACATCCAATTGTTTAGTGTGCTGTTTCTAAAGGCCGTTTGAAAATTTTTCTTTTATTTGCCTTAAACAATAGCGATGGTAAGTAAAGGGAGTCTGCCACCCCTCCAAATGAAACATATTGTTCAATATACCATAATTTCGGTCAGACACATATGCTCATTCGATCCTTAATAACGTATTGCCTCAAATATGTCAAAAACATCCCCCATGTCTCGTTGCTCTCGTTAGAGGCAATGGTGAAATCAAGAGGAAATATCAATCCATTGGTATCCATTTTTACTGCCATCAGTAGCTTGTTGTCGTATATCCCGTACACATGTATGTCATCTATGGATATTACTGGGCAACAATGAACAAAACCATCAATGCATTATTTGAATGTCAAAAACACAAAATTAAAATTATTATCGGGCATGTCAGATTGGGTGTTAAGCTTCAACTCTACATTAGTACCAGGATTAAAGTGTTGTAGAGCTGTCGTATACCTCGGCAACTTCTGAAAAGATCCCTCCCAGGTACCATAAATCATCTCAAAAGCGTGCCTACGCCTAAGATATGTCTTTCTCATGCTTATTATTTTGCGATATACTATTAAAACTGTTCTAATGCATTCTTTGATGGGAAACCTGGACAAGTTTAAAAAAACAACATTTAACAATGATAATTTAATTTATATCAAAATGAAAATAAATTTGGTCGAATAGGGTACCTTGGGATTTCGGCAGTGTCATCAACTAATACTTGAGCAATCATAATTATTTCTAAATTAAAATGATATGCTTGACAGTCATCCATATCACAAGTGAGATGTGAGCGTAATTTTGAGATAGTCCAAATATTATCACGAGTCTCCTCACCCCGAAGCATGCATTGACAACCTTGATACTCACGTTTGCAAACCAATCACCATAGCTTTGGGGTTGAATCATCAACTCTGAACTCCATCATTTCGTTGATGCTATAAATTTTAACGGCCCTTTGCAGTGCCTTTTTGGAGAAGAAAATCATGTCTTTCGCAAGTTCAACAGAACCTTTTACAAGATCGTCTGGTTCTTTCCACATTGCTTGGCGAATATGATCATTATCTCTAGTAAAGACAAAGGCATCAGGACGACCTTGAAGATTATCAAGATATGAAATCACTTCAGAATGCCACCGGATCGGGGATGCTTGCGGCACCGATTCTTGTTGGTGATTTGGACTTTCTGCCATCGGTTCTTGCTAGTGTGACCGACTTTGCATCATTTCTAGTAACTGTTGTTCCTATCTATGAGGATGAATATCAACCTCACCATCCGATATATTTATTTCATTATCATTAGATACCTCTGCATTCGGTATATCATCGCTCTCATTTGATGATGTTTCTATATGATTTGGATAATCCGCACCATCCAGTAAAGGTCTTTTCCTACACAAAAAATAGATGTCCATCCCGGTGGGTGAAGAGGTCGTGTCGGGCGAGCAATCGATATTCTCTTAGACAAGGGCGACCCCTAATCCCTCGCCAAGGCCGAAAGAGCGATTTCTTGTCCCAATAGCCAATGATTTAACACAATTTAAATACCAATATAATAATATATATGGATTATTTAATATTAAGATGATGAACCTACTGATAATAATCAATATTGTCTGAGTTTGAAAAAAGACCAACTGCACCGAAATCAACATTTGGTACCACTGACACGTTTTGTGAGTAATTTTTACTACAGAGGAAATTTAAGTATTGCAAATGCTAAACATCAAATCACTTATATTATTTAATTATTAAAAAGTATACCTACCGATAATAATCAACTGCACCGAAACTTGATGGTGGGGATGTTTCGACGTGATTCCTCCATCCGGACTGAGAGGATTGCCCAATATTACTCATATAAGGTGTATAACCCCTAAAAAGATATAAAAACATTACTATTACCATGCGTATAATAAACATGTGCCACTACACAAAATAATAATGAAAAAATTGGATATTTACTAATTTTCACCGTAATTTTAATAAAATTTATGGTTTAAAGTTTCCAGCGACATTTGACCACTCAAAATATCTCCATAATAACTCATGTCCGGATAAGGTTACCATGAGTAGGTTGAACTTGAGGGATTTGAGGACGAGGCGCAGTCGTCAACGAGTCCTGGCCAAGACTTCACTACGACTGATATATATCTTTTCAACATACATTTCAAGAACATTCAGGGTGATTAAGCCCCTATATTCTTCTGGGGCCCTCAATATTCACTCAAAGACTCATCATTAATGATATTTCACTCGCCATAAAATACTAAACCTTGCGGTAAAATGGATATTGGATATCTACCTATTACAGATAATGCAAACTCATGCCTACTAATTTTCATTCTTTTGTGTATGACAGTGAGTAATGTTGAGTAATCCAAGCTAATTGGAAACATACCATGCTATTTTGGTGGAATACTATAACGAACAATAGTATGATCATGTAGAATCTCTCCTTCCCAAAATAAAGAAACTTTAACAGTTGAAGGAGGGGACGCCAAATTTTTTATAAACTTTGGAGTTGGATAGTTTTTTCAAGAACTTGAAATTTTGATGACTTAAACTTTGGAAATGGATGAGTCTTTACCTCATCCAAAAATCATGTTAAATAGAAAAATGGATGGGTTCTTGCAATAATTGTCATAGTGGCATGTCAAATCAAGTACAAATGGATAGATGAATAATTGATTGTAAAACACAATAATTTATTACGTAATTGGACTAAAAGTGACCTTTTAAAAAATGTGGGGTGCTAGAGTTTATAATACCCCTATTGCGTAGTAATTTACTGCACGATAGGACTTAACTGGACCATTACAATTAAGTCCTATTACGCATGAAATTCCTGCACAAAAGATAGTTCTGACATATTGTTTTTGAATATATTGGTTCACTTCCTTAATTTTTGGGTCATTTAAATTCCGGACTCTCCATATTATAGCACCTCGGGACCCCAAAAGAAGTGCCCTTTATAATGAAGATTGATTGAATGTCCGGAAATGCAATTGCAACGGTTATCATCATTAGGATTTCTCTGGTCCAAATTGCTCCTAATTGGCTTATCAAAACGAATTTAAAATTTGAACATTATAAATTTAAATTTAACATTCTATCTCATTTCATTTGATCCTTTTGAGTTTCAAATCAATTATTGAAACTTATTTAATAGATCTTTTGATATATATACATCATACATGAACTAAAAAATTATCGGAAAAGGGCCATATTTGTGCTTATACTCTTAAAAAGTGTTATATTTGTCATTCGTTATATCTTTTGATGTTGCCCTTATCATCCAACTTTGGACACATATCTACCCCTGAGCAGTTAATTCACCTTGTCCTCACCTTTATTAACTTATATGGCGCCTACGTGAATATTATTTTCTCTAAATTTAAATTGGGTTATAATTAAATCCAACAACAACAACATACCCAGTATAATCCCACAAGTGAAATCTGAGGAGGGTAGGATGTACGAAGATCTTACCTCTACCTCTACCTTTGTGGATCACAATTAAATTCGACCCACATTAAACCCGACCCAAATGCATTGAAATTGCTAGTTATCTCTGTCAAATTCCGACCCCACTAATCCACACGCCGTCTCCACCTTCCCGTCTGGTCACCGATCATTTTCTTTCCGATTCCATCCCTCCATAATCTTATTTGACTTAATTGGTGATCTATTCTGGTATTGAAATGGACACATATATGGAATTTTTCACTATTTTCGCGTGGGTATTTTCCTTTGTGATGAAAAATGTACATATAGCTTCTTTTTTTCTTTAATTATGTACAGATAGCTGCTGTGATCTTTTGGCGTCTTTTTTTTTGTTGAGAATTTGATAAATTTAAATTGGGATAAATAATATTCAGGTAGGATAATAAAGGCGGGGATAAGGTTCAGAAAGGGTAAATATGTGTCTAACGTTGGATGATAAGAACATATATAATAAAAAAATATAACGAAAGACAAATATAACCTTATTTGAAGAGTACAAAGGCAAATATAACCCTTTGTGTTGTGTGACCTAGTGTGTGTGAATCTAATTGGGATAAGAGGGCCTTGTAAATTTAGCTTCTTAGTAAAAACAAAAAAAAGTTTCTTCACATTAAATAGCCCAACAAAGCCTATAAGAAAAATAACTACTACATATTTTAGTTAGTATTTACTATATAATCTGTGTATAATCAAATGTATACATTATACGCTTATTATATACTGGGCGACCAACACAAACAATGACATTAGGCCTGCGGATTTTTATCTGACTAAACTTTAAAAACAAAGATCCCAAAAAAGGGAGAAAAAAAATATAGTTAAAACATCGATCATTATATCAAAATCACTAAAAAAATCCTAGATTCCTTCTCGAGGCAAATGCAACAAAAAGGATGGTGGAAGCGCCTTGATAAATGCATTTTCAGCAAGTGAAAAGCAATCCAACAACACATCTTGCTTGGCCTTATTATAGTATAAAACGATAAAAAGGTTGTTCTACTTCTCGTGAAACTCTTTTTATGCACATACTTTTTATTGGAGTGGGCAATAGTCTCCCAAAATAAAACAACAAACTATCATATGTGCAAAGCCTATACAAATGACCTCAGCGAAGAACACGAATAAAGAAGATTGCTAAGAGAAGGATTGCTATCAGGAAAATCTGATCTCTTTGTGGTGTTAACTTGTGTGTAAGTCTATAGAATTGAGTCAAATGCCTCAATTTATAGGTGTGCAAGATGACTCTTCATATGCCCATGTAATGGCCATTGAATCCCCATGATGACCAGCCAAGTAATGGCACAAGTAATGGCCATTTAAATGCCATGTAATGGTCCTTTAATTCACCAATTAATGCAGACAAATAATGGCTAATTTATGGAGGAAAAACTGTTATTTTAATGCTCCAAAACCTCTCCATAATCAGCCAAACTTTTGGAATTCCGTCCGGGTGGTGTAGCGGCCCTTTCCGGTGCCGCACCATCTTACACTTTACACAATCCTTCCTTCGTTTATCGATGTGGAACACTTGTTATTTAGCCAATAACCGTCCATTATTCTATGTCTCAAACATTTATTTACGTATCAATATCTCTTTCACTAACGAAATTTACGATACTTGGCACTACGAGTGCACGTGTGTAGAAACGACGTTTTTCTGATGTGCGGGGCCCCAGTTGTTCGAGTCATAAATAATGGGATAAACTTAATTCCACATTAGTAAATTTTCAACAATCCCCTCTTGAAAGAGATTTTGGCGCACACACAAGGTGCCTACTTTCAGCAATCTTTCAGCGAAAAGATATTGCACCAGGAGAGGTAGCTTGCTCTTTGAACCTTCCCTAGTTGAATACCATCGGACTTACTACGCGGTGAACGTGATATCTTGAACCGTCAGTATTTAATGTAAGCCAAGACAACGGTACCAACACAATACCTCCCCTTTATTCGTTTCTTCTTATTGTTCTGTTCGTTGTGGCCGTTGACACATTTGGATTCTTAAGTGCGTTCATTTGAGGCGGCATGTCCTCGCACTTAAATAGGTGATCTCCTACAAGATATCCTGCTATACCCTGTTTCACAAGCGTTAGGAATCATTAAAAGTTTTCCAAACCTTAACCTCAACTGTTGAGGATCATCAAAGGTTTTGAAACTTAACATTTACCTACCATGCAGGTAGCACTTAACGTCTATCGCGGGAACGGATTTGGATTTACGTTTCTTTACAGAAATCATAATCCAAAGTGCTCATGCTTCCATCGAAGCGCTCAACTGAACCTTTTACAACTTAGTTTTCCCATTGAACCAAATTCTTAGGATCTCCCGTCAATATAGTTGGGTTACCACCGTAAAGGTTTGTATTGTTTGGGTTTTAAGCCCATCCCCTAGACATGCAGAGTTCTTGATCTTTGGGTAGTTCCTTAGTTAAAAGGTCCGCTTTATCCTTTGATTAGTAATCAAGGAAGTGACACCCGTAATGATCAACTGCCCAATGGTCTTATATCTCTGACTAATATGTCCAGACGCCGTCATACGTGCACTTCCTAAAGTCGACTGGCTAGTCATAGTATATAACTGACGAAGGCACGAGTTTCTCCCAACAAGGGACATCCTCTAAGATGTCGTGAAATTACTCAACTTATTTTCATGCTTTGTCCAAAGTGATAAACTCCGATTCCATCATGAATCGGCCGATGCAAGTTTGCTTAGAGGATTTTCAAAGGCACACCATACACATCCACTTGTGGCTTTGGTGTTCTTCAAGTCCGATGTCCAGTTTGGATCATTGTATTCTCCCAGAACCGCTGGACATCCGGATTACCATAATCCATAGATAAGCGAATATTTTAGATATCGTCATATCTGATTTAACGCCTTCTATCGATCATTTCCAGAATCACGAGTGAACCTTAGTTCAACTGATCTACTTTGTAAGCCGATACTAGGCCAGTAGTAGTGTGTAAAATACATTGAACTACATGTGACCTATGCATATCGCTCCTGGTATACGGGTGCACTATGATTCCAATCATTTCTATGATTCGTATCCATTGGTGACTTCAACGAGACTGTCACATACCTCACAAATAAGTTTGGAATTAGACCAGTCCGTTAAATGTCTTAGAAATCCCAATTCCTAAGATGTCATCTGTGATGCCCATATCTTTCATATCGAAACTTTGTTTCAATATGACTTCCACTTTCAGACCGTTGGCTTTCTAACTTCAGAGTCAATGTTTCTGTTGTCAGATTCATTATTTCTGTTTCATCTAAAACTTCCTGGACCAAAATAGAAACATTTCACGGACCAAAAGGAAAATTCTGGAAGAAGACCAGCAGTCCAACAAACCAACTCTGATCCTTCCCTTCCAACTCTCCGGTTAGGAAGGTTGTCTCAACATCCATGTCACGCAAGACTACAATGGCCCTGGATGTTAAGCTATTCACAGGGGAGCACATGTCCAAGTAGCCGAGGCCTTATACTCGTCAGTAGATCCATCTACATTGTAGTTTGTACTCAATTTGAGTATCCACTTTTACAACCTAAAGGTTCTTTTCCTAGAGGAAGGTCAACCATTACACAAGTATGGTTCTATCCGGTGGAATCTGTAGCTTCTTTCCAAAGCAACGCTTCTGGAGATGACAATTCTTTATTAATTGTCCATGGTACATATCCAACTATACAAGCTAAAAGGACTAGAATAAGTCTTTGTCCCCTCTTTCCTCCATCTCGGTTCAACATCTAGAATCCCTGAGTTTTGTAGATCTGGAATATTAAGTTTCGGACAGTCAGCAACTTCTGAGTCCTGTAGATCTGGAACGTCTAGTTCTGAATAATCAGGCACTCGCGGGTTTTTGTTAACCTTGAGCAATTATTTCTTTTCCTCTCAAGGAAAGATGTCTTCAAAGAATTCAACATTCTTTGACACCAAGAGGCGATAAACACTATTGTTATTTGCAGATCCAGTGGATATGCAATCTACAGTCTTAGGTCCAACTTGACCTGTTTCAGTATTCCAACTTCTACCAAGCCACCCCACATCACAACATTTATAGGTGAGATTATTTCCATATTTCACATGGAGGGTTATCCTTATGCAGATTTCTATTGAGAATCGCATTAGCGGTAAGGATCGCCTTGCCCCACATATTTTGGGCGTACGGCTTTGTGGTTAGCTAACACCGTTAGACTGAGGTGAGTAAGGAGCATTCATTTGATAAACGATGCTTCACATTCTCCCCATCTATCACTAAGAAAACCTCAATCCGTAGGCTTAGTTGATTTTCAACTTCTGCTTTGTAGTGTTTATCCGCTTCAACAACTTCATATTTGCTTTTCAATAAACAAAGGATGCAGTACGTTGTACCATCATCAATGAAGGTCACAAAGTACTTTTCTCCCCCCTCTATTTTGTATAAACTTCAAATCACTCATATAGGTGTGACTAAGTTCTAGAGGAGCGGTGTTTTTTTCGCTATTTCTTTAATGGAATGGAAAGGTGATTTTGCCTCTTTGCCCACCTCACATTCATTTTGAGGGTTTATGTCGACAGAAAGCAATAATCTCAACTTAGTTAGCTTTTGAATGACTTTCTATTTAATGTGTCTTAATCTATGATGGCATAGATGCACAGATTACAAATATATAATTCATTTGGCTACAGACATACTGTACCATTCTTAGTTATTACAAATATGTTGGACTAGTCTCAAACCAGTTTGACCAACAACGTCCCTGAAATCAAGTTTGGGACATGTATTACCTCCTTTTAGAGTGATCCCATTTCCTGAAGTCCCTTTTAAGGACAACCTCTCCAACCCCTTCTACTTTAGAGGTGGCGTTACTTCACATGAACAAAATCTTGCCCGTGGTTAGGGCGTAACCGGATCATATGTGATCTGGATACTCTGGCCCACTCCAGTTGCTTTTGCAGACTGAGTGTCCAATTTTTTTTTGCCTTTCTTTTGGCCTTCAGATCATTTAAGACTTGGAAACTCTGGCCCACTCCAGTCGCCCGTAGGCTTTGTACGACTGAGTGTCCAATTTCTTTTATGCCTTTCTTTTGGCTATCAGATCATTTAAGACCTGAAAACTCTGGCCCACTCCAATCGCCCGTAGTTGTACGACTGAGTGTCCAAAACCTTTTCTGCCTTTCTTTTTGCCTTCAGATCATTTAAGACCTGGAAACTATGGCCCACTCCAGTCGCCCATAGGCTTTGTACGACTGAGTGTTCAAAACCATCCTATCAAATGAAGGATCTTCTGTCAGATAGTGTGACAGGTTCAACGTCTTAAGATACGCCATTATCTTTTAGTCTTCTTCCCTTGAGATTGATGCCCAGACAATTCCTGGCGCTTGCTTAAGATAAGAGTGGTAACAGTTTTTGCACAGTCAATGGATATCTCTCCTTCGTATGTACGAACATACTTTACACACTTTTAATAATAACACCCAAAAGAACAGATCTTTTAAGTTTTGTTTTTCAGCACCAATCTTTAATCGGGAAGGAAGGAGATTCAATTTCTGATTTTAGAGTGTAGGAAATATAAGTTCTTAATGAAAACACTTTCATATTCCTAGCCTTGCTTTACACACTTTTATTCAGATATTATCTAAACACATTATAGATAAGGAAGGATAATTAACTTAGACCTTTTGGATTCTAGCCCACTTCAGTCAGACTGAGTGTCCATTTCCTCATTACCATAATTCGGATCCTTTGTCTGGGACAGATATAGGTCTTCTGCTATAAGATAGAACAACATCTTCAGTCTTCTTCTCTTGTCCCAGTTGACATCCTCAGCCTCTCGTGGATGCTTGTTTCCACCACTCTCGGGAGCAGTGACACCATCAACACCTTGACAGTCAACATCGTGATCAGCATAAGCGCTCTGAACCTCAGCATCAGAACCATTGTCTAGTTTGTTGGCAGAAACAATGTTACTGTCAACAAAACTATTAATGGAATTGTCTTTAACTAGAAAATCACAACCATAGCCAGATTTGGTCACACAACTGTTGACCGACATCTTTCGAACACTAATACAATCTTGTCTTAAACTTGTTGGAGATACAGCCGTACGGGAATAGTGAATAACTATTACAAGTGCATCAAAAGGATAAACAACAAAGATTACAACAACAAGTTGTCAATCTTTTAATCTTGAACTAGAACTTCAAATCTGGATCTTGTATTCAGAACTACAAGAACATGAACTGCTACACTT
The DNA here is from genome assembly GCA_029783415.1 of Anisodus acutangulus. Lineage (NCBI taxonomy): Eukaryota > Viridiplantae > Streptophyta > Magnoliopsida > Solanales > Solanaceae > Anisodus > Anisodus acutangulus. The sequence continues at coordinate 16,244,597 of CM056495.1, forward strand.
GTGGCTTGTAGAACCGCTGAGAATTCGAACGGTTAGAGTCCTTTGAGTTTCAAGTTCACACCTGAAACACTTAGCAACCAATTAGATAATCACAACATCACCGGCTGAGTCGAGAGATGACTCTCTGTCTTTAAGACAAGATTCTCCCGTATATAGGCTTTACGAAAGTGTAGACAATAGTCTCCCAAGATAAAACAACAAACTATCAAATGTGCAAAGCCTACACAAATGACCCCAGTGAAGAACACGAATAAAGAAGATTGCTAAGAGAAGGATTGCTATCAGGAAAATCTGATCTCTTTGTGGTGTTAACTTGTGTGTAAGTCTATAGAATTGAGCCAAAGGCCTCAATTTATAGGTGTGCAAGATGGCTCTTCATATTCCCATGTAATGGCCATTGAATTCCCATGATGACCAGCCAAGTAATGGTCATTTAAATGTCATGTAATGGCCCTTTAATTCACCAATTAATGCAGCCAAATAATGACTGATTTATGGAGGAAAAACTGTCATTTTAATGCTCCAAAACCTCTCCATAATCAGCCAAACTTTTGGAATTCCGTCCCGGTGGTGCAACGGCCCTTTCCGGTGCCGCACCATCTTACACTTTACACAATCCTTCCTTCGTTTACCGGCGTGGAACACTTGTTATTTAGTCAATAACCGTCCATTATTCTATGTCTCAAACATTTATTTACGTACCAATATCTCTTTCACTAACGAAATTTACGATACTTGGCACTACGAGTGCACGTGTGTGGAAACAACGTTTTTCCGACGTGCGGGGCCCCAGTTATTCGAGTCATAAATAATGGGATAAACTTAATTCCACATTAGTAAATTTCCAATAATACTTTGAGGAATAATACAATCTATATGGTTCTGAAAAGAAACTCCGTGTGCTAAGATTTGAAACTCAATTTGTCCCAATTATGCTATGATTTATGTTATGATCTCTCATTCAGTCATATGACTCATTCCACGGTTTACATATATATATATATATATATATATATATATATATATATATAAATAATTCATTTAAAATTCAATAAGCTACATTTTCTACAATGAACCCATAACCTTAAAATCCTAATTTCACCTTTGATTATTCGCTTACACCATGATGTCAAAATATATGCACAGTTTAGTTCATCTTTTTTAATTCAAACCATGCTTATATTCTTCAGAAATAAGTCATTTTTGGAAGCCAAACACCAAAACCTATTTTCCACGAAGAGTATTTTTCATTAAAAGGGGAAAATGACTTTATTCATTTATATTTTTTCAATAATCCATTTGAAGTAGTTTCTAAATTTATTAAAATGTTGAATAGTACGATGTAGTTTATAGGAACTTGAGTGTTTATTGGGATAAAAATTGAAAATATATTTTGGAAAATATTTTTTGAAAAGAACTGAATTAGTGAAACAATATCATCATTATTCTTTCTTTCTTTCTTTTGGTGAACAACCATAACATTTTGTGGGCTATGTGAAAGTCAACACTTGAATGAAAATAATGCACATTTCACTTATAATGATTTGAAGTTTTCTAATCTTTCTTTGTAGTAGTATAATTTGTATGGACCCACTACACAGGTAGCCTCTAGTGTTGTGCTGCATTATTATTGCTTGAGGGCCCCTCTTTTTCTTGTATTTGAATATTCATCCCATTTTATTTTATCTAAATAGACAATAATGGGGTAGTCACATTATACAAGCTATTCTTTCTAACATACTTCAGTCCTCATCCAACTGGTTTGCACTAGGGAAAGACAAAAAAGATAATACTATTGGTCCAAACTTATAATGATCGCATTGTGAGAATTAGAGTGTGCTTGTTACCCCAAAAATTCAGAACATACTTTATCTTACTATCTAAAATACAAAAAACTATTTCAAATTGACTATTGGAGAAAAATATAAGCGTAGAAAGTCAATTCTCCATTCAATGGGAAATATTGTTCAAGGAAGAAAATAATTTTTGGTGTAATTGGTTGCTAGAAAATAACTTATTTCTGAAAAAACATTTACCTTTTCCAACCTGATAAAGAATAAGTAAATATTATTCATATATTCTATAATTAGTATCCTAGTGTAATTATGTAAAGTAGATTTTCTCATTCGATTAGAATTACAATTGTAAACTCCTATAAATGTTATATCAATAAGAAGACTCGAATCAAGGAAAATTACACTATTCTACATGATATCAGAAGCTAAACCCTAGCCTCCTCTCAAACCCTTTGTGGCCTCCTCTCCATTTGCGGCAAACATAAAACGATTCTTTCATGGTAATTGAAAGAAATAATCCCTTGATTATTTTCATTAATTGAAAGAGTATATATACAATTTACATATTTCCATAATAGGAGAATCATATTCCTATTCTACTCCTAAAACCTTATTCTACTTGGACACTAACTATACAATTATGGTAATACAAATATTATGGTAAGTACAATACTAATTACACCACAACATTACCTAAACTATGAGACTAAAACCTTACCTAAACTATATATCATATACATGGCAATTCAACCAAACTGAGAGCCAAATATACATAATATACACATGTATATTATGTATATTTAACACACCCCCGTAATCATAGCGGGCGATCTTCGAACGCTGAGACTGTCCCTAAAATCTTCAAAAAGAACGGAGGGAAGACCTTTCGTAAAGATGTCGGCTATTTGATACCTGGACGAGACATGACAGACGCGTACCTGACCACGAGCAACCTTTTCACGAACAAAATGAATGTCCATCTCGATATGTTTAGTGCGCTGGTGCTGAACCGAATTACCCGACAGATAGATGACACTAATATTATCACAATAAACCAAGGTCGCTTTCTGGATAGGACAATGAAGCTCTAACAGCAAATTACGTAACCAACATGATTCAGAGACCACATTAGCTACCCCTCGATACTCATCCTCGGCATTGGATCAGGATAAAGTGGACTGACATTTCGCAGACCAAGAGACCAAATTATTGCCAAGAAACATACATTAGCCAGACGTAGACCGTCTGGTATCCAGACATCCACCCCAATCAGCACCTGTATACGAGACAAGTGTGGACGTCGTTGAAGGATATAAATAGAAGACATAGTCAAATGTACCCTGAATATACCGAATGATGCGTTTGAGCGCATTCATGTGCTCAACCCTGGGATCATGCATAAATAAAAACACCTGTTGGATGGCATACGTAATATCTGGTCTCGTGAATGTGAGATACTGAAGGGTCGGGTCCTCGTATGGTGCACCGACCACATCACCCAATTTGGGTTTAGTATCAACGGGAGTGGAAGTGGACTTATAGGAACACATCCCATCCCTCTCAATGATCTCGGTTGCATACTTCCTCTGTGACAAGAATAATCCACCTGCATGACGAGTGACAGCAATCCCCAAAAAATAACTCAAGGGCCCCAAGTCTTTCACACCAAACTCAGAGCTGAGCATTGTCATGATAGACTGGCGTAAGACATCGGAAGAGGCAGTCAAGATAATATCATCCGCATATAAAAGTATATAAGTCAAAGACGAACCACGACGATATATGAACAGAGAATTGTCCGACCTGCTGTGAGTGAACCCAATAGTTGAAACATAGTCAGCAAACCTCTTATACTAGGCCCGTGGAGACTGCTTAAGACCATATAATGAATTCTTTAATAAACAGACATGGTGAGGATATTTGGGATCCCTAAACTCCAAGGGCTGATGCATATAGACTGTCTCCTTGAGATCACCGTGTAAGAAAGCATTCTTCACATCTAACTGATGAATGGGCCATGCTTTCAAAAGAGCCAAGCTGAGCACAGTGCGAATGGTAGCCGGTTTGACCACCGGACTAAACGTCTCCCCACAATCTACACCAACCTGCTGATTCTTACCATTACCCACAAACCGAGCCTTATGCCTTGCAAAAGAACCATTTGAATTGTTCGTATGAGCAAAAATCCACATAAACCGAATAATATTAACACGGAATGGACGGGGAACTAATTCCCACGTCTTATTATCAATAAGAGCAGTATATTCGTCGGTCATAGCAATTTTCCAATTTGGGTCATTTAAAGCAAACACAGGATTACGAGGTAAGGGTGATTTAAGAACATTAGAATTTAAATTAAAATGTCTTTTTGGTGTAAAAATACCCCATTGACTACGAGTGACTGGCCTATGATTCGAGGAACGGATTTTGGGAAATATCGGGACACGTGACGGACTGGCCAGCAGGCAGTGGGCCTGCTGGCCCAACACGGAGACTGGCTGGAACGGAGACTGGAACAGGGACTGGGCCAAAACTGGAAGCACGACTTGGGCCAGTATTGGACCCGCCAACTGGGCACGAAACTGGGCAAAATAGTTGGCCTAGTTGCTGGACCTAAAACTAGAAGTGACGCTGTGGCTGGAGGACTAGCGAGTAGTGGGCCCGCTGGCGGATTTGGGGTGCGAGATACGTTCAAAAAATGGTGAATAATGTACGGGGATATATCATCATTCAAAAAATTATACGAACTAGGCACGGGAGTACTAACCTTAGCAAATGGAAATTGGGATTCATAAAAAATTACATGGCGACTAATGATGATTTTATTAGACGACAAATCAAAACATTTGTAACCACGATGGTTTGACGGATAACCCAAGAACACACACGAGGTAGAACGGGCCTGAAGTTTGTTAATTGTGGTGGACGGAAAGAGCGGATAACACAAGCACCCAAAGACCCTAAGATGAGAATACAAATGTGTTTTATTATATAAAATTTGTAGGGGGAAGAATACGTCAAACCTTTGGAAGGAAGAATGTTAAGAAGATATGTAGCCATTTGTAGAGCATGATGCCAAAAAGATGATGGTACGGGAGCATGAATCAATAAAGTGCGGACAATGTTATTGATAGTACGGATTTTTCGTTCGGCTTTCCCATTTTGTGAAGATGTGTGAGGGCAAGAAAAACGAAAATTTATCCCATTATTTGCACAAAATTTTTGAAACCCCCCATTGTCATATTCTTTTCCATTGTCACATTGGATATTTTTTATTTCTCGTTCAAATTGGGTTCTAATGAAAGCTCTAAATTTTAAGAAGATGAAAAAAACTTGAGATTTTTTCGCTATCGGAAATATCCATAAAAATTTAGAATAATCATCCAAAAAGAGAACATAATACCGATGACCCAAAGAACTAAGAACAAGAGATGTCCATAAGTCGCTATGAATAATATCAAATGTCATTAAAGTATAAAAATTAGAGTCTACAAACGGCAACCTAACAATTTTTCCTAAAGAACAAGAATGACAATTCGGAGTACTAAGCGTACCCTTACATGAAATAAAATTATTTTTATCTAAGGAAGACAAAATAGACGACCCCGGATGACCAAGACGAGCATGCCACAAGGAAGGAGCAAGAGCTGCAAACTCTGACGCAAGGCTTGACTCGATGGACCGGAACTGGGTGTGATAAGATAAAGATCTCAACTACTATCACACCTCATGAGAGGACTCCCCATCTTGAAATCATTTACAGAGAAACCAAATGGATCAAATTCAATAGAAACGGAATTATCAGTGGTGAATTTACGGACAGACACTAGATTTTTAATCAATTTGGGGGCATGAAGGGTATTTTTCAAGATAAGGGGTGGATGGGGGGAGACAAAGTTTTATGACCATAACCACGAATTGGAACAGAATTACCATTACCAATGATTATGCCACGAGGGTTTCTCAAATTGGAATAAGACGAGAGGGTACCTGAATCGGATGTCATATGGGTAGTGGCACCAGTGTCCATATACCAATTTGGATCCGGAGGATTTAATCCAAGCGTGTGCATTGCGGCTTCGATGTCTGTAGAAGTGGGGGCCACTGCGTGATGGGCTTGCGGGGGCCGAGGCCTAAGTACCCCTACTTGCTGCCTCAGCCCAGATAGATTACCAAAAATGGGCCACTACATGCTGGGCCGCTGGCCAGCCCACTGCGGGGCCCACTGCCACTGCGGGGCCCAAAACTGCTACTACTGCTGACTGCCCTGAGGGGCACCACCACCACCACCACTGTTCCGGCTACCACCATTGTTGCCGCCACGATTCTTGCCATTATTTTTCTTATTTCCCCCCTTTTTTGCCACCACCGTTGTTGTAGTTTTGGCCCCAGTTGTTGGAAACGGTAGGATGAACAGTGGACTCGGTCATCATGATCACGGGACTAGCATTGGTAGCCGCCCTTTTAGCCATGCCCGCTTCTTCAAGTGTAAGCATAAAACAAGCTTGATAAAATTGCGGAAGAGGATTGCTTTGACGAAGAAGCATGCCAACACCACTATAGGCCTCGGAGAGGCCTGAAACCATTTGGAGGACCAAACGATCATTCGAAACCGATGCACCAACATTGCGGAGTTGGTCCGCCAATTCCTTCAATCTTTTGCAATAAGCCAAAACGTTAGGGAAATCTTTCATATTGACGTGGGAGAAATACTGCTCAAGAGTAACAGCTCTAGAATTTTGACTATCTTAGAATATATCATGCAGTCTATCCCAAGTCGTTTGTGCCATAGCGTCAGGCTCAATAATCGTTTGCAAAAGGTCGGTAGAAATTGTGGAATATTCCACTGAAGGACAGTGGCATCAAGAGTCGTCCACAACTTAGGATCATCCTCGCATTTTGGCACCTCCGTATCCTCAGGAGGCGCGGGAATTATGTGATGGATGACTTGATGCGAGCGTGCATGAATTTTGAACAGTTTGGCCCACGTCGCATATTGGACGTTTTCTATTTCAAGAACAAGAGGGATGTTATTCTTGATGTTAGAAACTGTAAGGGCAGGATGAAATGTGTTCTTTGATGTAGACATACTGATAGAACAATATGTGAGTGAGGGATTTGGAAAAACAATTAGGAGAAAGATGAATCATCGGCACAAAAATCGAGATGGAGGGCTCAATTTTCGAGGCTTAGGACGAGAAGGAGGAAGAATTTTTGGAGAGTATTTTAAGACCTAGACTTCTAATACCATGAAAGAAATAATCCCTTGATTATTTTCATTAATTGAAAGAGTATATATACAATTTACATATTTCCATAATATGAGAATCTTATTCCTATTCTACTCCTAAAACCTTATTCTACTTGGACACTAACTATACAATTATGGTAATACAAATATTATGGTAAGTGTACAATACTAATTACACTACAACATTACCTAAACTGGGAGACTAAAACCATACCTAAACTATATACCATAAACACGACAATTCAACCAAACCGAGAGCCAAATATACATAATATACACATGTATATTGTGTGTATATTATGTATATTTAACAATAATATCATGTCAAGAACAAAGACGAACAGAAGTGATACATTATGATTACATGTAAAGTCCTTCTGGCACTCCCTCTTTCTTCTTGAACATGACCTTGTCCTTGGCCTTCTTGAAATCTGCATGAGTTACATTCATACGCCGTTCTCTTAAAGCTAAAAATCCAACTAAGGTACATATTGCCTTGATATCAGCACCCAAAAATTCATCCTTAGTCATAACAAATTCTTATAAATTGACATCATCAGCCAAAGTCATCATTGCTGTGTGTATCATGAAAATACGCCTCTTTGTTTTAATACCTGGAAGAGGGAACTTAATTTTCCTATCTAACATACCATCCACGAATATGGTACGGTATTCTTCGTTGCAGTCCAGCATCCTGGGCCCACCTCAAGCCTAAGGTACACGGATCACCAGCACCAGACCCACTTCTCCACGGCCCAACAGCTGGCATACTATCCCATGACCCCTGCCGAACTGAGTTAGGCTTACATCACTATGAATCTCTAGCAGCTCAACGATGCATGGTACATGAATACATGTGCCATATCCCACCTCACTCGCGACTCTAGTAATCTCCCTCACCTATTTAATTTGAACAATCCTCAATTTATTTTGGTCGACAATGGCAATAACATTCCAATTCAAAGCTACGACACCGCTCAAACACAACCACCTTACCCACCCTTTACCCTAAAAAATGTCCTATATGCTCCTAACATCATTAAAAACTTAATCTCTGTTAGGAAATTTGTTAGTGACAATTCCGTATCTATTGAGTTTGACCCTTTTGGTTTTTCTGTGAAAGACCTACGTACGGAGACAACTCTTATGAGATGTAATAGTGTGGGGGACTTATATTTTTTCTCATCCAATTCTGCCGCAAGTGTCAATTCACCTACCTCCATAGCTATAATCTCTTCATCAACTTGGCACAGTAGACTTGGACACCCGGGAGCTTCAGTTTTTAACTTTCTTAGAAGTCACAATTTAATTCAATGTAATAAAGAGAAATTTGCCCAAAATTGCTATTCTTGTACTCTAGAAAAGCATGTTAGGCTTCCGTTTACGTCATCCTTAAGTGTTACTTTTTCTCTTTTGATATCATTCATGCAGATTTATGGACATCTCCCATTACTAGCAAACTGTGTCATAAATATTATTTAGTATTATTAGATGACTTCTCTAACTTTCTTTGGGTCTATCCGCTCAAATATAAGTCTCAAGTTTACTCCATGTTTCTTGAATTTCGAACATAAATTAAAACACAATTTGAAAAAGACATAAAATTGTTTCAATGTGACAATGGTCGTGAGTTTAAAAATTTCCCCTTTCATAAATTTTGTGTGGGTAATGGCATTGTGTTTCGATTCTCTTGCCCCCATACCTCAACTCAAGTTGGTAAAGCCGAAACAATACTCCGCACCATTAACAATATGATCCGTACAATGCTCTTTCATGCCTCTCCCCCACACATTTTGGGTATACGCGTTAAAAATGGTAGAATACATTCTTAATATATTACCTACCCGTACCCTTCAAAATAAAACCCCTACTAAAATTCTATTCTGTCGGATCCCTACATATGATCACCTTCGGATTTTTGGTTATCTATACTACCCGAATCTTGCCTCCATGGCCCCTCACAAATTAGCACCTCACACCTCTCCTTCTGTATTCTTAGGTTTCCCGTCGAATCATAGGGGGTACTTATGCTATGATTTGTCCACACATCAAATCCTAGTCTCTCGCCATGTCACATTTGAGGAAAACGTTTTCCTATTTGCAAACGTCCAACAACTTTAAGTCACTGATTATGGTTTCCATAATGACCCATACACTTCCCCTCTCATGTGAAACGCCATACATAGTGCTAATATTCCCGTTGTCCCATCACGATTCCCCCCCGTTGTCCCGTCACTGCCCCAAGTTTTCTTGAACAACTCCCCACTTACTGCTCCAGTCACGACCTTTCTGTCTCCATCGACCAGTCCTGCCTCACTGCCCCAACCCCCACCTCCGTCGACCAATCCCTTGTCTCCATCGACTAGTCCCTTGTCTCCATCGACTAGTCCCCTACCTCACTTCCCCAACCCCTCACCTCCGTCGACCAATCCCCTGCCTTACTGCCCCAACCCTCCGCCGACATCCCAATAGCACCCGTCAACCATCACTCTGCCCCCAATGGCCCCATAACCCCTGCCAACCCCATTGACCCACATTACCATCACTCACTGCCCCACTTCCCATCAGCCCAAAAGTCTTAATTCTGACCCACCGTATAGAAACTCATGCCCAACACGAGATTTTCAAACCAAAAGTTCACTTTAACCTATCCACTCTGACCATCTTACCTATACCTAAAAACCCAAAATTAGGCAAGCTTGACCCGAATTGGAATGCGGCCATGCGTGAGGAATGTAATGTGATCACTATACAACGCACTTGGGAGCTTGTATCAAGACCAGATGTGGTGAATGTAGGGTTGTCAGTGGGCCGGGTTCAAGGCGAGGCGGGTCTCGATGGGACGGGACCCAATGAGACTTGGGGGATGGCGGGACCGATCCTCCGACGGGACTGGCGGGCAGGGACCGACAGGATCCATCGATGTCCCATCCCATTCCCGGTCCAGTTGGAAAAGGGGACCGGTCTTATCGGGACAGGATTGGGTTTTCCGATTTTGCATTTTATTTTAAAAACTAACATATATAAACACCTCAATAATTGAACAAGATAGTGTAATAAAAACATCCCAAGGCTGTTTTTGTGCCTCTTATATTATTTAATAAAAATATGATTTTTTTGTAATACAATTTAAAAATTAAAACTTTGTTGTATTGAAAGTTCCAAATAACATAGTAAAATTTCAATTAAAAAATCACATATTTATAAACACCTTTTTCTAGTTTCTTCACAATGTCTTGTGGTTCTTCGGTTGGAATTGAAATTTGTTGGTCAAATTGCTCGACGTCGCTTCCATCTCCGTCGGATAAGATTTCATTATAGTTTTCATCGTATTCTTCGTTGATCTCCGGTTGATCGCACCTTCTACGCTCCGCTCGTATCTAATCTCTGAATAAAACTGCAATCTCCATGCTATCTCCCGCTAATGAGTGTATGTGATCTCCTGTTTGAAATATTCATGCAGAAAAAGCGCTTTCAGACGTTGTTGATGACGCTTGAATGTTCAACGTATCTCGAGCCATCTTTGATAGTGTCGAAAATATCTTCTCATTCTCCCTCCAGTATTTCAGCAAGTCTTCACGTCCTTCTTCATTGAGAACTGCTTGGTACGGTACAACACCCTGCAAAACAAAAATATCAAACTTGATAACTTGATTAGTAGTGGTACCACTAAACATTTTACTTCTATGGATTTCAATACTAGCCGCAGAAACAACATGTCTTTTATAAGGTTGTACTGAAGAAGAAGAAGAAGAAGATGGTATAGAAGCCGGTTGGTTGCTAGCACTTTCTTGTTGGTAATGCGTATATATTTTTTTGCATTCATCGTGTATGCTAGACAAAACTTCTCTATAGTTGGTTCCTTAGTTGGTTGTTCATTTGGATTTTTTGGAGTTGGAGGTGGAAGTACTGCTATACAATCATAAATAGTTTCAATAAGTGATTTACAACTATCTATTTTAATAGTCAGATTTAATACAACACCAATAATATAAATAGTGGGAATAGGAAAAAATATTTTTAAATTTGATAAATATTTTTTAATAGATTCCTTATAAGATGGTTTTTCCATATATTCACTAAGTAACAAAACTATTAGAGCTATATAAAATAACATAGTTAAAATAGTAGGATAATATATACCAGAAAATTCTTTAGTTGCTTGAAAACATTTCTCTAAAAATACAGTAAGTTCTGAAATTTTTTCCCAATCGTTATCTACAACCATATCAGTTGGATTTCGATTATGAGCGTTAAAAAATAAAGTTATAGGTCTTCTATAATCATAAGCAACAAGTAGTTGTTCATATAAAGAATTTCACATAATCGCTACTTCTTCGGGAATTTTTCTATAAGGTAGTCCACAATCGTGATAAGTTTTTTTATATTCTTTTTTTCTTTGTATTCTATTACTTCTAAAAATAATGTTTATAGAAAATTGTACTTTATTAAGAATGTCTTCAAAAAGTGATAGATCATCCTTTACAACTAAGTTATAAATATGGCACACACATTTTATATGAAAATGATTAGGAAAAAATGGAGTCAAAAAATCTTTTAAAAGTCTAATAGCATAATTATTAGAAGAAGCATTATCTAACGTAACAGTCATTATTTTGTCAGTTATTCCATAATAATCGCAAACTTGATGAATATTTTCTGAAATAAAATTTCCGGTGTGCCTATCATCAATATATCTATATGCTAAAATACATTTTTGCATAGACCATTTATAATCTATCCAATGATATGTTACAGTTAAATAATCATGGCCGTTAGTACAATGGCCCATATCAGACGTGATATATATTTTGCTAGGAAAATGATATAATGAATAACGTAAATATTGTTGATATTCATGTGCAAATTTTAAAACGTCTCTACTAACAGTTGATCAAGGAAAACCGTTAAAAGCAGAATTATACATATCTCTAATGTAATGAATAAAACCAGGAGAGGAAGGAAATAAAAAAGACAAACCCTCCACCGCTTCTAATTTTGCATTGCTTCCCTATTTCTATGTTTATCGTATTTAGGGCCTACAATTCCCCCATCATCAGGTTAATTTGACCATGTACTTGATCCGGGACACTATGTGAACCTTGTCCTGACTGAGAGCACATTGCCGCACCCGACTTTGTAACCTCGTATTCACCCCACCTAGCTTTGTGAAAGTTTTGTACATGTATAAATAAACCTCCGGTCCCACCCTGACCTTTTCCCATTTTAAATTTATAAATATTTTTACAAATTCTGCATCTAACTACTTGATTCTCTTGGTCCCTATAAAAAAATCTCATACAGCAGATTTTAATTTTCATTGTGTGGGGCCTCGTCTCATGCTAGGGGGAATAAGAGGCGTTCCAGTTTCAGTTTGAGGTGCACTAGTGGGTATGTCATCTAGAATATCTTCTAAATTAAAGTCTGGTTGAGTTGCAGAATATATCTCATCGTCTAATGGTATATCATTAAAAAGTTTGGTTTCATCTATATGAGTATAATCAATCAAATCATCCTGTCTAGGAATATGATGACTAGAAGAAGTAGCCCTGCCCTTGTTACCCCTACTAGAAGAAGCACCCTTCCCCTTAAACATACCTTTTAATCCTTTCATTTTAATTATTCAAATATATAATTAAAGATAATTAAAGTAAGTGCGATAATTAAAATAAAGTAACAATAATAATTTAAAGAAGGAATGAAGGTACCAAACGCCGACGTAACGTCGATGTGTAATCGAGGTTGAAAATTGAAACTTTGCTCGATGGATGATCCTCAAGCTAGTTGCCAACTTCACTCCCAATTTTTGAACTTTGATACAGTTACACAAATGAAGAAATAAAATATAATATTTAGTAGGCATGTAGACTTGTAGAGAGATAGATTGAGAGATTAGAGAGATTGTAGGAAGATTTGTAAGAAAGATAAAGATAAAATGAGGTATTTATAGTTGGAAAATTGGGTTAAAGTGTAAATATATTAACTTAGGGGTTAAAAATAAATATTAAGGGTGTAGAGGGAGTTCAAAAATGGCTGTTGCACAATGACCAACATATCAAATGGCCGGAGCGGGATCGGGGCGGGTCTGGCGGGATCGGTCTTGGGGCGGGATGGGCCCGGGTGGGACGAGTCCAGTTCTCATCCCGTGCCCTTTTTTTAAGGGGGGATCGGGGCAGGAATAGGGCAGGGTCAGGGCGGGGTTGGGTCGGGACCGAGCTGACCCAGCCTACTAGCCAGCCTATTGACCAACCCTAGGTGAATGTGATTCATTGCATGTGGCTATATCATCATAATTCAAAGATAGTGGTGAGCTTGAACGCAATAAGGCGAGACTTGTGGCAAATGGCACGAGGCAACAGGAGGGAGTTGATTGTGGTGAGACCTTCAGTCCAATGGCTAAACCAGCCATCCTTCGCACTATTTTGCGCATAGCTATGGGAAAGAACTGGTCGATTCATCAACTTGTTATGAAAAATGCATTCTTACATGATGATTTGAAAGAAACCGTATATATGCATCAACTGCCTGACTTTGTTCATCCAGAGGTTCCTCAGTATGTCTGTCGTCTTCAAAAGTCACTCTATGGCTTAAAACATGCCCTCCAGGGCTTAGTATGAGCGTTTTTCGACTTACATCATGCAGATCGGGTTCGTGTGCAGCAAAAGTGATAATTAACTTTTTATTTTTCATCGAGATAATGATACTGCATACCTTTTTCTCTATGTGGATGATATTATTCTGACTGCCTCATCTGATGTGTTGAAACACGAGATCATTACCCTGCTCAAATCCGAATTTGATATGACAAACTTGGGTAATTTGAGTTATTTTTTGGGTATTTTAGTGACCAGATGCTAAAATGTAATGTTTCTGTGTCAGCGTAAGTATGCCAAAGAAATTGTTTACAAGGCTAAAATGGTAAACTGTAAGATCATGACCACTCCAGTAGACTCAAAGTCAAAACTCAGTGCCGATGACAAGGATCTGGTGCTCGATCCTTCGCTTTATAGAAGTTTTGCTGGTGCACTTCAGTATTTTACCTTCACTAGGCCCGATATTACCTATGTCGTTCAACATGTGTGTTGGTTCATGCATGCTCCCAGGGAGCCTCACTTTACCACTCTTAAACACATACTCTTAACTACGAATTGCATCTTTATCCATATGTACTATCTAGGATGATATCATATACGGACGCTGATTGAGGCGGCTGTCTGGACACACGTCGATCTACTTCCGGCTACTATTTTTTTGGGTGATAATCTCATCTCGTGATTTGCCAAACGGCAAGCCATGCTTTTCTGTTCGAGTGCAGAAGCAGAATATAGAGGTGTTGCGAATATTGTTGCCAAAATATGCTGGCTTAGAAACCTTCTTCTAGAGCTTCATTGTCCCTTACGAAAGATATCTCGTCTATTGTGATACCATATCTGTTGTTTACTTGTCTCATAACCCGGTCCAACATCAACGAACCAAACATATTGAGATGGATATTCATTTTGTTTGTGAAAGGTTTCCATGGGACATGTTCAGGTGTTACATGTTCCTTCTTCCTATCAATACGTAGATATATTCACTAAGGGACTTCATCGGCAGCTGTTCCTTGACTTCAGATCCAATTTGAGCGGCCGACCTCCTCCCGCTCCAACTGAGGGGGTGTGATAGAGAATAAATAATTATTCTTCATATATTCTGTAATTAGTATCCTATTGTAATTATGTAAAGTAGATATCCTCATTTGATTATGATTACAATTGTAAACTCTTATAAATATTGTATCAATGAGAAGACTCCAATCATAGAGAATAACACTATTTTACCCAACCAAACACAACTACTTTTACTTACTGATAGTATATATATTTTGCTTGTCACGTTTTCCAAAATGTATACACTATCTGGTCCAAACATGGTCCCTTTAAATGCATGAATCAGACACATAAAACACCTTTCCTATCTGGCTAAACAACAAAGAAGGAAGGAGATTGAGAAAGAGAAAAGAAATAAGTAAGTCTCGAGACTGCTCAAAAGAAATCTTTGTTGCGACTCGCGACTGTCATCTAGCGGTTAATTAAGTAATTGAAAATTTTGAGTTTAACTTTAATATGTAGAGATTTCTTCTTATTTTTATAATTTTTGATGGATTATTCCATGCATGTACATGATATTGTACAATTGTATCAATCTCCCTTGGGGAGTCTTTCTCATTAATACCAAATATATATAGGTGTACAATGTGGAATCCTTATACAATAGAGATCCTAATTCTACCATAATTATATATCACTAGATATGGTAAATATACAAAGAGATGTACACATCAATACTCCCCTTCAGTCGGAGCGGGAGGAGCCGGACGCTGAGACTGGATCCGAAATCAAGAAATAGCTGTCTAGGAAGGTCTTTCGTGAATATGTCCGCATACTGATACAAAGAAGGCATATGTAACACCCTAACATGACCAAGACCAACCTTCTCATGAACAAAATGTATATCCATCTCAATATGCTTAGTTCGCTGATGCTGAACCAAATTATGAGATAAGTATATGGCGGATATGTTATCACAATAAACCAAAGACACCTTACGCAAAGGACACTGAAGCTCCAAAAGAAGGTTTCGGAGCCAACAGATCTCAGCAACAACATTCGCAATGCCTCTATATTCTGCCTCTACACTCGAACGGGATAAGGTGGCTTGCCTCTTGGAAGACCATGAAATTATGTTATCCCCTAAGAAGACACAATAGCTGGAGATGGGGCATCGCGTGTCTGGATAGTCTGCCCAATCAGCATCTGTATATGACAGCAATCGGGTCAGAGCTGAAGGGTATAGGTGCAATCCATAATCAAGTGTGCCCTTAACATATCGAATGATACGTTTAGGAGATGTAAAGTGAGGCTCCGTGGGGGCATGCATGAATAAGCATACCTATTGAACCGCATATGCAATGTCAGGCTTGGTGAATGTAAGGTACTAAAATGCACCCTGCAAGACTCCTATAAAGAGTGGGATCGGCCACGGGATTACCATCAACGGCACTAATCTTTGACTTTGAGTCAACTGGAGTGGACATGATCTTGCCGTTTTCTATTTTAGCATTGTACACTATCTCCTCTGCATAGTTGCATTGACACAAGAATATAGCACCTGCAGATTGAGTCACTGAAATCCCCAAAAAATAGCTCAACTTTCCCAAATCAGTCATAGAAAATTTAGTTTTAAGCAAGGCAATAATCTCATTTTTCAACAACTCAGAGGAGGCAGTAAGCACTATGTCATCCACATATAATAATAAATAAGCAGTTCTACTACCATGATGAAAAATAAATAGATATGTATTAGATTTGCTGCAAACGAACCCAATCTGCCTAATATACTATGCAAAGTAATCATACCACGCAGACGACATACATAGTGAGGGGCTGCTAGATGCATAAAACCAGGCAGCTAATGCATATAAACAGTTTCTTTCAGATCCCCATGAGGAAATGCATTCTTCACGTCAAGTTGGTGAATAGGCCAATGCTTACCCATAACAATGCTCAGAACTGTGCGAATAGTAGTTAGTTTAACAACCGGACTTATTATCTCACCACAATCAATACCCTCCTGCTGATTAGTGCCATTGGCTACTAGTCTCGCCTTGTATCTCTCTAACTCACCAATGTCTTTGTATTTGTGATGAAAAAGCCATATGCAATGGATCACATTCACCCCCTCCGGTCTAGGAACCAAATCTCAAGTGTGTTGTTTCGTTAACGCATTAAACTCCTCACGCATAACCACATTCTAATTTGGGTCTAGTTTGGCTAATTTTGGATTTTTTGGAATAGGGGATATGGTTTGAGCGAATAGATTAAACTGGATTTTGGGTTTAAAAATCCCGTGTTGGGCACGAGTTTCCATATGGTGCGAGGTGGTAGGGATATGCGAGGTTGGTCTGCTGGGTGTCGGGTTTGCTGGTAGGGCCGTGCTCGTTATCTATGTAGTGTCAATTTGATGGACTGTCGGTGGAGGTGAGGCATCAGAATTGGTACAGTTTAGTGGGTTTGGATCGGTGGTGGTAGGTAACACTGGTTGAGTGGGGTAAGCTATCGGAGGTGGTAACAGTAGTGTTGATATCGGGTTTCCGATGGGGTTGCTGGAATGTGATGGGATGGTGGATCGATGTCTGGTTGTGATATTGAGTCGACGGGCTGACTGCTGGTGGTGGTGGTAGTCGGCGATTGTCGTAACAAATAGCGAAAAGGTGACAGGGATGCAATGGAATGATTTTCGGTGGTGGCAGACGGTGACGATGACGGTAAATTCTCTGGAAAGAAACAAAACAGTGGACAAAAGGAAGACCAAAAAGAGAAAAAAAATTGGCAGAAAGGTGTTCTGCCTTTCTCGACGAAAGGAAAAGGCTAAAGATAAAAAAAAATTCCTGCATAAAGGTGTTCTGCTTTTCTTGAGGGAAGTAAAAGGTTGCGGCTGACAAGACAAGGCTGCAGGCCTGTGGTTTCTCGGGAAAGGAAAATAAGGGTTTATGTTTTGACCTCTGATGCCATGTAGAATTATATCAATCTTCCTTGGAGAGCTTTTCTCATTAATACCAAATATATATAGGTGTACAATATGCAATCATTATACAATAGGGATCCTAATTCTACCATAATTACATATCACTAAATATGATAAATATACAAAGAGATGTACACGTCAATAGATATAATACATATATGATGAAATAATCAAGATTGCATGTAGGTTAGATTGGTCTGAACACAACTGTTAACAAAAAGATAAAGAAATATTGTTTGTTGATCTTTTCATAATCCTATAGTTCTCGGCCAACCAAAAATCTTCTTTGGATATGTCAAAACCTTTTGCTATAAATAATTATTGCATGTTATAGAAATGAGTGCTATCGAAATCTGCAATTTCTTTCCAGAAATATTGAGGCATGACAGGATGATAGCGTACGTGCACATATGATATGTTAGGGTAACTTCAGGTTTCTTCCCAAAAATATTCTGAAAACTGGTTTTTAGTTCTAGTTTTTATAGAGTTTAAGTTATATACACCTTCAATGTAAATAACTCCTTACATTATCAGGTCATTCAAAATAAATTTAAAAGTATATTTCGTTAAAATATGTGATTTGTAATCTTGAAAATAAGATAGGTAAATAAATTTTTAATGTATTACTACATACTATATATTGAATCCCCTTGAATTTTTTTTATGCTTACTTCTTTATATTTTGACCTGTTGAAGTGTGTGATCATCTCATCAAAAAGTTTAATTTGTTAGATATAGAATACAATTATTTAATTATGTATTTCAACATGCTCTCGCTGGTGTGGGCTAAGAACGTGAAAATTCTTTATTATAATGAATGACGTGAGGCTCGAACCCAAGCAGACTTGTACGTACTCTAATGTCATGTTAAAAATGTGTGACTTTCTCATCTAAAAGATTAACCTATTAAAGAGAACACATTTCATTTATTTTAATTAGTCTCTTCAACATGTCCCCTAACTTGCAAGGCTGGTTCTTTCTGATAGGCTCTCACTTAAAATTGTTGATAATAGTTGGTAATGAGAATCCTAGTCCTGGTATAACATGTTAATAATCTAATGTTACTGTAACATTTTTTACATTGACGATATATATATATATATATATCATGAACAATGGAAGGGCAACATAACATTATCTTCAATTGAACAAGTTCAACCTTAAAAAAAAGGTGGTAGGCCGACGTTGAACGCTTCAACTTGGCCACTGAAGAAGGCGAAGGCTGGGCGAGAGACTAGGCCAACTTACTGCTTACTGCCATGGTTTAAGCTTTAGGCTCCATAGACAGAACTCTGTTTATGTATTATGGAGGGGAGGACACCACTCAACACCGCTCTGTGGGGTGGGGTTCAATGCCTAACAAAGAGGGCCAAAAGAAAAAAAGGGATGTATGGCTGAGGGGAGGAGAGAAAGAATGCATGCATGGACATTTTGTCTATCGGAGGTTCGAGAATCTATGAAAGGACATCTAAGGCTAAGGTTACATAGTAAAGAAAGTCCATTACTGAGAGAAGTGGTGATCTCGTCTTGCTTATTGGGAGAGAGGAAGCTTCCGGACCATCTTTTCCAGCCAGATAGCGAGCGATCACTTAGCAATGAACACTAACTGAAAGCGGCCGGGAATGAGTACTTATCCCTTACGGGATTCGAACCCATGTATTCGACATGAAAATACGAGTCCTAACCACTAGACGAAAAGGACCAAAAAGTCATTCTTCATAAACCTCAGCTGCGAGAATAGAAGTGGTTCGTTTTCTTTCTATACACATTTCAAGATTTAGTTTGTGCTCATGTTGGCGATTTCTGATGTGAATTCGGTGGGTCATCCCCCCTTCCTATGGGTTCCCCCCTCTGAATAAGAAAGGCCTAATGATACACCAACCACGCCCCTTGTCTTTCTCCGATCATAAAGCCCCCTGATCCCTTTATTTGTCTTTCATCCCCCCTGAATAAGTAAGACCCCGCTCTTTCAAATTTTAAAAAAAGAGGGGTGAAGCGCCCGTTTGAAGTGGCGAAGGCCTATGCTATAAGTAAGCAAAAAGGTAGGTTGAGGTTACGAAGTCACTTAGTCGAACTAGAAAACAATAAAGAAAGGGAGGCTAAGGTTACGAAGTAAAGTCAGCTGGTTAAGGAAAGCTCAGGTTATGAAATCGCTTAGCCGTTAATTAATTTTCAAATGAAAGCAAAATGAAAGTAGTAGTGAGGCATCGGTACGGAGTTGTGTCAGCTGTGGATATATACTAGGATAAGGGACGGACTTCATCTCTTCTATTTTCTTCACTTACACCTTACACTTCAATTGAGTCTAACGAGGCTTAGGTACGGAGCCTTCCACTATGGACTGATACTACTCAAAGGTAGAACACCATGGAAACTTCGCTGACTTTATCATCAACCTTGATTTCGCTATGCTCAATAAGAACCCTGCATAGTGGAAATAGGTTCGTGTTTCGCTTCCAAAGTTAGTCGTCTGCAGTTCACACTTGGACAAAGATGACTCTCCAGTGGTTCCATTCCTTCTTACTGTACTTCTGGGTCAACCCAACCCGAATGGGAAGAAGAGGGTCAGCCAAACTGCGGTCCACTTTGTCGCTTGTCGAAGCGCACCACTCAGGCATTTTAGAAAAGGGAAGGGAACTTCTCACCCCGAGGGAGGCGGGAAGCTACCGTTTTTAGAATGGAAGCTTCTCCTTGACTTTTATAGAGCGTATCGCTAGAAAGAAAAAAAAAGGTTTATGGATGAAGTAATCGGAATGACAAGTGGTTACGGTTGCGAAAAGCGGAGAAAGTCGGGAACCGTCGGTTACCTTTTGAATCAAAGTAGCGACAAGACGAGTATTACGACTACAAGGGGAGAAGCAAAGCTTCGTAGACAGCTTCGCTTCTTTCCTGGTGACTAGCTTCTCAAGTGGACAGCTTGGTAAGCAAGCTATCTTCAGCATCGGTAAAATTCCTATCAATAATAGGCCAGAATGATGGGGAAGGAGGCCCTCCCAACTTCACTGGAAAGGGGGGAATCGCCGTTTCACAGCCGCTCCTCTCCAACTTTATAAGCAAGCAAGTGGCTTTTCGCTCCTCTCCAACTTTATAATCAAGTAAGTCTCTTTCCACTCCTCTCCAACTTTATAATCAAGCAAGTGGATTTCCACTCCTCTACAACTACATTTCGCCCAACATGATCACGAACGAAGATAAAGAATTACATAGATAGGAGGATGAAAAGAACCAACCCACTTGTCCTGATCGGAAGAAGAAAGAAAGATAATGGTGGCTCTTTTTTCCCAGGGGACATCGTCGGAGAACAATGTTGGGGAGAGGGTGAGAACCTTCCGTTAGTTACGCCATTTAAGTGTCGGTTCTTCCATATTTAGATATAGAGATAGATCCATATAGAGATCTATATCTTTCTATCGATAAATAGATCTATTGAGAAATGGATATTGATCTGGTTTCAAGATCTATGAACAAGAGAGATCCTTAAATATCTATTTGAGAAAATAAATGAATAGATAGGGCAAAGCCAGCTGAAGGAAGGTCGCGTTAGCGCCCCCTATTTCACTAAAGAAAGAAGGGAGAAAATTGACTTTGAGAAAGAAGAGCTTCTATTTAGATTAGTTTCTTAGTAAAAGATAAGGCAAGAAGCAAGGGTGTAGCAAATACGCTGAAGTCAAGCGCCTTAGCGCATCCCTTTTCTTGCTCGTTAGCGCCCCCTACCCCTATTATTTAGATTATAGTCATAAAGGAACTAAAGGAAATTTGACAACCTTACTAATAGTAATGGAAAATGGATTCTTCAAATATCCCATGTTGTAGGGGCTTCAAAGAAAGCTTGTAGTTTAGGGGTGCGCAGGTTTGGAACCCTATACAAGGGGCTAGCGAGCAATGACTTTCTCTGATAGAGGCTCGCTTCTTCAAGTTCAAGTTCCGCTTGCTGCTTTTCATTTTGATAGGAGTAGGTGCTTGCAGCTCACTCGATGTCTACTAAATAAGCCTTCACTACCCGCCCGACCCCTATCTTTAATCTTAAGTAAAGTGAAGTCAAATTAATGAAGTGAACAACCCAACCTCTTTGTTTGAAGCTTTGCTAGGAAGCTTCTACTTGTTGAAGCGTTGTTTCCCCTAATTCTGAAACACAATAATAGACTTGCTACTATAGTCTAGGAAAAAGCTTCTCTTTGATAAGCGGCCATAGGAGAGTTTAGAAAGGATCTGATCGTAGGTAGAGACTTCAACCTGTGCGGGGGTAGGGGCAGATGTAGCCAAGTGGATCAAGGCAGTGGATTGTGAATCCACCACGTGCGGGTTCAATCCCCGTCGTTTGCCCATCAATAAATGGACCATATGTTTCGGAGACAGAAGACAAAACTAGAAAGCTTTTTTTCTGCAAGTCATCTCGAGGCTTTCAAACGCATCCAAGCAATTGGTATCCGATTGAAGAAAGCATAGATTCGTGTCACCTACTTTGTGAAAGCAAAAATGGAATGGCCGATCATGAATTCTATGACGTTTTTAAGACCTCACTAATCAACCAACCACTTTTAAGTTCATAATGAATGAACCCCCGAATGAAGAAAGAATATCCCCTCCCTTTTACTAAACCATATGGAGCCCCGAGTAGTTTACCGGACAAATTGAGTTATCATGATGATACCTTTCAACATCGGACATTCTCTTCATCACGAGAATAATCGGATCTGCCGTAGACACTCGAGAGATCTTCACCAGGCAGGCTAAAATAAAAGACTAAGAGGCGCTGCAAGCGAGCAAAGAGTTATGCTTTCATTTCTTTGTTGAGATTGAAATCAAGTGAAAAGTTAGGTATAATGCACACAGTCTAAGTCAAGAAAAGGACTTCCATACTTTTCATTCATAGTAGTCTTAATGACTAGTAGTTTGAAGCCTTAAGAAAGCGATTTTTTTTCGGCACTCGCTTCCTTCGTCATAAGTAAAGTTCAGTTGACTTTTTCGATTCGGAACTTTTAGTCGAGTTGGAGATCGATTTTTTGTTTGAGGTGAAAGAGGAAGGAGAGGAACCACCACCCAATGGTGCTTTTACTAAAATATGGAACTATCACTTGAGAAGTAAGAAACTGATCCTTGTTTGGTCATAAGGATAATAGTTCTTCTTAGGTTAGGGGCGGTCGGACAGGGGGTTACCCGCGATTGGTAATGGCACAACTAGAAGAAGAGTAGGGGAGAAAAGGTTAGGCACTGGGTAGCACAACGCATCTGTTTTGGGTACAAAGGTGACGAGTGGTGCTAACCCGGTCACCCAACCTAGCAGGTTAGGGGCAGGCCGGCCATAGGTTCGAATCCTGCCACATTTCTTGTGGATCATCCTGTGGTTACCGGATGATGGGAATAACAAAGCAGAAATTTGGAAATGAACACGAAATGTAAATATATGAATTGTTTCATTATTCATTATTTATGGGTCTTTTCGTTGCATTCACTTACAACAAGAAACAACCACCAGTCTTTGGTGCAACACTTGCATTTTTGTGTATTCTTCTTTCTTTCCTTGGTTTTTCATTCCGTCATATTCCTAATAACTTATCTAATTACAATGTATTAACCGCTAATGTACCTTTATTTTATCAACTCTCAGGGACATGGTCTAATCATGAGGGTAGTATTTTATCATGGTGTCAGATACTAAGTTTTTATGGATTCCTTCTTTGTTACCGGGGTTGACCCCTAAGCCATAATGTCTCAAAACGAGGAGGCCATAGATAAAGTTTTTTTATTCATTTGCTTCAAACTTCGTGAAGAACTCCATTCTATCTCTCCCTCATTACGAACAAAAAAGTGGAATTCAATCCCAGTTATATACTCCATTCGTTCTACGAAGCCTTGTTGATTCTGAACTTCGTTCGCGAAGGAATCAGACTTTTGACGGGCCAGCCCTTTTTTATGGGTCGCTTTACCCTGAAAGGAAAATGAGATTTGCTCCTCTGGGCGCTAGGCACTCCCGTGGTTCGCGAGAAAGAGAAAGGATGTTGCATCTGGCACGAGATGATAAAGAGAACGTTTCATTTATCAATGAACAACGGATTGATGGAGCTCTTGGCATTTCTTTGTTTTTCTCTCCTTTCTATTAGTAAGTTCCGACCTCTTTGTTTGAAATTTCTTCGTTTGTACTGAACCACTTGCAGAATCAAATCTTGTTCCACAAGATCCTATATTAGCTATACATCCTTCTTGAATTTATGTCGGATACGTTGCCAGTGCTATGGGCTTTGGCTTATGTAGATAAAAAATGATGAATGGGATTGTGCCACTCAACTCGCCGCCAATGCAGAAGGATGCCGCCGAAAAGAATGGAACACTATTTCGCTCTGTTGGATGCATCGTATCCCGTATAACAAGTAAGCTCTTTACCCTTAAATTCAAACATGTGGGCGCAAAATGATATCCTGCTTTATTGTTACGTAGCAATAGAAGCCTGCTTATGATGCTTCGATGATGTTTTTTTTCCATCTCTTCGCTCTGGACAGGAGCGTTAGTGGACACGGGGAGAGAGTAGGTAAAACGTGTCATTCGTAATGGAAAGAAAGATACCACTACTTCGCCTCTTTGTTGGACCGCCGGCGCGAACACAGTGGTCTCTGACCATGACCAAGAACCAATTCGAATTTGGATCTTGACATGTTGGTGGTTTTTAACCGTAGGCATTTTTCCAGGAAGTTGGTGGGGTTATCATGAATTAGGTCGGGGTGGCTAGTGGTTTCGGGATCCCATAGAAAATGCTTCTTTTATGCCTCGGGTATTAGCCACAACTCGTATTCATTCAGTAATTCTACCCCTTCTTCATTCTTGGACCTCGTTTCTTAATATTGTTACTTTTCCATGTTGTGTCTCAGGAACCTTTTCAATACGATCCGGATTGCTGGCTCCCGTTCATAGTTTTTCTACAAATGATACACGAGGAATATTTTTATGACGGTTCTTTCTTCTAATGACCGGCATATCTATGATTCTTTTCTCCCAGATAAAGCAATAGGCATCGGTCTGTAGAACCTATAAAAAGGAGATGGTTATGGCGCGAAGTACTCTTGTGCCCCTACATCATTTGTCTCGCGCGCAGAAAGCGGGGCTTATAGTCTTGGAGGCCTGGTCTGGGGGCTTTTAGTATCGATATGAGTAGTGAGCATGTCTGAATATGTTCTCGCAGGGCCGGAAGGAGCGCACGCTGAGTTAGATAGAGCAAAAGAGGGTCCTGTCAAATCGGTTCGCTAACGCCTTATCTTTCTATTTATAAGCCACAACCTACTTCGACGTTTCCAATTTTCCATAGAGGAACTACTTCCTGCGTCTGCGGCCGTTACAACTAAACTAACAGAGGAAGGAGGAGGGGAAGGGTGGCAGACATCAAATGGATTAGAGTTATCACAGAACTGGAAGAGGTTCAATTTATCTTTGATGTTGTTAAGCAAAGAGCGCAAAGCGCATGCCCGAAATGAGAGATAGAGGAATGGGAAGACAAGAGAATGCCCGGGTACTCCATCTACCAAAAGAATGATTGAAATAGAGCAAAAAATGGAAAGGTAGCCTGCGAATGTGCTGACTCAAAGGCTGATAGGATTGAACTCAAAGGAAAAAGGAAATAGTCTAAGCAAGAGGATTTACCATTGATTGTGAAAGACGAAGTGACTCACCAAGAGCATTGCCTATTAGGGGCTGCGGGGACAGGAGCTAGAAAAACTAAACCAAAAGAAAATGGTCGTAGAAGGCAAACTTTCAGAATAAGAAAAGGCACCTTATTAGCACGATAGGGGGATGCTTAGACGATAAAAAAACATTCAACAAAAGGGAAATTCTTTATTATGAGGGATTGCCCTTACTGGGGGTGGGACTATTACACCAACTAAAGCTTCGAAAGGAATGGAAAGATAGGAAGACTGGAGAGCTAATGGAAAGAAATGCGTAAGAAATAACAGATCTGCGATAGAAGTCGAATACGATGTTGTAACTAGGGGCAAGATACAGACTTTAGAGCGTCAAGTCATACACAAAGCAGAGTGACTTCACTACCTGAAGAAAGAAAGCTTCTTCGCAGAGTCGAAGAAGACATGTAAGACACCGAGGGGCCGAGGCTTATTTATTGTAAGGCATCTAGAAGCCCAATTTTGGGCTTTTTGTCCTATCTTATGGGCATGTTCACAAAGGAAAAGGTTCTCCATGGGCAGCGTCTACTTCAGCTCAAAGTGAATAGGCTGGCAATCTTGAAGCGAAGGAGAATTCTTTAACAGTTTGGTGTCGGCATCTTTTCCTACTTCTAACTGTTCTCCTAACCAGGAATTCATCTTCAGAGCTAAGTCCCAAGGAGGTAGTTTGGAATGTACGGGCGTAGGTTAGTGTCTCGTCCTACGAATGATAGCCTTTGAAGGCCGCCCACGGGATGCGTTGTACGGTAGTAGTTTATGTTAGTTGCTTATCCGGTGCCTTCTTTACAACTTTTGACCAAGCCATTATTGAAGAAACTCTTGTTTAGTCAGGACGTTGTTCCTGTCCCTTGTGGTGCTTTTTCAACCCCTTGCTTTGACTTGGTAAATTGCATCTGGATTCGCTCAAATTCCAACAGATACTGCATTATCTGCATCACCAGTTCTAGGCGTATACTATGTTCCAGAGCCTTTAGTTTAGTTGCAAAGTTAGAAGCTACTATATATAGATAGTGCTCAATTTCTATATCCTACCTGCGAATCGAAGCTCTTATCTCTCTAGCTCATGAATAAATCACCTGCCGGAAAAGAATAGCCGAAATAGAATGAAGGAATGATTCAATCTTCCATCATTTCAGAGCGGACGCCTCTTTTTCTACCTTTCTATCTAACTTCCTATCCTAGCAAATGAAGGAGCAAGTTATGGAACAATTAAGCTTATTGCTGGGGTGGTTATTCAGAGCCAGCAATTGGCTGTCGGATTTCGTCCCACAACTAGAAGAAGATCACTTCGGGATCACTGTGGTATGGCTAAATGTATAGTAGTCCGCCCTTACAGCCTTTGATCAGTAAATTATTTAGAACTTCGGAAGATGGTCAAGGTAGCTTGCTTCCAAGCCACTGCACTAGAAGGGCATGTAGTCGTAGTAGTGGGCCCAGAATGCCTCTCTTCTTTACTAAAATATTATTTCGGATGAATGGGGAATTACATCGCTCTTTGATCTGCAGAATAAGGCTTAGGAGCTCTATTTTTTATGGCAGATATCTCTCCATACCAAGAAAGCGAATAACAATGGATCGAAGCCATCCTTTTCCTTCCAATTAGTGAGATTCTATCTCTTACTTGGGAAATTGTGGTTAAGCCCTCCCTTTATTCCTCAGAATCGAGCGGGCAACAAGAATTAGAATCAACATATATAACATTTGTTCCCATATAGTCGGCATTCTAGAAGCAAAGCTTCCCGGTCGCCTGCCTCCTTGTGTGGAAATGCTTTGTATGATCTCCAGCTCTTGCCCACCAGCTTGTTCTTTACTAGGCATCTAGGCGAACCCACTGGGTTAATTAACTCAATGTAAAGAAAGCTCATTAGGTCAAAACTAGGGGAGTGCTTACTAATAGCGAAAGGTTAACATTTTTCCGCAGTATTAGTAGTAGCGAACATCAGGTAACTTCGTGCTGTAAAATGATAGATTGGTAATGAAAGGCAATGTACTAATAAAGCGCAACTCTATTAGACCTTTATTTGGAAAAAGCTGAAAGAAAGGCGAGAAAGAAAGGTTTCCTGCTACTAATAAGGGCGGGTAAGAAAGAGAGGTGAGGTGATTAGCTTAGTAACATAATTCTATAGAAAAGGTTGGCTCAGTGAGTTGGTTTGACCGCCTTTAAGTGAAGGGGCGCATCCACCGAAGATGGCAGTGGGAAAGATGGGAGCACGAACGAGGTAGCTCATGCTTTTTTTCATCCTCACTACCTGGTTTATAGTCGAATCTGGAGAATATTAACTTCTCGCATTCTTCTTTTTGGTACGTTGTTATAAGTAGCTCTGGTGCTCGATCTTAGGTCTGAGGTATAGGTCGAATCATGATAAAGAAGGTTCAGTGGTTGTATAATTTCCAAGCAGAAAGTCGTATACTTTAAAAGTAGATGGAGTGATCAAGCGTCCCTTCATGCGCCAACATACATCCAATGGAATAGAGTGATGCGTTAGTATGAACATGGAACTCCTTATTCCAATCCGGAAACAAAGCTAACAACAAACACTCATCTGCATGCTTAAAGGCTTAATCATGTTCCAATTCCCAAGCCTTATACCTTTCTTCTGCAATGATTCCATTCTGGGATTCCGTGCTTCGAAGAGTGTTTTTTGATGCATCTGTAATAGCCTGTGTCCCAAAAAGGAACGTGCTACGCCCGACCCCCTTTTCAGTAGATGAGATTATGATTCTAAGGGCTTTCTTTCATTAACATTCAGTGAAGGTGCATAGCTTCTTTGAATGTCCCGCTGATTGACTACTATATCTAGGAACGGGACTGATCCCGAAAGAGAGGTCTTTCTTTATGGTTATGAAATCGCTTTGATTGAAAAACAAGTCAGATGATGCCATAAGTCAAACGGGCGGGTGAGGCGAGAGTCCTTCACTGCACTCACTAGAGAGAGGGTAACATATCCTATATAGTAGTAAGGTCTTATCCCATTATTAGTAATAGTATATATCTATATATATATATATATGACCAGCATAGAACTATCTACTGTTCATCCCATGTGCATTATATATATATATATATATATATATATATATATATATATATATATAAAACTCTTTTTTTAATGCACATGAGATGAAAACAACAGATAATTTTATATATAATACTCATTTTTAATGCACATAGGATGAAAACAACATATAGTTCTATGCTGATCATCATCAGTCTTGTGACTAGAATATTTGTATGTGCTTATCATTCTTTCAATAGGGAGTTTTGATTGGTACAATTTTGACCTCATCCTGCTACACTGATCTTTCGAAGAAGCACCGCAGCAATGTCGTATGTACAAAGAGAGACAAACTTCAATATATTGATAATCTTTTAAAGGCTCCCAAAGGGTAAAGAACAAACGAGAAGAATTTATCCATGCTCTATATTTTAAAATCAAATAACTATATAGTTTTATATCATAGTAAAATCTACATGAATATAATGATGTTATCCCTATTTTTCAAAATTAGATCCCGAAACTCCTTATATAATAATCAGATCATACACAACCGAGTGTCAGTCCGGGATTTATCCTGTGCGCACTCGAAAGAGTAGCGGCTGCGGGTTCCTTCGTCAACAAAAAGATCATACACAACCGTCATCTAATTAACTTAGTAGATTAGAATTAATTTAACTTGAAGTGGGACAACAAAAGGCAAACTAAAGAAAAATGAATAATTCCTACAATGTGTTAAATATCATATTTTAGAAAAACTTAAACAACTTACATGTTCAAAATACAAGAAAGTTATTATTAATAATTATTATACCTTATTAAGTAAGTAGTAATTAATTTGTGGTCCCTTCCTATTTAAAAGTTTTGGAAGATACATGCTTTAGAAAATGTATGTACTCTTTTTAGTTAAATATGTAATTTTGCATTTTAGTATACCTCCTATTTAAATTCTCTTTTCCTTAAATTTCATAAAATTATATACACTGAAACTTTCTCTTTGTAAATTTAATCCTCCGATAGTTTTGTGTTTTAATTTACTTTACGAATATACTTTCTTTTTCCAAATTAAGGAGTTGTGATTGAAAAAGTTATTCAAGCTAATATTCGTGGTTCTTGATCTGTGAAGATGCGTTGCTAGGTGCTCCATTTTAATTTTCCATTGAGGTCGAACCTAAACCTGTGCTCGAGAGATAGCTGTCCATACACTGAGTTGTGATGTATGGATTCTCGAGAAGAGAGGAGCCGCGGTGGTCCCTCGGGACCGAGGGACCGCCCGGATCCCACGAGTGAATCGCAAGAGGTGTATCTGGTATTGATATAATTTTGTCGTAAGGAAAATAACAAGAAAAAGGACAAAGTAAAAAAAATGATTAATCCTTGAAAATCTACCTGCCACTTTGTCTATTTGTTGAGTACTAGTTTTTATGTCCATAATATTGTTGAAACATTCTCTAGAAGAGTTCCAACATTCTTACAAGCACTAGGACCACAATATCCCGTGAGAAAGTGATATTTTTTGTCGAAATTAACCTTACCAATTAATCCACCATTTTTACTACCCTTTGTGAGCTCAAATATTCCAGCAAGTACATAAAAATATTTGCTCGTGATTCTGTAAATTATTATCTTTAATTTTCCTTTTCTCTCCGCTTATTGATTGAATTGCCCAAGCCATCGCCTCCATCTACAATATGGATTTGCCCTAGTTTAGGATGTGTTTGGTAAGGAGGAAACTTTTTTTTATTGAAAATGTTCGTATTTGGTAATTTATATAGGAAAAATTAATTTAAGAATATTTATATAAAATTTAGACAAATATTATGAAGGTGGATGTCAGTGGATAGAGGTGGAGAGGGATGAGGAGTAGTAGGGTGGAGTGTTGCGGGTGGGCAGATCACGGATGTAGAATTTTTAAAATATGAGTGCACCACTAAAGAAGGAGAAAAAGGAAGGTATTAAATGGAAATTAATTGTGCACCCTTTGAGTAAATAAACTACACATTTAATCAAGTGCATAATTCAACTTTTTTGGAGCATGGGGCCAATTGATAATGTTAGATCTATCTAGAAAATATATATGTACCGGAAATACCTAACTTTCAATGAGACCATCATGGTTCATTTGCATCATGATTTGGACCCCTGCGGGGTCGGCAGAGACTATCAAGATAGAATCTCACTTAGAAACTTTTTTTTTCTATTTCTACTCAAAAAGTTATTTCCTGATTAATATTTTGATAAACTAAACATGAAAATTTTTAAAAATATTTTTCAGAGAACGTTTTCTCCATACCAAGCACATGGCTAATATTTTTCAGAGAACGTTTTCTCCATACCAAGCACATGCTTAGCCAGTTCAAGTTCCTATCCTGATTGAGTTTAACAATCCTTCCAGAAAAAAAGTAAGGCTGGCCAGTGGGTCGGGACGGCCCGGTCCCAGCCCGACATCGATCCGATACCGCCTCGACCTCGATTAGCTAAAAAAAAATTGATAGCGGGACTCGAACCGGGACGGGACAATGTCTCGTCCCGACCCGTCCCGAGTCCGCCCTAGGCCCGCCAATCCCGAGCCCGCCCCGAACCCGTCCCGAGCCTGCCCGTAAGTCCCTCCTTTGCAAATATAACCGTTCCACCAACGATCATTTTAGATTTTGGCCGTTGGACAACGGCCATTTTTGGCCTCCCCCAACTCCCCTACCCCTTAATATTTATTTTTAACCCATAAGTTATTATATTTACACTTTAACCCAATTTTTCAACTATAAATAACTCATTTTCTCTTCATCTTTCTCACAAATCTTCCTACAATCTCTCTAATCTCTCAATACATCTCTCTACAAGTCTACATTGTTTACTAAATATTCAATTTTATTTATTCATTTGGGAATTGGGAGTGAAGTTGGCAACTAGCTTGAGGATCTTCCATCGAGCAAAGTTTCAATTTTCAACCTCTCGATTACACGTCGACGTTACGTTGGCGTTTGGTACATTCGTTCCTTCACTAAATTATTATTGTCTGTTTATTTTATTTAGCACACTTAATTTTATTATCTTTAATTATTTATTATCATAATTAAAATGAAAGGATTAAGAGGTATGTTTAAGGGTAAGGGTGCTTCTTCTAGTAGGGGCAACCAGGGCAAGGGTACTTCTTCTAGTCATCCTATTCCTACACATGATGATTTTGTTGATATTGAATATTTTCCTACAATACCATTAGATTTAGACGAGGAGCTATTTTCTGAAACTCAAGAAGGCTTTAATTTAGACGATGATCTAGATGATACACTCACTAATGTTGATGACAACACACCCACCAGTGCACCTTCAACTTAAATGCCTCCTATTCCCCCTAGTATGAGACGAGGTCCAACAAAACGATCATTAAAATCAGATGCATGGATATTTTTTGATAGGGACGTAGAGAATCAAGTAGCTAGATGTAAAATTTGTAAAAATGTTTTAAAATTTAAAACTGGAAAAGGTCACGGTGGGACAGGGAGTTTAATTAGACACGTAGTAAGTGCTCATCCAGCTAGGTATGCCCAATACTAGGCTTCAAAATTGGGTGCGCAAACGCCCGCTCCATCGGGAGAAGGTTCACATACTGATACTGTCCCGGACCAAGTACAAGGTCAAATTAACCCTATGACAGGGGGAATTGTAGGCCCTAAATACAATAAACATAGAGATAGGGAAGCAATAACAAAATTAGTTGTTGTGGAGGGTTTGCCTTTTTTATTTCCTTCATCTCCCGATTTTATTCATTCGTATAGATATATAGATGATAGACACACTGGTACTTTTATTGCAGAAAATATTTATCAAGTGTGCCATTATTACGGAATAACTAATAAAATTATGACTATTACATAGATAATGCTTCTTCTAACAATTACGCTATTACAATTTTAAAAAATAGTTTAACTCCATCTTTTCCAGATCATTTTCATATAAAATGCGCGTGCCATATATATAACTTAATTGTAAAGGATGGTCTATCACTTTTTGAAGACATTCTTAGTAAAATACAATTTTCTATAAACTTTATTTTAAAAAGTAATAAAGTACAACGAAGAAAAGAATATAAAAAAAAAATTCACGATTGTGGACTACCTTATAGAAAAATTTCAGAAGAAGTATTCACTAGGTGAAATTCTTTATATGAGCAACTACTTGTTGCTTATGACTATAGAAAACCTATAACTTTATTTTTTAACTCTCATAATCAAAATCCAGCTGATATGGTTGTAGATAGTGATTGGGTAAAAATTCCCGAACTTATTGTATTTTTAGAGAAATTTTTTCAAGCAACAAAAGAATTTTCCGGTATATATTATCCTACTATTTCAACTATGTTGTTTTATATAACTCTAATATTTTTATTACTTAGTGAATATATGAAAAAACCAGCATGACAGCTATTAAAAAAATGTTTATCAAAATAAAAAAATATTTTATTCCTATTCCTACTATTTATATTATTGGTGTTGTATTAAATCCGACTATTAAAATAGACAGTACTAAATCACTTATTGAAACTATTTACGATTGTATAGAAGTACTACTACCTCCAAGTCCAAAAAATCTAAATCACCCATCACCTATTGAACAAATTAAAGAAGAAGTGTTGTCTAGCGTAGAAGACCAATGCAAATAAATATATATGTTTTACCAATAAGAAAGTGCTAGTAACCTATCGGCTTCCATACTATCTTCTTCATTTTCAACACAACCTCACAAAAGACATGTTGTTTCTGCGGCTAGTATTGAAAGCCTCAGAAATAGAATGTGCGGTCGTATCGCTACTAACCAAATTAGCGAGTTTGATATTTTTGTTTTGCAGGATTCTGTACAGTACCAAGAAGTTATCAACGAAGATGGACATGAAGACTTGCTGAAATACTGGAGGGGGAATGAGAAGACCTTTCCGACACTTTCAATGATGACCCGAGATGTTTTGAACATTCAAGCGTCATCAATCAAGGCCTCGAAAGCGCTTTTTCACGCAGATATCAAATTGGAGACCACAGACACTCATTAGCCGGAGACAGCTTGGAAATTGCAGTATTATTCAGAGATTGGATACGAGCGGGGCGGAGAAGGTGCGGTCAACCGGAGATCAACGAAGAAGAAGACGAAAACTACAACGAAATCTTATCTGAAGGTGGTGGAAGCGGCATGGATCAATTTGACCAACAAATATCAATTCCAACCGAAGAACCACAGGAAATTATCAAGCAATTAGAACAGGTTTTTTTGAGAATGTAATTTTTTTAATTGCAATTTTATTATATAATTTGCAACTTTTGGACAACACCACAAAGTTGCAATTTAGACAATTGTATTTGTATTACAAAAAAATCATATGTCTGTTAAATAATAGAAGAGGCACAAAAACAGTCTTGGGATGTTTTTATTACACTATCTTGTCTTATTTATTGAGTTTTTTTTTATACATATGTTATTAAAAAAAAAAAGGAAAACCCGCCGGAACCCGCCCCGATCCCGACACCGACCCGACCCCGCCCTGACCCGATTCCGACGGATCGGGATCGGGACGGGACTTCGGCAAGTCCCGCCTGATCCCTCCAGCTCCGACCCCGCCCCCTTCGCCCGTCCCGCCCCGACTCCGACCCCGCCAGACCCGAGCCCGGCCCACTGGCCACTCTTACAAAAAAGGGAAGTAGAACATGCCCTCTGGCTAAGTGTTCCGGTCTCCATTTAGGCTTTATCTTCTTGGACCCATTTGAGTTCCACTTCCACTTAATATGTAGCTTCTGTCACCTAAGAGTATCTCCGTTTAATTAGGCTTTACTATACATCTTCTTCTTATTTTCTCTCAGTACAAGAAATATGCCTTTTAAAAGCTTGAAACGAGGACAAGTGTATTTCTCCAACATATCGCTGCAGAAACTTTTGATTCATGAATTTAACAGTTATTATTAGTGCCCTTAATGATCTATTTTGTTGGGGCTTAAATAAAAGAGTGGAAATTTTAGCAACAATTATAATACATACCCTCTCCGTTTCAATTTATATGAAGTTATTTGATTGGACACAAAATTTTAAATATAAAATAATTTTAAAAAAAATTGTAGTCTAAAATAAGTATTTTCTTCGTCCCAAAAAGATTGTCCTAGATGACTTGACACGGAGTTTAAGAAATAAAGAAAGACTTTTGAAATATGTGGTCCAAAACAAACTTTAAATATTTGTGTGATTGTAAATCATCTCATAAAGTTATATTGCTTATAAATATAGAAAGATGTCAAGTTTTTTTGGACAAACTAATAAGGAAAGTATGATAATTTTTTTGGAACAGAGGGAGTATATAATTTTGTGGCTATAAATAATCTCATTAAGGGTAACATTGAAAGTTTAAAGTCAATTTTTTTGTTAAATATAGAAAGACATCATTTTTTTAAAAACTGACTAAAAAAAAAAGAGTGTCATATAAATTGAGACAAATGAAGTGACAACTAAAATTGTTGTTTCGTTTATTCTAACATTTAACAACATTTACTAATTTTGAATGGAGAATGTTAAGAATAAAATTAAATATTAAAAGTGTGCTATCTCTAACCATTTAAGCTTTTAGATTAAATGAGCACACACTTCAACATGGTATCAGAGCAGATCAAATGTGTTGAAATCGAATCTCACGGCCACCCTTATCAAAAATAATTTTCACGTGCTTGATCCATGAAAAAGATCAGGCCCGCACGTGAGGGGCGTGTTGAAAATATAATTAAATATGTGTTATCTCTAACAACTTAAATTTTTAGATGAGATTGTCACACACTTCAACAGAGAATGAATGAAATAAAACAAGGTAGAATTGTATTGTATGATAGAAAAATTGTGAAATCCAGCTGGAGGCCTACAGCGTGGGTTCGAACTCTGGTGGGAGCAAGTTGCTCTCTTCTGTGGTAGGACATTGTAGGTGATATCAGTTGCTCTGTTCTCAAACCCTGGTCATTCAGGCACATCCCGCGATTTACTGATAGTAGTGTTGAGGGACCGGAACTACTATCTTCAGGAATAATTTGGCTTAAGCGGAGAAGCTGGATATCAAAAAAAAAATTGTGAAGCTTCCTCTTTGATCTTGTTAAGCCAAGAAAGCAAACCGCACGCGAAATGAAAGTCAGAGGAATATATGAACCCTTTAAAGGTTCCCAAATTTTAATCTAGAAAACTCGAATTTTATTGGGTTAGTCTTTTGGTAGGAAAGGCGTTCACGGAAAGAAATGCCCTACCCCAAAACAAATAATTCAAGTAGTAAATACGAACCATTTAAAGAAAAATCTCAGGCCAATAAGCAACTATTACAAAACGAATTAGATCCATGGATCGGATTCATATAGCCGGTAAAACTATTCCCAAAATTGACCTGCTAATGACGGGACATAAAAGCATTTGTTGATCTCATTAATTACCATATTTGCAAACTACAATTTGATTCTCTTCTATATCATTCACGGCTTCATGATTATAATATTTCTCAATCATAATCATTCGACTAATAATCAAACCTACCAACAAAATTGCTACTATATATATATGTTAAAAAAGGAAAGATACCTTATTCAACATTTTTCTGATATTTGGTTAGTCCTTCATATGGAATCTACCGTCACTCTTTTATCAATTTTTCATTTTTTTTTTTTTGATAATCCAGGTTTACAGGCTTGCGCCTGACTACTTCACTGGTATTACCCAGACGTCCTGGAGGTAATAGCACCGGTCCTTCAACACTATTACCAGGTAAATCGCGGGATGTGCTCCGGTGGCGGTTTAGGAGCGTACAACTGATCAATGAGACAAGATCAAATTCCCCAACATGCAGAGTTTCTTCGTGCTTGCGGGGAATCGAACCCACGCTGTCCCATGCCAGAGCGCCTTATAGTGCCCAGGCTTTGCCACTGGACTATGCCCCGGAGGACATCAATTTTTCATTTTTAGTACTAGAAAGAATCTGCAGTACTCAGAATAAGTTTGAAGAAAAGACACTTTCTATGTCATTGAAAAATTGTCGCTCAATTTTGGAGATAGGATAGTAAGTGATAACATAGACTATTTTGTGAATATATAGTGATAACATAGACTATTTTGTGAATATATACAAAACAGAGGACATTTTAACTTATTTGAGTGGTATTGGTTATGTAGTACTTGTTGGATACAAGTTCTTTTTTCTTGTGGACCTTACTATTATCTTCTTTTCAGTTTTTGTGATATAACTAGTTTGAATCGATAGAGAATTTAAATAGGAATGAAGATTTTTTTAAATTAGTTTTTTTAAAATATGCTATAGAATTTGTGTAGCTATAAACTTTTAAAATTTATAGCCTTAAATGTTAGAATATTATAATATAATAATTAGAATAATTATGTATTATAATTAATGATAGTATCATTTTATGTATGGTAAGTAGTAAAATGATAATTAGGAATATGTTAATTAGGAAGAAGATTATTAGGGATTGAATATTGATTAGGAAGAAGATTATTAGGGATTGAATATTGATTAGGAAGAAGATTATTAGGGATTGAATATTGATTAGGAAGATTAGAGGCTTGATTTCCTCTTCACATTTATTTGTATATTGTGTATATACTATTCCCTTAATGGAAGAATACAATTGAGGAAAACATTTTCAAATTATTACATGGTATCAGAAGTTTAAGGAAAAAGATCCAAAATATTTTTCCCTGCCAATTTCGGTTATCTTCCTCCCAGAAACCCTATCTTGGCCGAAATTTTCTTCCATTTTTTTTTATTTTCGTTTCTCCATTAGTGGTCATAATCCATCCCAACCAATTATGTCCGAGTCCAAATCATCTTTTCATCCTGCCCTTACTGTCTCAAACATCAAAACACATGTTTCTGTCAAACTAGAAATGGAAAATGTTCATTATGCAACTTGGGCGGAATTATTTAAAATATGTTGTCGTGCTCACAAAGTTCTTCATCATATAATTCCTCCAAAAGAAGGAAAAAAGAAGGAATTAACATCCGATGCAGACAAGGAACTGTGGGATACACTTGATGCCACAGTCCTTGGTTGGATTTATGCAACAATCTCCACTGACTTGTTGCATACAATAATGGAACCGGATTCATGGTGGCTTGGGAACGCTTGCGAGATATCTTTCAAGATAACCAAAACTCTGGCGTTGTTACATTAGAGCAGGGGTTCTCAACCATTGACATGGGGGATTTTTCTAATGTTTATGCATATTGTCAAGGCCTCAAAGTGTTGGCAGATCAATTAAGAAATGTTAGTTCATCGATTACTAATAACCGGTTAGTCTTACAACTGATTGCCGGTCTCACCAATGCGTATAGCGGCGTGGGAACACTAATCAGTCAAAGTAATCCTCTACCTCTATTTTATCAAGCATTGTCCATGCTTGTGCTTGAAGAGTCAGGCTTTGCAAAAAAGGCTTCAACTATTTCAAATTCCGCCATGATTGCCACTTCCTCAAATGATGGTAATTTTTTTACCCTTCTCAACAAAATAAGGGACAAAAAGGACATAATAATAAGAATAAGGGTGGAAATCGCGGAAATAACAAAGGTGGAGGCCACCGGAATTTCGGTGGCGGCGAAAATAGCGGCAACACCAACACCGATGGCGGGCAGTGGCAGCAACACAGTGGCAGAAATGGCGGGCAGTGGCATCAGCATAGTGGAGCAGGGAACTGGGCCTGGCAGTGGCCTTGGGTTGTACCGCCCAGCCTAGTCCAAACAGGGAATTGGGCCAGGCCGCCCCAACGGCCCACTGGCCAGTCCCAGCCCACCAATTATTTTCCTCAATATCCAAATAATGGGCAGAATCACATAAAGGCCCAGCAGGTCTATTTCGCTGGGTCTGTTTCGGTAGGCAACAATATTGGGCCACTGCCGACCCTGTGGCAGGAGGCCCATTCAGTAGTGGCCCACCCCACAGATATTGAGTCCTCCATACACACCCTTAGACTCAACCCACCAGATTCAAATTGGTATATGGACTCCAGAGCAACGTCCCATATGATGTCCTCCAAAGGTAATCTCTCATCCTATTTTAATTTGAGCAATGATAATTGTATAATTGTCGGAAATGACCATTCAATTCCAATAAAAGGGTATGGTTCTAG
Organism: Anisodus acutangulus; assembly: GCA_029783415.1. Taxonomy (NCBI): domain Eukaryota; kingdom Viridiplantae; phylum Streptophyta; class Magnoliopsida; order Solanales; family Solanaceae; genus Anisodus; species Anisodus acutangulus. The sequence goes on from CM056495.1 coordinate 16,283,016, forward strand.
GAAATTGTCACCACCAAACCCACCACTAATTTTAAAGAATGTCTTTCATGCTCCTAAATTAATTAAAAATTTAGTCTCTATTAGAAAGTTTACTACTGATAATTGAGTATCTGTTCGTTTTGACGCTTTTGGATTTTCTGTGCATGACTTTCAGACGCGGAAGCTTCTCATGAGATGTGATAGCAATGGGGAGCTCTATCCAATAAATTTACCCAATCAACAGTCCAAGTTTCCATCTACTTTTGCAGCCTTGGCACCATCTTTATGGCACGAACGTTTGGGACATCCAGGAGAGTCTGTTTTGGCCTCTCTTAAACAAAATAAATTTATTTCATGTACCCAAACACAGACTCTAAATAAGTGTCATTCTTGTGCACTTGGTAAACATGTTAAATTGCCATTTATTTCTTCTACTTCATGTACCCTTATGCCATTTGATATTTTACATTGTGATATTTGTACATCACCCGTTTTGAGTTCTTCTGGTCATAGATATTATTTGCTCATACTAGATGACTACTCCAATTATTTGTGGGCACTCTCTTTGTCAAAAAAAATCACAAGTGTTTTCCATTTTCTCACATTTAGGGCATTCATCCGAACTCAATTTGAACGGAAATAAAAAATATTTAATGTGATAATGGGATGGAGTTTGACAGTAATCAGTTTTTGGATTTTCAAAACAAATGGTCTAAATTTTCTTATGTCTTGTCCTCACACATCATCACAAAATGAAAAGGCGAAACACAAAATCAGAACCATAAACAATATTGTTAGACTATCTCTTGCTCATGCTTCACTACCCCCCATATTTTGGCATCATGCACTCCAAATGGTCACTTACCTGTTGAATATTCTTCCTCATAAAAACATGTCTTACCAAGCTCCACTAAAGATGTTTTATTTACGAGAGCCCTCCTATCTTCATTTAAGAGTGTTTGGTTGCCTTTGCTATCCCCTCTTTTCATCCACCACAATCACAAAACTCCAATCCCAGTCTACTCCATGTGTCTTCTTGGGATATCCTACTAATCATCGCGGTTACAAATGTTACAGCATTTCTTCCAAAAGAATAATTATAAGTCGTCACGTAATATTTGATGAAATTTTTTTTCCGTTTGCCAAGATACATGAAACCGGGACAAACACCTATGATTTTTTGGATGATGATAAGCTTCTGTATCTAACACATTTTTTCCACAGCCCGGTACCCGCTGTTTGCTTTGGAAATACGAGTTTGGGCCCACTAGACCAAAGAATGATGGCCCAACTGCTTGACGATTCAGTCCAGCAGCTTGGGCCTTCATTTTTTAGGCCCAGTAACCCTCTCTCACTCTCACAATCCACACAGGAACAACCCACAGGAAGCTTGGGCCACCTCTCCGCTCCAGGCCCAATCCCGAACCCAGTGGTCACTCTCCCAAGCAAGGCCGCTCAGTCTACTGCCACTGGGCCGCCTAACAGTTTGAATTCCTCACTCTCATCCAGTGGCATCCAGTCCACTGGCCTTGAAAATCGTCCGGTCACCCATAGTTAACATGGAATTGTCAAACCCAATACCAAATATAGCCTATACACCCAGGTCTCGAAATCACCTTTGCCTCGTAACCCAGTGTCTGCTCTAAAGGACCCAATTGGAAAATGGCCGTGGATAATGAATATCACACTCTAATTAAAAGTAGTACATGGGATTTAGTACCTCGTCCATCTAATGCTAATATAATTCGGTCTATGTAGATTTTCAGTCATAAAAAATAATTTGATGGAACTTTTGAACGGCATAAGGCCCGTGTTGTAGGTGATGGGAAGACACAACAAGTTGGTGTAGATTGCGGGAAGATGTTCAGTACAGTGGTCAAACCAGCAACTATCAGAACAGTTATAAGAATATCTCTCTCAAAATGATGGCCCCTTCATCAATTGGATGTCAAAAATGTCTTCCTCCATGGACAACTCAATGAAACTGTCTATATGCAACAATCGTTGGGATACAGAGATCCCAAATATCCTAATCATATATGTTTGCTCAACAAATCATTATATGGACTGAAGCAGGCCCACAGGGCATGATATAAGCGGTTTGCAGATTTCGTGTCACACATTGCTTTTTATCACAGTCGTTCCGATAATTCTCTATTTATTTATCGTCAGGTAATAATATTGCTTATCTTCTTTTATATGTGGATGATATTATCCTACCAATATCATCAGACTCTCTTCGTAAGTTTATCATGTCACAGCTTGGTTCCAAGTTTGCTATGAAAGATCTTGGTCCACTACACTACTTTCTAGGAATTGTTGTGACATGCCATGCAAGTGGATTATTTCTCTCCCAGAAGAAGTATGCATCTGAGATTGTTGAACGAGCTGGAATGTCATCTTGCAAACCTTCGGCAACTCCGATAGACACTAAGTCTAAATTGAGTGCCACCTCAAGCAAACCATTTGCCAATCCAATATTATACCGCAGCCTAGCATGAGCTTTGCATTATCTCACGTTCACCAGGCCGAATATTACTTATGCTGTGCAACAAGTGTTCTTATTCATGCATAATCCTATGGAGGAACATATGCATGCTCTAAAACGCATTGTGCAATATATTTAGGGCACTCTAGAATATGAATTACATCTATACTCATCCTCTATTTCCAAACTTATCACTTACACGGATGCAGACTGGGCAGGTTTTCCGGACACTAGACGCTCCACCTCAGGTTATTGTGTCTTCCTCGGTGACAATTTGATCTCCTTGTCTTCAAAGACAAGCCACAGTATCACGTTCAAGTGCTGAAGCAGAATACCGTGTTGTTGCCAATGTTGTGTCTGACTCATGTTGGATTAGAAATCTGTTACTTGAACTTCATTGCCCAATGCCAAAAGCCACACTGGTATACTGTGATAATGTTAGTGCAATCTATCTCTCAGAGAATCCGATCAATCATCAACGCACTAAACATATTGAGTTAGATATCCATTTTGTTCGTGAGAAGGTGGCTCGCGGACAAGTGCGAGTGTTACATGTCCCGACACGCCATCAAATCGCAGATATTTTCACAAAAGGACTTCCACTGGTATTATTTAAAGATTTTCGGAACAGTCTCAACATTCGCCGCCCTACAGCTTCTACTACGGGGGAGTGTTAGAATATTAGAATACAATAATTAGAATAATTATGTATTATAATTAGTGATAGTATGATTTTATGTATGGTAAGTAGTAAAATGATAATTAGGAATATGTTAATTAGGAAGAAGATTATTAGGGATTGATTATTAATTAGGAAGATTAGAGGCTTGATTTCCTCTTCACATTTATTTATATATTGTGTATATATTATTCCCTTAATGGAGGAATACAATTGAGGAAAACATTTTCAAATTATTACATTAAACATATCACATTTGTGTGATTATAATAGCTTCCCAAAAAGGAAAAATGGAAAACGTAAAGTTAATTGTTTCCAAATTTAGAAGTTTGTCATTCTTTTTGGAACAGAATAAAAAAAAAATTGTGTCCCATAAAATTGGTTTGGAGAAAATATATATACACTTAAAACACAAACTTAAGAACTTCGTGGGATCATGAAAAAATAATATTAAGTTTTTTTTGACCTTTTTTAATCCTATGATATCCGAAACTCACTGTTTTGATTAATTTAAAGTTGCATTGCATATGATCCATTAAGTGAGAAACGTTTCTTATCGGGGATTTCTCTATTCCTAGGGTTAGAACCCAAGATCTTTGTAGAAAATGAAGGGATCTCATCAAATTACAAAACATCTCTGACGGTACCAATAATTGAGTCAATATTGGAAGAAACAATTCATCATACCAAAAGTAGAAGAAGAATCAAAAAAGAAAACACAGGCTCTTCTATTGTAAGTTATTAGTTTGTGGAACTATAATATTATGTCATGTCATCTCTTCTTTCAGCCACAAAAATTTGCAGAATAGAATGACCCACTAAAGAATTATTGGATTGGTAAAATTAGGATCGTATCACACCTGCAGATAGTTTCTTTTCTTTATTGTATCTGTCTGTTTTGGATACAATTGAAGAAGTGAATTTTTTTACAGGCACTTAATATTTATACTAAATAAAATATTTAATAACTTTATATAAACCAAACAACATCACAACGACCAACAAACACTCCGGTGAACCCCATCAAACTCTGACCAGATCCACGAGAGGGCCCACCACAACACCATCGTCATCGGCAAATCACAACAACGATAACATCACAACTCCCCACATCCATCGTTGCTTCTCAACCACCGGCAAACACTAGATTTGCCACGAACCAACAACCGAACATCCCATTTGACGTCAAACCGGCCAACCACCACCACCACAACGTCGACCACCACCACCACAACGACTGCGATGTTGGACCACCAGCTCCGTCACACCCACCAACGACAAACAGCCAAACCACCATCCCGTCGCTTGTCTCCCTCTTCCCCGTCACTGCTCCGACGAGCTTCACATCACCACCGCACCGCTGCTCGCCGCTCTTCTCCTTCCCTTTCTTTTCTTCGACCACGTTTTTCTTCTACCACCATCGTTCTTTTTCAAATCTGCCACCACCACCACGCCACCTTCTTTGCCAGAAAATGAAGGATTCTAAGCTATAGAAAGTTACTAAGAAATTGGAATCAAAATCAAACATTTAATTCGAACCCAGAAGCTAAGGCCAAAATCAAGAAGAGAAGCTTGTAATTTCTCCTTGTTTGGATATAAAAATCCATAGCTCGCGTAGAATGTTGTTTTTAGGTTGTGTTCCAAGGTGGAGACGACGGCCGTGATGTAGTGGTTGAGGGGGAGGGCGGCAGGGGCTGGTTAGGTAGTGTTAGGGTTATGTTTAATATCTACCCACGTTGATCCAACATGGCGTACACATCAAATTTCCGTCCAAATGAGGGAAAATTTAACAAGTTTGCAAATAGTGAGGGTATATTTGATCCCAAAGTTTAACGGAGGGCAAATGTGTTCCATAAAATATAGTTGGAGGGAAAATTTGACCCTTTTCCCTTATTAAAATAATGAAAATTTTATATGCAAGATAAATATATTATATTTATTGATTTGATGACGATGAATACGGGATGCAAGTAAATTTTTTAAGTTCAGAAGTAAGTTCATACGTTATATTCCATATGCTAACTATAACAACAATATAGTAATAACTATATTTATTTCATATTATAGAGTAATAACTATATTTGCTTCATTTGTTCTGTATTTTGATATTTTACTGTCTTATTTTCCTTACAATTCTTCATCGCCTACTTTCCTTTTGAGTCAAGGGTCTATCAGAAATAACATCTCTACCCCACAAAGGTAGAAGTAAGGTCTGAGTACATCTTACCCTCTCCAGACCCCACTTGTAGGATTCCACTGGCTATGTTGTTGTTATATTACACAACTCAGGCGATATGCACATTCCTGAAATAAATATATCCCTTTGAAGATAATGTAAGTATATTGTGTTGCCTATTAGACAGGAGTTTAAGTTGCATTGACTTCTGAATAATTGAGCAAGACATGCAGTTTTTGCTTATGAGGCTGATTTTGTGCCCAATTGAATAAATTTACTGTATTAAAATGTCATGAGCTTCTGACCTCAGAGGCAAAACAAATTTATACCCATTATATATGACTGATGAGCAACAAAAATTATCACCGAAACTTTAAAAACACTCTTTATTAAGGTAATTTTTATAAATTACCTATTTGTAACTCATTAGGAACTGATATCAACGATTTGATGGATGAGGGGGTATCGTAGTGACTGCCAATTGTTGGCAAACCTTAAGTGGTCGCACATAATAACACCAACTTTTTATATTTGAAATATTGTTTCTAATATAACTTCACCATGACTGTCCAGATAACTCTATGGCCCAATGGATAAGGCGCAGGTCTACAAAATCAGAGATTCTGGGTTTGATCCCAACAGAGTCGTGAGACTGCTTAAATTTGACTTTATTTAATAGTGAAGTTTTCTTTAGCCGGCAAAGTCTTGTGGTTTTATTTTTTTTGACTTTTTTTAAATAGTGAAGTTTTCTTTGTCCAGCAAAGTCATGTGATTTTTTTCTTTATTTTTTTATTTTTACTCGGGGTTCGGTACTTGTATTGGAGTCCGACTACATTTAGATTCGCATTGGAAAGTTTTACATTGAGGGGTAAAACGCTTCCTACCACACGCTACTCTGTACTTAGGGGGACTCGAATCCGAGACCTCTGATTAAGGATAAAGAAGTACTTACCACTCAACCACAACCCTTACTTTGATTTGACTTTTTTTAATAGTGAAGTTTTCTTTAGCCAGCAAAGTCGTGTGATTTTTTTTTCTTTTTTTTGACTTTTTTTAAATAGTGCAGTTTTCTTTAGCCAGCAAAGTCGTATGATTTTTTTTTCTTTATTTTTGCATTGGAATTCGACTAAATTTAGATTCGCATTGGGAAGTTCCACATTGAGGGATAAAGCGCTTCCTAACACAACACAGGATACTCCATACTTAAGGGGACTCGAACCCGAGACTTCTGATTAAGACCTTGTCAGTAGAGTGATGCTGAGTTAGACTTTTCCTAATGAAATTTTCTTTGGTATTGTATTTCTCTATTTTGGCCTTCGGGCTTTTGTCCATTGTTAAAACATGCTTACATTACAGAGTAGCCAACAAAGTCACAATAAAAAAATAGTGCTAATCTTTAGCTTTTCACAATTTTAATTAAGAGTACTGTCCAGTAAATAATCAACGTATTTACTTAATACATTTGTTGTGCACTAATATACCTTTATTATACACTAATATACATCAACGACGATTAAAATTAATTATGGCTAGCGGTGTCTGAAAATTCTTTTAATCAACTGGATAAAAATATTATGATTTCTTTTTATAAAGTAATAAACTTATTTGGCATTGAAGTTCTTAATTTGTTTTAGTGTCTTATTCGCAGTTGAAATATGCTTGTCTCCTTGATCAAACAAGCAATTCAAGGATGCTAGTTGTGTTCAGGGCTATGAGTAATTCATTTAAGGAATTAAGACTATTTCTACAATTAACACCAATATGTACCAGGAAAGAAAAGAACAATAAATACAAATGTAATTTACTTCGAGAAAATTGTGTGTATAGGTGTTTCATGCTATCTTATAACCCTCAGTCCACTGTCCACACAACAGAAATATCTGCAGAAATGGAAAACCTAAGCCCGTTGAAGTATGGGCAGGCCCAACCCATCCTGTCAAATTACAAATGTTATTAATGTTTTCCAAAACTTACATGTGCTTTGTACAACAACAACATACTCAGTGTAATCTCACAAAGTAGAGTCTGGAGATGGACGTAGGATGTTCGCCGACCTTACCTCGATCTTTATGGGATAAATAGATTGTTTCCAATAAGAAAGTAGTAGATGCAGATTGCAAAAGGAAAATAAGACAACAAAATATACAAATATAAAAGCAAATGGAACAATACATAATAATACACACATAAAGAGTAAGGATCTACATGATACCTTAAAAAAATCGCTAAGAAAAGGACAAGAGGAGAAGAATAGGCTAGCCCCCTACCTCTCCCACGCCGTGCGACAAAAACTAAACTACCCACTAATCTTCTACCCTAAATCTCGACCTCCACTCTTCCTATCTAAGGTCATATCTGTTGGGATATATACTATTAACCATGTATTTGGATATAATAGTTATTATAGAACAATTGTTTATTCAATTTTTGATAAAGAATTAAATAGATCATGTATTAGTATGTGTGTCCTTTACTTATATAGTAGATGATTTAGTGTATAGAGTTTAGCTTATACACGGAAGATTAAATCATCGGTTCTTATAAGTATTAAGTTTATGTTCACAATCTGAGATGGAAATTGGACAAAGCTATCGGTATGATTGTAGCACAAGATTAAATATAATGTATCTTTATTATGGGAACGGTATAGTTCCGACTTCTTATGCTAGTACATTTTGTAAGTATGGAACGTACCAAGTAGAGATAAGTGTTTTTGTACTAAATATGTAAAACAACCTCTTTAGCTCATTAGATGTACTTATGCTCTTAATTTTGATATGATTATTATGATCAATGTGATTTGTATATTATTTTGATTTATCAAAAGGTACGACTATATTGTGAGTCAATGTATCTGATAAGTTAGATAGTAATAAATAACATTTGAGAAATAATAATTAGTTTATAGAATTCATGTCTTTATTTTGAGATTAATCATACCCCTTTATGGATGCTAATAAGTTTTCATGTGAAAACCCTACAAGTGGATTTTGCATCAGTCACATGAAATAAGTTAAGCAGAAGTATAAATGATTTAATTAGTCAATAAATTAAATTGTGAGTAATTTAATTTAATTGATTGATATCTATAATCTTAACATGGGGAGTTGAATAAGATTTAATAAAAGATATCAAAATTAAACTGAGGAGTGCAATTACAGGGTTTTAGTGAAATAATCTATAATTTATTGTGGTAGGATTAATTCATTATATTTCGAATTAATATCACAATTGAAAGCATCGTTATTAAATTGGTGGTCCCTGCTATGCCTAATTATTTTTGGACTTGAAAATAATATTCTTGGGGAAAAGCAAGTTCACAAGTTTTGAACTAGGGTTTACACCCTAAAACATGGTTATAAATAGAATATTTTTCAGCCTTAAGAGATACACCTTTTTTCTGAGCCGTAATATTTGTACACACGAATATTCTATGTTCAAAGGCTAATTAGGTTACATAGTAGAAGACTGCAGATCGTGAAATTGGAGGATGATCTCGTGGATAGTTTCTGCTCGTAATTAAAGATTTGATTCTTGATCGATGTCACGCTTCAAGAGATAAGTAACAAATTTAAGTTTGATTAAAATATGTAATTATGTGTTGTCTAAATTAAATGCATGTTTGATCCTAACTATTTATTTTGTGATGTTTATGCATGTATTTTATATAGTTGATATCAGAGCCTTCATTTCATCTAAATAGATAACATAGGATTACATATGTGTAATGATTATGTAGAGTTACAGTATTTTTCGGAATTCGTTTTCGAGTATGAGAAACGTGATTAAAAGAAAAATGGTACTTATGAAATATTAAACATTTTGATCTATTGTTAGCCGCTCTAATGCAGAAACAATTTTTAGGCTTTCATATATTTTTTGGTGATTGATTGATATCCAAGTAATTTAAAGTCGTAGGTGCTTCGCTTAAAGTTGGTGGAGGAGGATCAAGGAAATTACAACTCTCAAAGTTGTTGAAAGTGGATTGTATCTTCTATTCTTTGATAAAAGAAACACTGTAGAATGTTTGGGATCTCGGCGGTGGCTTAGAAACAAAGTGGTGTCACAAAGCCATTTTGTGATTGGCAAGTAATAACCATAAAAAAAAATGGAAAAGAAGGTTGCTGGCGGCAGCACATGCAAAGGAATGAAAATTTCCCCATCTTTTCTTAGATTTTCTTTTTGTTGTGATTGAATAAGATTTTATTTTCATTATGCCCGTTAAAAGGGTTATAATTTTATGGACATTGGCTTTCTTTTTCTCACAGTATATTACAATGGTATAAATTATGAATTTATGATTAGTGAATAATTACTATTAAAGTGGATTATTTATGTGGAATTATTGAATTTTTAAAAAAAAATTATACATGTGAGATTATATCAGTATATTGGATTGAGAATTATGATTAATAAATAGGATATACGAAATAGTTTATTTATTTGAGTAATTAGAAAATTCTCAATGTATCATGTGTAAATTGTCCTGAATAAGTGTAGCTAGTGATGAAGTTTTATCTACTCAAAGGAGATTTACCTCTAGATACTAGTAACCCCTAATTAATTAATGAGAAGAGACATATTGAGGTTTTTTTTTCCGAAAGGGAGAAACGTAATATCTTAAATTTTCAAGTGTATTAATTGTAAGGATAATTATAGTAAAGAGAGTTTGTGTATCTTACGAAAGAATGAACACAATGTATATCTTGTGATTATAAAAAGACGATGAAAATCTGAATCAGATTATTTAATCCTTAACTATGCCTAAAATGGCTATTTCTCACATTTGGTCATAGTTTAATGGTCATGAATTTTACGATCTCTAATTGACCTGAAATTTTGTGGATCCATCAGAGACGACCTAGTGAGCAAATGCACTGCTTTGCAGTGTGCGATATTGCTTTTGCGGCATTTTGAGGTCGTTTAGATGAATTTTAGATAGTTTATCGGATTAAAATCCGATTTAAGTATGAAAATAATATTCTTTATATCGATTTTATTTATGTTAAATCTGAAACATGATTACACATGATGATTCAACAAGAATTGATATATGATAAGGATATAGATAAGATTCTTTCTTAAATCGACTAAACAATTTTTTTTTTTGAATTTGGTCATAGACTTGGAGATCAGTAATATTATGAACTCTGATTGATATGAAATTCGGTAGGTTCACCGGAAACAACTCTATAAGAAATACTCACTGCTTTGCCGTGAATCATGTCATTTTTTGGTAATTTGGGGTTGTTTAGATAATGTTTTGGGCATCTTTTTTGAAAAATTAATTCGGCTACGATGTAGTGGTGATAGAAATTATTTTCTATGATTTTCATGTCTAAATACTAGTAAAATAATCAATTTATGTGTTTACTTTAGGTCTTCCTCCATATCGAATGAATTTATTATGGGTTGTCACTAGGTATTATCACTAATTATTGAAACTAGTATTAACTCTCCATCTGAGTTACATGTTGGATCAATGGAACTAGAGATAATGATAATGATATTCACTTGGCTTAAATTAATAGAATATTCTCCATATGAGTTAACTATGATTTTAAATTTATTAGACTGAATATCTGACATCACATATATATGTTACATGAATTGTTCTTTCCTATTAAAATTTAATGTTCAAGATGCATGGATCTATGTGATATTTTTTTGAATTTTATATTCAATGATTACATAAATATGCTGATTTTCAGAAAACAATACTGAGATTATATAATATATATATAAAAAATTTGTTCGTTGTTCTTGATTCATGTATATTAGTACGCTAATAATGATATGTGATAAGAATTACTGAACAAATGTATATATATTTTAATCCTATTTTGGCTGGAAAAAATATATTTTTCTCCGAATTAGTCATGGTTTCGAAATTCTAATTTTTTACGAACTCCGTGATTGAAAACTTTGTATGTATATCAGAAACAACCCACTGAGCAATACTCACGAGCTTTGCTCGTGACTTAAGGCCTTTTATTTTGCTATCCAGGGTCGTTTCGATGGGTTTTTGGATGTTGTTTTTGTTTTTAAATAAAAAATTTATTTCGCCCAACAGTAATGGTAGGGTTCATTCTCTATGGTTTCCATTGTATATAACAATGATATAATGAGTTTATATGTTGACATAGATATTCTTCCACATCGGATAGATTTATTATGGTTAATTATTGTGCTTTAGTCCCTAGTTAATTCATAGCTTGTCTTGACTCTCCAACTGAGTTACACGTTAGTTCAATGGAATTAGGGTTTAAAGTGATATTTACCGAACTTAAATTAGCAGTTTACTCTCCATCCGAGTTGGTCCTATTTTAATTTATGGGGCGATATCTGGCATGACTCATATAGTTTGCATGAATAGTTAAGTTTCCCCTATCGAATCTAGCTATTCAGTATGCATGATTGTATGTGTGATGTGTGTTTTGAATTTTATTATTCTTACTACATAACTAAAGATCTATTTAATGGTTATATCTCAAGTTCTTAGTAGACTTCATCCAATTCACTTACTAATCAAGAATTTCTTCTGATAGAGATAAGACATTAATTTAAAGAATGCATTGTATGTACCTGTTGTTAGAAAGAATTTATTTTTAGCTTCTAACCAAACAAGAGATGAATAGTTAGTTTATTTTTCTTGTAACTCTTGTGTTATTGAGTTTGATAAATATTTTATCTCTTGTGGTACATTGATGCATGGATACTTTATAATTAATATCTTTTCTGAATTGAATAATGTTAATATGTCCCATAAGAGAATTTATTTTATGAATTGAATGAACTTATTTGTGGCACTTTTGTCTATGTCGTTTTAATCTGGATAGGATTTCGAAGTTTGTCAAAGGATGAACTTTTAAGGTTTATTAAAAGTTAAGGCACTACCAACTTGTCAGTCCTATTTAGAAGGGAAGATGACTAAGAGACATTTCTCCTTAAAAGAAAATAGAGCTAATGATAAGTTAACTTAATCTAATTTGATTTGTGTGGTATAATGAACTTCAAGGCAAGAGGTGATTTCGAGTATTATGTGACATTCATAGAAGATTACTCATGATATGAATATATTTATTTGATGTTCTACGAGTCCGAGTGCTTTGAAAAACTCAAGGTATTTAAGGCGAAAATGAAAAGCGTCATAAAAAATATATTAAGTCAATGCGATTTGATCCTAGTGGCGAGTACCTCTTTGCAGAGTTCATTAGTTACCTATCAGATAAAGGAATTGCATTTCAATTTATCTACACCAAGTATTCTACGATAGATTGGTATAGAATAGAAAAGAAATATGACTCTTATGAAGGTGGTAAGATTAACAATTGACTTTTTCATATATTTTTTTCATTTTGGGATATGTCTTAGAAACTGCGAATTACATTCTTAATTTAATTCCCTCTAAGTTAGTACCTTTGATACCCATAGAACAGTGGATTTGATGTAAGTCAAATATCTAACATGTTCGGATATGAGATTGGCTAGCACATGTCTTCAAAAGGAAAATAGATAAGCGGGAATCAAAAATGGTTGTACGCATATTTATTAGATATCCAAAGAAAATGAAAGGAGGTTTATTTTATTGTATTGAAGAAAATAAGACAATTGTCAACACAAATGTCAGACTTCTAGGAAAGGACTATTTGATAAATCATGTTCCAAGTAAACTAGTTTTACAGGAACTGAGCAAAGAAATAATAAATAAGTCGTTTAAAAATTCAGAAGTTCAAGAACATCTAACCGACAAGTCAGAGTTAACGTTTCGTTGCATTTAAGTAGTAGGAAAAATATTAATAGACCTAAGGAAATACACTACCTCTAAGTAGTGGGAGTGATGTTGAAAAAAGAATACTATACGAAGTTAATATTTCAATACCGAAAGGTAATGAAGAAAATATTAAAATACAGGAACATGATAGTGTTACTATAATAGTAGTAGTATATAGTCGTAATGGGAGAATAATAATCAAGATCGATTCAGGAGAATTTCATGATAGATCCCCGAAGATCTTAGTATAGAGCCGGTCAGTTACGACAAAGCACTACTAAACGAAGTTGCATCAAAAAACAACTTGACAAGTTTTTGTTTTGCAAAGAGCTTATTGACTAAGACTTTTGATAGTCGTGCAAAAGGAATACATGTAAAACTTGTAGATGAACGGTTAAGAGTCTAAGTGGGAGATTGTTGGGGTATATACCATTAACCATGCGTTTATATATGGTATGTTCTAACAATTATCATGGTTAAAAGTCTAAGTGGGAGATTATTGGGATATATACTATTAACCATGTGTTTGGATATAATATTTATTATAAAACAATTGTTTATTCATTTTTAATAAAGAATTAAATAGATCATGTATTAGTATGTGTGTCTTTTACTTATATAGTTGATGATTTAGTGTATAGAGTTTAGCTTATACACGAAAGATTAAAACATCGGTTCTTATAAGTATTAAGTTTATGTTCACAATCTGAGATGGAAATTGGAAAAAGTTATCGGTATGATTGTAGCACAAGATTAAATATAATGTATCTTCATTATGGGAACGATATAATTTCGACTTCTTATGTAGTACATTTTGTATGTATTAAACAGACCAAGTAGAGATAAATATTTTTGTACTGAATATGTAAAACAACCTCTCTAGCCCATTAAATGTACTTATACTCTTAATCTTGATATGATTATTATGATCAATATGATTTGCTTATTATTTTAATTTATCAAAAGGTACGACTCTATTGTGAATCAATATATCTGATAGGTTAGATAGTAACAAATAACATTTGAGAAGTAATAATTAGTTGATAGAATCCATGTCTCGACTTTGAGATTGATCATACCCCTTTATGGATGCTAATAAGTTTTCATGTGAAAACCCTGCTGGTGGTTTTTGTATCAGTCACATGAAATAAGTTAAGCAGAAGTATAAAGAATTTAATTAGTCAATAAATTAAATTGTGAGTAATTTAATTTAATTGATTGATATATGTAATCTTAACACGGGGAATTAAATAAGATTTAATGAAAGATTTAAAATTTAAATTGAGGAGTGCAATTACAAGTTTTTAGTGAAACAATCTGTAATTTATTGTGGTAGGATTAATTCATTCATATTTTGAATTAATATCACAATTCAAAGCCTCGTTATTAATCTGTGATCCCTACTATGCCTAATTATTCTTGGACTTGAAAAATAATATTCTTGGGGGAAAATCAAGTTCACACATTTTGAACTAAGGTTTACACCCTAAAATGTGGTTATAAACAGAATATTTTTCATCCCTAATGTCACGATCCAAACCGGAGGGTCCTGACGGGCACCCGGACCTTACTTGCCGAGTACCACTAATCATATACTTAACATCTAACCATAATTAACCATGGTCTCCGAGGATCGTCATAAAGTACCCTGCTGACACATAGAAGTAGTAAACTGAAAAGGTACTACGTAAACTCTTACAAAGAGAAGAACCCAACCCATGCATATATACATACCAAGGACGGCAAGTCTATACACCACTACTATACATAGGACAATTGTCTACAAACGTCTATAGAGTACGTAATATCATAAGGTCGGGATAGGGCCCCGCTATACCCATATGCATATCAAGAATATCTTATCATGACTAAACTGCAACTCTGAAACAAGTAGAGTGCTCCAATATCAGCTGAACCAACAACCTACTAGTGCGGACCATCGCCTTGTCTACATGAGCCTGTTGGCATAAAACTCAGCGTCCCCCGATAAAAAGGACGTCAGTACGACTGATATACCGAGTATGTCAGGCATGAAGAATAGCATAACAGAGAGTTGAAAGTAACATTAGACAAAAAACAACCAACCAGTAGGGAATGCCTCTACGAGCCATAATATACCTAAGTGTCATATCCATGCAGAATGCCTCTGAGGGCCATAATATGCATAAGTATCATGTCTGTGTAGAATGCGTCTAAGTGCCATAATATGCTTAAATGCCATGTACAATGCAAATGCGATCTTTCATATACATATGCGTATACAACGCCATCAAGCCTCTATGGGCAACCTATCATCTCATATCGGCCTTTGTTGGCATAATCATCATCGTGTATATCTGTACCAGTTGCATGTGATGTGCGTATATAATGCCTTCTCTTTTCCCATATCCCATACATATATATAATGCATACATATAGTAGAGTATATAACTCCTTTGAGGTCAAGGTATGTACATGAATGTAATGCATGAATGATAATGATACACTCCGAGTTTTTCGGAGAGACGTAAAGTCATTTCACCCCCGATTAACATTATGAATATTAACATCTTTTTCATATACCTCAATAATATTTTAGGAACATATTTAGACATTCTTTTAACATAGGAATGAACAACAGGAACATCCTTAACTACTAAGAGTATAATAATTTATGGAACAATATTACGTTTACGTTTCGTACATAAAACATGCCAAAAGAAGAAAGGATTTGCCTTAACATACCTTGAACAATTTCCAACGACGATGACCAGATCCACCCCTTCATAATCCATCTTATATGCAAAAAGCTATTCTTAATTAACCTTACTCCATTTTAACGAAAGCCCGGATTCAACAACACCACACAATGAAAGAACGATATTGAAGCGGCGAGCAAAACCCGTATATTGTTCTTGAAACAAATTGCACCGTACTTCCTTGAAATTGGGTGTCATGTTGTTGTTATTAATTAAACAAGTTGGTGCAAGTTTATTTTCTATCGACAAGAAGCTATGTCTTTTCCATATTGATACGAGCCAGCTTCTGTCAACGAACAGATTTCTCCATCTCAGTTTATAGCTCATTATGTAGGTACTTATTTTGTTCTCTATTTGTGGTCTTGGTTTCTTTATTCAAGTCATGCATATGTTGATGGTTGGCCTATTATGCATTTCAAGTAAGACTAAACAAAGCATGGCAAGTAATCGTAGAAAACATGGTGTACACGAAATCTATTTTGGACGTGTTGCCACTACACCCCCTAAAATGCATAGTCACACTGGTTGTTTGTTCTTATGATGCCATGTGGAGGTTTATCCATTCAAAACTAATCCATTATATATTATATTATTATGATCATATGATATATAAGTCCATAGCCTCTTTTTGGAATACACAAAAATATTATTTTCGATCCCCGTCATCACACTTGTTATGTCCAAAATTATTTCAGAGTTTTATCCTTTTATATACTAAACTCTTCATTTGCATACATGAATATGATAAAAAATTCTCCAATACTCGGGTCTATTTACACACGTCTAGCAATTCAAACCATAGCCCAAAAGTACGAGATGTTACATTCTTCCGCCCTTAGAAACATTCGTCCTCGAATGTTGGGGTGACATATCTAATTCTAGTCATATAGTCAAAAAATACATCCACCACTTCACGTGCCATATAATATAACGTTTATCCTTATGTCGGACCTCACATGGTCATCAAGCATTAATGATAATAGTCTGAAATAAAAACCACCTTATGCTTCTCTTGGAGCCTCAACTTTCGCCTGAAATAGGTAATATTATTTGTGTCTCATCTCCTCCTCCGCCTCATGTGTCACTTCTTGTACATTCTTATTCCGCCATAAAACTTTCACGGAGGCTACTTCTTTAGTCCTTAACTTGCGAACTTATCGATCTAAGATAGCAATAGAAACCTCTTCATATGATAGGCCTCTGTAACCTTCACATTGTCGATCGGTACTGTCACAACCCAAACTGGAGGGCCATGACGGATACCCGGACCCCACCCGCTGGGTACCGCTAATCACATTATCAACACCTATTCATAATTAATTACGGACTAAGCCGAAAGAAAATTATGAACAACCAGGTAACCAACTTATATATACACATACCCATACCAAGGCCGACAAGGCCATACAAGACCACTATCAACAAGACACCTGTCTACAAGCCTCTAGGAGTAGCAACATCAAAGGTCGGGACAGGGCCCGCCATACCCATACATATAAGCAAAATTGTACCGTACCAAAATTAGACCAACACTCCGAATGAGGGGAGTGCTCCAAAAATCCGCTGGATCCGCAATCAACTAACGTGAACCGTCACCCTGCCTATGTGAACCTGCGGGTATGAAACGCAGCATTCCCAGACAAAGGGGACGTCAGTACGACTGATGTACTGAGTATATCAGGCATGAATAATATCATAACAGGGATATAACAACAACTGAAATAGAAACAGCTAACCAACAGTAAATGTCTCTGAGGGCCCTAACACATATGCCTAAATATTATGCACAATGCAGAATACTTATACATCGGCCTCATCGAGCATCTTCCTTACCATAACAGCCTATGTTGGCACCATACCATGTAATGATTAATGAATGTATGCATAATGCAAATGTGGTGTACTAATGTGCACACATGAATCCTCTCATAACCGTCTCTGTGGGCATCAGGTTATATCTCCACATAAGGGCATCACATCATCACATCATATTCGCCTCTTCGGGCTCTTTTGTGATAGTCTGTACCAGTTGTAGGTGGTGTGCATATATAACGCCTTTTCCTTTTCCCATTCCCGTATATATATATAATATTTACCATATAGTAGTGTGCATAGCACCAGTGGTCCAGGATAATATATGAATGCATTGCAAATAAAAATGCATGAATGATAACAAAATATTCCAATCTCAACGGATGACATAATACCTTTATACCTTAGGCTAACATTGGAAAATCAATATCTTTTCTGTATGCCTCAGTAAGGACTTAGAAACATATTTAGACATGCTTTTAGCATATGAATCAATAACACGAATATTCTTAACTACTAGGAGCAGAATAAATTATGAAGCAATAGCACGGTTATATTTTGTTACATGGAACATGCCAAACAAAAGAAATATTTGGTCTTAACATACCTTCGTTTATACTTTAAAGTCCCCAAAATTCTCGTTGGAATGAGAAGGCTAAGAAATTCAAAAGGATCACAACCCGTAGCAGTTCCACGCAATTACACATGAAATGAAAGTTGCAAACTTGCAAAGTTCCCTTCTTCTATTCAAAAAATGAAGTGTAGTTTGCTAAATCATTTTTTTGGTCTTTGTTTTTACTAGAGCTATGTATAATATTCTAATTGAGAGGATTACTAAAATGAATGCTGAGGGGTTGCCGAATCATTTCTGTATCTGCACAAGTGAATTCCTAAAATATAAACTCCCCCCTCCCCCAAGGGATGCCTTTAATGAATCCTAATGATTAATCATCATTTTGGTCCCCCACCCAAAATATTCTCAACGGTGGGGAGCTTTAACCAACGACACATACCCCCTTCATGCAATCTAATTAATTGAGTGACCTGCCTCCGTATAATTTATCAATCACACACATAATTAATTATGTGATCCCAATTCACTTAAAACTTGATAACTTATAAGACCTTCATATACTTAATGTCATAATTTCCCAATATGCCACTAGTCCATAACCTCTTTGTGCACGCACCAAATTTATTTTCGCTCCCCATTGTCACACTTGTTACGTCCAAAATTATTTCGGGGTTTAATCCTTTTATATACTAATCTCTTTATTAGCATACGTAAATATGATTTAAAATTTTCCCAACGCTCGGGTCTATTTACACACGCCTAGAGATTTTCCGTACGCTTAGGGATTTAAACCGTAATCCGAAAGTACGGGATGTTACATCTTTTCTCCCTTAGAAACATTCATCCTCGAATGTTGGGGTACGTATCTAATCCCCGTTACGTAGCCCAGAAATACAACTGTTTCTAGTTCCACCAAATCCGCTAGGGTCTAATGGCTACAAACTAATATTGCACAATTTCAATAGATCCGTCCAGCCATTACTGACTCAGCCACTGGTGTAGTTACCTCCGATCCTCTCGGGTTACATACATAATTTACAACACATCCATATTATGTAAAAAGACCGATAACGTACCTGTAACGACATGAAGTGAGGATTCCTGATCCCGTTGTCTTACCAATGCCTAAGTACGGTTCTGTCCCCCCCACTTAAATTAGTTGCTCTACCCCTACCTCTACCTTGACCGGATAATGTGTGATGACTCCATCCTGATGGGCGTACTGACCGTGATAAAGCTGTCGCAGATTCAATCGGCTGAACTCTAACACCTTCGCTTCATGTCGGACAATCCCGCATAAAATAGCCAGGTACACCACAAGAGTAACACACTCTCACTCCTTACTGGCACGACCCTATATGGGTCTTACCACACTGCCTGTATAGAGCCAATGGCAGTCTTATCTGGATAGCATCCCTTCTATAATAAGGCCTTGACGCTTGTGAATTCTGACCCGGTCCCGATTGAATAAACCGATCAGCCCTCGACCCTATAGATGGTAATGATGTGTTGGCCACCGGGTAGGATGGGCGTTCATAAGGCTGTGGCATGGGTTCATCTCCGAAATCTCTTATGTCACCAATGGATCGGGCCCTCTTATGCTGGCCCTTATCACGTTCTCGATCTTCCCACTGTTGCTTCTTACGACCTTCCAAGTTCTGTGCATAAGGCTGAATGCGAGCGATATCCATACTTGGATTCAAAGAAGCCGTAGTACACTCATTAATCAAGTGCGGCCCCAAGCCAGTACCAAACCTATGTACCCGGTCACTCATCTTTGCTATAATCGTAGAAGCATATCGGGCCAACGAATTAAATTGCAAACTATATTCTTGAACACTCAGGTCACGCTGCTCAAGATATAGGAACATGTCCTGCCTGGCCCGTCGAAGTTCGACTGGCAGAAAATGCTGTAGAAAGGCCTCTTTAAATTCTCTCCATCCAGCCGATAAAGCACGAGGTCCCCTGGATTGCTCCCATACCAGGTTAATGCGACATCCCGCAGTCTATAAGAAGAAAACTTTACCGACTCAGTATCGGTAGCATCCATCACCCGTAAAGTGCGCTATACCTGATCCAGAAAATTCTGCGAGTCCGCGTTCAAGTCTGTTCCTGTGAAAACTTGAGGTTCTAGATTGATGAAATCCCGAGCTCTTGCACTAGCAGCTCTATTAGAAGGACTGGAAACCTGACGTTGGGCCTGAGCGGCCACCAATCGTGTCAATAACTGAACCGCACTCCGCATATCAAGGTCCACATATGGGGTATCATGTGGAGGAACTAAAGGTGATGCAGCTCCACTAATCTCCTCTGATGGTGATGTACCGGGAGAACCATACGAAGAAGTCGTACCGAGGGTCTCACTCTGGCCCTCGCTAACGGGTGGCAATCGGTTGGTACCTTCGCCCGCAGCCGTATTCAATGCCTTTATACTCTTGGACTTCTTCCTTGCGGTAGGCATTGCTGGAATTATAAATAGGAAATTGATTAGGAATGAAATACTTATAACTCAGCTCTACTGCACGATTTATGAGATGAAAGAATGGAAACCATCCCAAAATGTCAGATAGCCTCCTATTTATAAGTATGGTGCACAACATACCCATAAACAAGATTCTACTAGACACGGCTTGTACACTCCCTAGGACAAACATGCTTTGATACCAAGTTTGTCACGACCCAAACCAGAGGGATTCAACGGATCCCGGACCCCACCCGTCGGGTACCGCTAATCACATTATCAACACCTATTCATAATTAATTATAGACTAAGCCGAAAGAAAATTATGAACAACCAGGTAACCAACTTATATATACGCATACCCATACCAATGACAACAAGGCCATACAAGACCACTATCCACAGGACACCTGTCTATAAGCCTCTAGGAGTAGCAATATCAAAGGTAGGGACAGGGCCCCGCCATGCCCATATATATAAGCAAAATTGTACTGTACCAAAATTAGACCAACACTCCAAACGAGGGGAGTGCTCTAAAAATTTGTTGGATCCGCAATCAACTAACGTGAACCATCACCCTGCCTAAGTGAACATGCGGGCATGAAACCCAGTGTCCCCCGACAAAAGGGACGTCAGTACGACTGATATACTGAGTATGTTAGGCATGAATAATAGCATAACAAGGATATAACAACAACTGAAACTGAAACAGCTGACTAGCAGTAAATGCCTCTGAGGGCCCTAACACATATGCCTAAATGTTATGCAGAATGCAGTATACTTATACAACGCCCTCATCGGGCATCTTCCTTACCATAACAACCTATGTTGGCACCATACCATGTAATGATTAATGAATGTATGCATAATGCAAATGCGGTATACTAATGTCCACACATGAATCCTCTCATAACCGCCTCTGTGGACATCAGGTTATATCGCCACACAAGAGCTTCACATTATCACATCATATTCGCCTCTTCGGGCTCATTCATGATAGTCTGTAACAGCTGCAGGTGGTGTGCGTATATAACGCCTTTCCCCTTTCCCATTCTCGTACATATATATAATATTTACCATATAGTAGTGTGCATAGCACCAGAGGTCCAGGGTAATGTATGAATGCAATGCAAATAAAAATACATGAATGATAAAACAATATTCCAATCTCAACGGATGACATATTACCTTTATACCTTCGGCTAACATTGGAAAATCAACATCTTTTCTGTATGCCTCGGTAAGGACTTAGAAACATATTTAGACATGCTTTTAGCATAGGAATCAATAACACGAATATTCTTAACTACTAGGAGCAGAATAAATTATGGAGCAATATCACGGTTATATTTTGTTACATGGAACATGCCAAACAAAAGAAATATTTTGTCTTAACATACCTTCGTTTATACTTTAAAGTCCCCAAAATTCTCGTTGGAATGAGAAGGCTAAGAAATTCAAAAGGATCACGACCCGTAGCAGTTCCTTACAATTACACATGAAATGAAAGTTGCAAACTTGCAAAGTTCCCTTCTTCTATTCGAAAAATGAAGTGTAGTTTGCTAAATCATTTTTTTGGTCTTTGTTTTTACTAGAGCTATGTATAATATTCTAACTGAGGGGATTAGTAAAATGAATGCTAAGGGGTTGCTGAATCATTTCTGTAACTGCACAAGTGAATTTCTAAAATATAAACTCCCCCCTCCCCCAAGGGATGCCTTTAATGAATCCTAATGATTAATCATTATTTTGGTCTCCCACTCAAAATATTCACAACGGTGGGGAGCTTTAACCAACGACACATACCCCTTTCATGCAATCTAATTAATTAACTAAGTGACATGCCTCCGTATAATTTATCAATCACACACATAATTAATTCTGTGATTCCAATTCACTTAAACCATGATAACTTAGAAGACCTTCATATACTCAATGTCATAATTTCTCAATATGCCACTAGTCCATAATCTCTTTGTGCACGCACCAAATTTATTTCCGCTCCCCGTCGTCACACTTGTTACGTCCAAAATTATTTCTAGATTTAATCCTTTTATATACTAATCTCTTTATTAGCATACATAAATATGATCCAAAATTTTCCCAACGCTCGGGTCTATTTACACACGCCTTGCGATTTTCCATACGCTTAGCGATTTAATCTGTAACCCGAAAGAACGGGATGTTACAGGTACAATCTGGGAAGGATCTCCAATACATGTTCTTAACATAGAAACATGGAAAATTGAATGAATAAACTCTAACTCCGAAGGCAAGTCCAATTCGTAAGCTACTTGGCCGATTCGTCGAATTATGCGATATGGCCCAATATACCTTGGATTGAGCTTCCCCTTTTTTCCCCAAATATCATTATACTCTTTATAGGAGAAATCTTCCAGAAGATCCAATCATACACTTGGAACTCTAAGTCCCGCCGTTGCGCATCTTAATACGACTTTTGACGACTCTGAGTGGTTAACAACTGTTCTCGGATAGGCTTCACCTTCCATATGGATTGGTGCACTAGGTCAGGTCCAAATAATTCTGATTCTCCTACTTCGGACAATCCGATAGGAGATCTACATTTTCGTCCATACAAAGCTTCATATGGAGCTAGTTTGATACTAGCATGGTAACTGTTATTGTATGCAATTTCAATAAGGGGTAAATGATCATCTCAACTCCCCTTAAAGTCCATTACACAAGCTCGTAGCATATCCTCGAGTGTTTGAATCGTGCGCTCGGCCTGTTCGTCTGTTTGAGGGTGGAAAGATATGCTAAGATTTACTTGAGTGTCCAAACCCTTTTTGGAATGATCTCCAGCAATTAGCTATGAATTACGCACCTCGATCAAATATAATAGAAATAGGCATACCATGAAGGTGAACAATCTCCTTAACATATAACTTTACGTCTTCCTCAGCTGTGTAGGTAGTTTTGACTGCCAGGAATTGAGCTGATTTTGTCAGTCTATCAACAATCACCCGAATAGAATCAAAGTTATGATAAGGGCGAGGTAAACCCGTAATGAAATCATTATTTATCATTTCCCATTTTCACATCTGGACCTCAATGTTTTGAGTCACGCCGCCAGGATTTTGGTGCTTTACTTTTACTTACTGACAATTAAGACACTGAACTAGCAACTCTGCAATGTTTCTCTTCATGTCGTTCCACCAATACATACCTTTGAGATCATGATACATCATAGTAGATCCAGCGTGAATGGAATATCGTGAGCAATGGACCTCTGTCATAATCTTATCTCGTAATCCTGCTACATTAGGAGTACACAAATAGACCTTCCACCTGGGGTCCCTCTCCCATTATGCTCGAAGGTTGCGATTTTCTTTTGTTAGATATCCTTCCCGATCTTCCCTAAAAATGGGATATTCATCATGACATTCCTTTTCTTCCAGTATGAGGGATGATCCTGTTGTATTCTGAGTCATAGGGCTATCACTATCTGAATCCTCCAATCGGACTCCCACTTAACTAACTGATGCGTTCCCTCAGGTCAACTTCTCTCCTTATTCCTCACATTAGTCAAGCCGCTTATGGGTGAATGATCCTATTGTCAACTTAGCTTTGTTTACTAACTGGTGTGCTGAAAACTCTTATATTTGTAGTATCTCAATCGTGACACTTTATGGACAATGTCATCAAATCTGAAGTGCGGGTATTATCGTAGTTAATTCTCATTCATTGTCTGAAATGAATCTTTCTTTTTACTTTATCAACACTCGTAATTATAAACAACTTCCTTTCTTTACTTCTTTTGACACTTATTCACTCATTTTCTTACTTGTCGTACTGTTCTTAGTTCTAAAATATTTTGTTATACATACGTACTCTCAAACATTGCTCCTAATTCCAATCATTGTCGTTACTACCCCTTAAAGGATGAGTTGTTAACTTATTCCATTTACATGGAAGATTCTGGAGAATCTGCATTACACGACGTTGGCCTACTATATCCAAGCCTGGTCATTATACTTAGATTAGAATTTCTTCACTTGTCTCATGGCTAAGACTTTCTATCAATGGCACTTTGGGAAAAGATTCCCTCGATCTTGTTAAGCAATAAACCCATTACTTTATCTACTTCGTAGAACCTTTAGTCAGTTCAGAAATGTTCATAGACATTTGTGTTTGCCTGAAATTTTATCTTCATCATAATGTCATTATCTCTTGACATATATTTTTAATGTCTATCTTGTATCCATAGGCGTCATTGGCCCATTTTCACATGTTTAGGTCCCAATCTCAAACTTTACTCACTGTTACTTCCGTTTACATACTTTCTGAGAGGTATAACTGCATATGTTGTGGAATCGATGCTTCATATGTTTAGATCTAATTCACAGTGTTACAGGATCCAATGACATGCCAAGCTTTCTTGTCTTATCATTATTAGATCTTCCATCGATCGAGTGCTCATTCGTCTTACCTTTACATTTCCATTTCAAGTTGCCTTAGGAGGGTCTTTTATCTCAAAGTATTTCTCATACTATCTTCCTGAACATCATAGGTTCGTCACCTTTGGCCGAAGAGTTCTTACTGTCTCTCATCTACCATTGGTCCTTACGCTGTTCTAGAGTAATCATACCTTTGTGAAACATGTATAACTATAATCTCATTCACCTTTATCCTTCTTGTCGTAATCCTTCTTTCTACTCGTCATTAAACGAAAAATATTTATGCCTTGATACTTAATCCTACCATTTCGTTCATACATATTAACTGTTTTCATATTTTTTACAACCATTCTTTGATTGTTCCATAGTTCTCGTCCTCAATTGCCCCCAACAAGCTATTGTTATCCAGAGGTTATTTAGAATTGTAACATGCTGCACCATGAAGCCAAAGACCTGACCAGTCCAATACCTATAGCACGCCTTAACTTATTAACTTTGATACATATAGTTCTCAATAATACGCGGTATGTCCCTTTAAGCACGGACGAGAGGCTTATGTCCCCTTCCACTACCGTGGGTAACTCGATCGTTATATATATGACATGGGATCACTATTCTAGGTATGTCACTTTATGTGATCTTCTTAAATTTACTGATGGTAACTCTTCAGACGATTCCGTTGTGATAATCCATTCTCGTTAATGATATCCCGGGATAATTTCCAATCTATTCTAGGTAAGACTTTACAATTTAAGTGGCACGTACATAACATTTTCCCTCATTCTAATCAGCAAGAGTCGCTGTAAAACGTGTAAATTTTCATAACCTACTAAAATTTCCAATGATGTCTTCCACTTTTCATCTGTACAACTCATAATGATCTTATCCTTACCTTTGCGCATCAACTTGGGATAGTTCAAAACTTTGTGGTCATAACTGCCATACTAAACCAACCCATGTATCTTTGCGGCATAATCCAGCATGCGCTCGACCATACTGACTACAAGATGGGCGGGGTGGTTTCATTCAACCTTTGCAACTTTGACCCTGAGATGTTGGCATTTTGAACCCTTTAAATATCGGCGATCCCTGACTGATAAATTCCCTACGTAATAAGCTCCCTGACCCCTCAAAGGCCTATCTCTATACCTACACCGTTATCCTTACATTCTTATCAAACGGAGCCAGTGATAGGACTGATGGTATGAGAGCTTCCCTTAACTTCTCTGGTACTACTAGATTCATCGATACTTGGGAAAGCAACTTACTCATATCCTCGAATGGATCTGTCTCAATAGAGAGCATACTACTCACATTTACACTCAATCCAACCTCAAATTCCCTGCTGATCATAGCCCTATTAGAAGAAGGCATTGTTGTAATCATAAATACGATAAGGTTTATATAGAGAATTCTTACAACTCATCTCTATAGCACGATTCTAGATCAAGAAGGAAGGTAACCATTATCCTAGATGCCCTCTAGCCTCCTGTCTATAAGTGTGGTGCACAACACACCTATAAATAAGACTCTATTAGACACGGCTTGTAGACTCCCTAGGATAGACCTGCTCTGATACCAAGTTTGTCACGACCCAAATCGGAGGGTCCTGACGGGCACCTGAACCTTACTTGCCGAGTACCACTAATCATATACTTAACATCTAACCATAATTAACCATAATCCTCGAGGGCCATCCCAAAGTACCCTGGTGACACATAGAAATAGTAAACTGGAAAGGTACTACGTAAACTCTTACAAACAGAAGAACCCAACCCATGCATATATACATACCAAGGCCGACAAGGCCATATATGACTACTATACACAGGACAACTGTCTACAAGCCTCTACAGAGTAAGTAACATCATAAGGTCGGGACAGGGCCCCGCCATACCCCTATGCATATCACGAATATCGTACCATGACTAGACTGCAACTCTAGAACAAGTAGAGTGCTCAATATCAATTGAACCAACAACCTACTAGAGCGGACCGTCGCCCTGTCTACCTGAGCCTGTGAGCATGAAACGCAGCGTCCCCCGAAAAAAGGAACGTCAGTACGACTGATGTACCGAGTATGTCAGGCATGAAGAATAGCATAACAGAGCCCTGAAAGTAACATGAGACAAGAAACAACCAACCAGTAGGGAATGCCTCTGCGGGCCATAATATGCCTAAGTGTCATACCCGTGAAGAATGCCTCTGAGGGCCATAATATGCCTAAATGTTATGCACAATGCGAATGCGGTCTTTCATATACATATGCGTATACAACGCCATCAAGCCTATGTGGGCATCCCATCATATCATATCGGCCTCTGTGGGCATAATCATCATCGTGTATATCTGTACCAGCTGAAGGTGTTGTGCGTATATGTCACGACCCAAACCGGAGGCCCGCGACGGGCACCCGGATTCCACCCGCCGGGTACCACCATTCGTATATTTAACATCCAATCGTAATTAATTACGGACTAAGCCGAAAGAAAATTAGATAACCATCTTATATATACACATACCCATACCAAGGTCGACAAGGATGTACAAGACCACTATCCACATGACACCTGTCTATAACCCTCTAAGAGTAGCAACATCAAAGGTCGGGATAGTGTCCCCCCATATATATAAGCAAAATTGTACTGTACCAAAATTAGACCAACACTCCGAACAAGGGGAGTGCTCTAAAATTAGACCAACACTCCGAACCATCTTATAATGCAAATGCGGTATACTAATGTCCACACAGGAATCCTCCTATAACCGCCTCTGTGGGCATCAGGTTATATCGCCACACAAGGACATCACATCATCACATCATATTGGCCTCTTCGGACTCTTTCGTGATAGTCTGTACCAGCTGCAGGTGGTGTGCGTATATAACGCCTTTCCCTTTTCCCATTTCCCGTACATATATATATATATAATATTTATCATATAGTAGTGTGCATAGCACAAGTGGTCCAAGGTAATATATGAATGCAATGCAAATAAAAATGCATGAATGATAACACAATATTCCAATCTCAACGGATGACATAATACCTTTATACCTTCGGCTAACATTGGAAAATCAATATCTTTTTCGTATGTCTCAGTAAGGACTTAGAAAAATATTTAGACATGTCTTTAGCATAGAAATCAATAACATGAATATTCTTAACCACTAGAAGTAGAATAAATTATATAGTAATATCACAGTTATATTTCGTTACCTAAAACATGCCCAAAAAAAAAAAAATTATCTTAACATATCTGAACTTGCTTGATTCGAAAGTCCGATGTTAGAAACTTAGAACCAACAAATAAATGGAAGAATCATTATACTTGAACTTGTATTGATAGTAGATGGGATAACATTGCCACTATATTTTTGGACGTCTCTGTCAAGCCGTTCAAAAAGAAGGTTGATGTAATGATTTTGAAAGCAAACAGTGTTAACGCTTTAGTTGTACTTGTTCCTTCCAAGTAACAAAACCAAAGTTTTAGGTTGCTGCCAAAGTTATCTTCTTTGCTCTTGTCCTTTACCTTTACAACTTCTTTTAAAGATAGGATCTACTAATTATTAAATGCCATTTGTTGTGTTTCCGACAAACCTTTAGTTGCTGATATACACACCCACACGGCATTATCAATTACCGCCACACACAAGTTGCATGCACGCCATTCAATTAGTCAAATGACCTGTCTCCGTTAATTTATCAATCACACAAATAATTAATTTTGTGATTCCAATTTACTTAAACTC
The DNA here is from genome assembly GCA_029783415.1 of Anisodus acutangulus. Taxonomy (NCBI): domain Eukaryota; kingdom Viridiplantae; phylum Streptophyta; class Magnoliopsida; order Solanales; family Solanaceae; genus Anisodus; species Anisodus acutangulus. Next base: position 16,311,866 of record CM056495.1, read on the forward strand.
TGATAATTTATAAAATCTTCATATACCCAATATCATAATTCTTGTAATATGACACTAGTCCATAACATCTTTATGCATACTCCAAATTTATTCTCGATCCCCATCGTCACACTTGTTACGTCCAAAATTATTTCGGGGTTTAATCATTTTATATACTAATCTCTTTATTAGCATACGTAAATAACATAAATTCCAAAGTTAGGGTCTTCTTGCACACGCTTAGCGATTCAAACTGTGACCCAAAAATACGGGATGTTACAGTATATAACGCTTTCCCTTTCTCATATTCCATGCATATATATAATGCATACATATAGTAGAGTATATAACTCCTTTGAGGTCAAGGTATGTACATGAATGTAATGCATGAATGATAATGAGACACTTCGAGTTTTTCGGAGTGACGTAAAGTCATTCACCTCCGATTAACATTATGAATACTAACATCTTTTTCATATACCTCAATAAGATTTTAGGAACATATTTAGACATTCTTTTAACATAGGATTGAACAACAGGAACATCCTTAACTACTAAGAGTATAATAATTTATGGAACAATATTACGTTCACGTTTCGTATATAGAACATGCCAAAAAAAGAAAGGATTTGCCTTAACATACCTTGAACAATTTCCAATGATGATGACCAGATCCGCCCCTTCATAATTCATCTTATATGCCAAAAGCTATTCTTATTTAACCTTACTCTATTTTAACGAAAGCCCGGATTCAACAACACCACACAATGAAAGAACGATATTGAAGCGGCGAGCAAAACCCGTATATTGTTCTTGAATAAATTACACCGTACTTCCTTGAAATTAGGTGTAACGTTGTTCTTAATTAAACAAGTTGCTGCAAGTTTATTTTCTATCGACAAGAAGCTATGTCTTTTCCATATTGATACGAGCTAGCTTCTGTCAAGGAACAAATTTCTCTATCTCAGTTTATACCTCATTATGCAGGTCCTTATTTTGTTCTCTATTTGTGGTCTTGGTTTATTTATTCAGGTCATGCATATGTTGATGGTTGGCCTATTATGCATTTCAAGTAAGACTGAACAAAGCATGGCAAGTAATCGTAGAAAACATGGTGTACATGAAATCAGTTTTGGACGTGTTGCCACCACACCCCCTAAAATGCAGTCACATTGGTTGTTTGTTCCCATGATGCCATGTGGAGGTTTATCCATTCAACACTAATCCATTATATATTATATTATTATGATCATATGATATAGAAATAGTCCATAACCTCTTTTTGAAATATACAAAAATATTATTTTCGATCCCCGTCATCACACTTGTTATGTTTAAAATTATTTCAAGATTTTATCTTTTTATATATTAAACTCTTCATTTGCATACGTGAATATGACAAAATATCCTCCAACGCTCGGGTCTATTTACACACATCTAGAGATTCAAACCATGACCCGAAAGTACGGGATGTTACACCTAAGAGATACACTTTTTTCCTGAGCCGTAATACTTGCCCACACGAATATTCTCTATCCATAGGCTAATTAGATTACATAGCAGAATACTACAGACCGTAAAACTGGAGGATGATCTCGTGGATAGTTTCTGCTCGTGATTGAAGATTAAATTTTGATCGTTGTCACGCTTCAAGAAATAAGTATCGAGATTATATTTGATTGAAATATGTAATTATGTGTTGTTTATATTTCATGAAAGTTTGATCTTTATTATTTGTTTCCGCATGTGATCCATCAATATCCTCATACAACCCCCTACCTCTCCCACACAACATGTGCTTGTATTTTACAGAAAAGAAAAAACTACTCCTCTAAGTTCTTCTTGGGTTTGATTCAGTCAAGAAAATATTTGCTTTTCATGTCTGATCAACTTTGACTGCAACTACTTATATTGAAACCTGCCATTTTCAAAAATGAAATATTAAGCTCGAGAGACTTAACAAGTCACCAGAACTAAGATTACAAGGGGAAAAAGAAGTGGTATCCTCAAAACTAAAAGCAAATATTATTTTTTTATCTCAATTTATGTGTCACTACGAGAATTTCGACAGTCAAACTAGTTTTCCTGCAATTTTTTTACATGCCTTCTAAAATATTTTGCGTTTTCAATTATTGTGACTTACTCTACTTTTTATATAGATTCTAAATATGTGAATTTTATTTTAGAAAATTTAAAGATTCTATGTCTGTATTTACGGTCAAAATTAAAAAGTTTGACTCATGAAATCCGAACAATACCGCATAAATTGGGACAAAGGGAGTATATGTTTTTTTTTTTTTGGTTTCCTACCGGGGGTTTGGTGTCCCCAAATGGGCTTGACTAAATCTCGAATAACACCATGGAAGTCATACATTGGGGGATAAAACGCCCTTTAATAAAGGTGATTTCATTCTCGGGGCTCGAACCCGAGATATTTAGGTAAGGATGAAGTAATGCTTATCACTCTACCATAATCCATGTTGATAAATATTTATATAGAGTGAAAGAGCTTTAGCTAGTCATGAAAAGTTTTGGAGGGGGTGGGTTGGGGCCAGGGGCGGTTGTGCTTCATAGAACAGTTGGTAATATATATATAGTATATATGAATAATAATCAAATCAAATAGCAATGGTTAAACTAAACCAGAAGAACCAGTGTAGAGTTGAAGTTAAATACCTTTAGGTTTGAAACTCAAGTCTTACTCTAGCCTGAGATGCCTGCTCACTTTCTTTTTCTTTCTCATTACAATTCTATGTCCCCAATCTTCAATAATCCTGAAAAGCCATGTTGGTTTTCGAATTGATAGCATAATATATATTATGGAAAATCCAACAATGAGTCCACAACCGTAACCCGTTAGAACCGCTTCCCAGCTTATTTCAAAGCCAGAATCTTCTTCTAGATCATCTAGTGTGGATGGAGTCGTTACCTGTGGTACTTGAGAATCACCACAATCTTTTGAAAGTGGAAATCCTCGTAATCCATCATTCCCTTCGAATGAGCTTCTTTGAAATGTAGCAAATTGATTTCCACTAGGGATGCATCCAACGAGATGATTGTGAGAGAGACTTAAGAATCCAAGAAATGTGAGAGACGCTAGTTGCACTGGTATCTCTCCACCAAGTTTGTTAAATGAGAGATCTAATGATTCAACTGCTGATAAACTTCCAAGTTGTGTTGGTATATGGCCTTCCAAACTATTACGAGATAGGTTCAACACGATTAGTGAATTGAGATCTCCTATAACACTTGGAATGTTACCTTCAAATCTATTGCTTGAGAGATCAATGGTTGTGTATATAGACAAAATTCTAACAAGCTGAATGCTCATTCCTTTTGATGCAATTGTTATAGAATCTTTGTAATACATATTTCCTATATACCTTCGAGTTTTCATGTTGCCATCATCTTTTTGCATGCCTCGAAGGTTCTCAAATAGATATGCAGGTAAATCCCCATTAAATCCATTCGATGAGAGATCTATAATTTGAAGTTGAGGAAACAAGGTTTCAGTCCTTGAGGTTCTAATGGGGCCATGTAACTTATTTGACCTCAAGCTTAAAACCATCAAGTTTGGTAGAGTTCCCAGCCACATTGGGAATGTGTCATTCAACTCATTATTTCCTAAATCAAGAACTTCCAATTGCTTGCAATTGATCAAGGATAGCGGGATTTTCCCCTCGAACTTATTTCCATGCAAGTTAAAGCTTCTGAGTGAGCTTTCAAAACTAAAATTTGTTTGAATTGTCCCACTAAGATTATTGTCGCGCACATCCAAAACCTCAACTCTGCTCATGTTGCCCAAGCACGGCGGGATTACTCCCTTCAAACTATTACTTGCCAAATCTAGAATTGCTAGTGAATCTAAATTGCAAATAGTTGAGGGGATATGTCCACTTAATTTATTATGTGATATGAAGAAGTGTTGGACAGAAATTGGTGGAATAGGTAGTGACCCTTGAAGCATATTGTGGCGCAAATCAATGTCATGAAGTCTGGACAAGTTAAACAGGTCTTGATTCTCGTTGGTCCATGAGAAACTATTATATGAAAGATCAAGTGTACCAAGTATTCTCGAGTTTGAAAACATGCTAAACTTTAGATTGTCACTAAAATTATTTGATGAAAGGTTAAGAAACATTAGGCGGCGTTGGTTAAGGAGTGAATTTGGGATAGGACTTTGCAAGTGATTGTTTCCTAGATTAATCCAAAACAATTTTTCAGATTTGAAATCCTCTATTTGGCCACTGAAATGGTTATTGCTCAAGTCTAAATATCTTAGTGATGGAAGGGAGGATATCCAGGATGGTATCGTCCCATTCAAGTTGTTTGATGACAACAAGAGTGACTGTAGGCTTTGAAATCCACTAACACCGGAAGGAATTGAACCTGTCAGAGAATTGGATGAAAGAAGTATTGATTCGAGCTGTGTCCAATTTTTGTTTAACAGACGAATAGGCCCAAAAAAGTTGCTCAACGGTTCAGGTACTTTTGTAAAATTTACACCATAAAGATATAAATCCTTCAGGGATGCACTACTATTCCATTTGATTATTGGAAACCTAACTACGAGCTGATAATTTTGTGATAAATCAAGGAAGCTCATGTTTGGAAGGTGAAAAACTCTTTCGGGTAATATCCCATATAATTGTGTCTTTGGAAGCCGCAAAGTTGTCAAATAAGAAGAGAAATTTTGAGGAATGATCGAAGAGATGCTCACCCTGTAAAGGTCAAGCTCTCTTAGTTTGGTCAAGTTCGTTAGAAGCCTTTGAAAATCATATGGTTCAAGTCTATAACCATCTGCGTAGTCGTTGATACGAAGAAAATGCAACTTAGAAAGATAAGAAATTTCAGAAGGTATTTGACCTGTGAATCCTGAATTCGATAGATCAAGATGTGTCAAGCTCATAAACCATCCAAAGTTTGGTGGAATTAGTGATCCAGAGAAATCATTCATAGATAAATCGATCCTTTCGAGAGTAGAGAGCTGGAAGATGCTACTGTTGGAAGAGAATTTGCCTTGAAGTTGGCTGCAACTGAGGTCAAGCTCAATCACTTGGCTCGTTTTCTCATCACAACTAACTCCATCCCATAAGCAACAATCTGTGCTACTGTTCCACGAAAGTGTTTTTTGATTTTTACTTTTACATTCACCAAAACTAGAAGCAAAAGGGTCGATGGTAAACATCTTCTTGAATTCTAATAGAGCAAGAGCCTGATTTTCGGGACACAAATAAGGCAAAGACGAGGAGAAACCAAGTTGACAGAGGATGACACATAGCAGAAATAGTAGTGGCAGTTTATCATTGCCCATTTCTACAAACAAAAAATTGGATAAAAAGTTTTTCAAGAATGTTGTGTTTTGTTTTGTTGCAAGAGTTAACTGGAATCTAAGACATTTTATATAACATCACAAAAATGGATCGCAGCCATAATCTTTGAATTCGTCAAGCTTGACTGCTGCAACATTCAGTTCCAATAGAGTGAAGATAAAAGGTAGTAATATGCAAAGGCAGCGCCAGAATTTTGAGTTTATATATTGTATAATTTTAAATTTGTAGCGTATTTGATTCTGAATAAATTATATATAGTAAATTTCATTATATAAATACCTAATTCTGACAAAAATTATTAGGTTTTGTCGAACATGTAACTTTCTCTCTAATCCTGGCCGCCCCTAGTATTACATTAAAACATCAGTCTGGCCCTGGTAATTCTATATAACATCAGTCAATGGATTCCACGTTCGAAAAGTATTTGCTGGAATATTTTAACTCCCTTTGTAAGAAGGATATTATTTAAAATTCAACACAAGAACATTGACTGGATCAACTTGGAAATGTCATATAGTGAAGGTGTAATGTATCCACCATGCATTTTGTCTGTTCTTAACCACTTTGCGATGTCACGTAGAGAAGGTGAATGTATCTTCCATTTTGTCATCACTCCCATCAATAATTTCTTTTTCCTTCTCTTTCTCAGCACTATCATTCACTTTCCTTTTCACTTCTACTGATCCTCCTCGTGATGCATAGTTAATCATGAGCAAAGGGCCAAATTTCAATACAGATTTAAACAGAAATTATGGCCTCAAAAGTTGAAAGAGAAATATTTTATTGATAAACTTTATGAATTTATGAAGTAAAAAAGAATACAGGTAAAAGTTGTAGATGAATGATTAAGAGTCTAAGTGGGAGATTGTTGGGGTATATACCATTAATTATGCGTTTAGATATGATATATTTTAAAAATTGTCATGATTAAAAGTCTAAGTGGGAGATTGTTGGGATATATACTATTAACCATATGTTTGGATATAATATTTATTATAAAACAATTGTTTATTCATTTTTTAATAAATAATTAAATAGATCGTGTATTTATATTGTAAAGAATGGATTTTGGGCCTAACTCAATCCCAAAAACTAGTTTGTAAGGTGATGATTGTTCAAGTCCATATAAGGAGTCCATGTTCCCATTTTATATCCGATGTGTGACACTTAACACTCCCCAGCATGCCCAGACTGGAGCGTGTACAATATAATTTAGGGGTCCAACATCGAGGAACAAAGAATTGGAATGAGTCTGGCTCTGATATCATGTAAAGAATGGACCTTGGGCCTAACTCAACCCCAAAAGCTAGCTTGTAGGGTGAAGATTGTCCAAGTCCATATAAGGAGTCCATGTTCCCATTCTATATCCGATGTGGGACTCTTAACAAATATGTGTGTATTTTACTTATATAGTAGATGATTTAGTGTATAGAGTTTATCTTATACACGGAAGATTAAATCATCGGTTCTTATAAATATTAAGTTTATGTTCACAATCTGAGATGAAAATTGGACAAAGTTATCGGTATGATTGTAGCACAAGATTAAATATAATGTATCTTCATTATGAGAACGTTATAATTTCAACTTCTTATGTAATACATTTTGTATGTATTAAACGGACCAAGTAGAGATAAGTGTTTTTGTACCGAATATGTAAAACAACCTCTCTAGCTCAATAAATGTACTTATACTCCTAATCTTGATATGATTATTATGATCAATGTTAATTGCTTATTATTTTAATTTATCAAAAGGTACGACTCTATTGTGAGTCAATGTATCTGATGGTTGGATAATAACAAATAACATTTGAGAAATAATAATTAGTTGATAGAATACATGTCTCGACTTTGAGATTGATCATACCCCTTTATGGATGCTAATAAGTTTTCATGTGAAAACCCTGCAGATGGATTTTATATCAGTCACATGAAATAAGTTAAGCAAAAGTATAAAGGATTTAATTAGTCAATAAATTAAATTGTGAGTAATTTAATTTAATTGATTGATATATGTAATCTTAACATGGGGAGTTAAATAATATTTAATGAAAGATTTCGAAATTAAATTGAGGAGTGCAATTATAAGTTTTTAGTGAAATAATCTGTAATTTATCGTGGTAGGATTAATTCATTCATATTTTGAATTAATGTCACAATTGAAAGCCTCGTTATTAAAATTGTGATCCCTCCTATGCCTAATTATTCTTGGACTTGAAAAATAATATTCTTGGGGAAAAGCAAGTTCATACCATATTGGGTTGTTAAGACCCGTGATATACATGGTATATTCATGTCGTGTATATCACAGTTTAGTGGCCTAATTTAGGTTATGTTTAGTTGTAATTAAACTGGAGTTGTACACTTACCATAATTGTATAATTATTGTACAAGTAGAATAAGGTTTTGGGAATAGAATATGAATATGATTTTCCTATTATGAAAATTGTAAATTGTATATATACTCTATCATTAATGAAAAAAATGAAGAGAATATTTATTTAATGGTATCAGAAGTCTAGGTCAAATATTTCATCTCCCAAACCTCTCTTCTCGTGCCTCGATTTCCGAACACATATTCTCGGTTTCTGAGCACCTTGTTCACATCTCTCTTCCAAAATTTTCTTCCAAATCCCTATGTCACGTCTTGTGTTGTTGTTATGGCTAAGAACACGTTTCAAAGTTCATGCACTCTCAATGTTCCGAACTGTTCAAAGTTCATGCACGCTCGCAGCAAGTCATCCATCACATAATTCCCTCGGCTCCTGATGATACGGAGGTGCCTAAACCCGAGGATGGTCCCAAATCATGGATGACCCTTGATGCTACCGTTCTTCAGTGGATTTACTCAACTATTTCTACCGACCTATTGCAAACGATTATTGAACCAGACGCACATCGATGGATACTTGGAATAGAGTGCGTGATATATTCCAAGATAATTAAAATTCTCATTGTTACCCTTGAGCAGGAATTCTCCCACGTCAATATGAAAGAATTCCCTAACGTTTTAGCTTACTGCAAAAGGTTGAAAGAATTAGCGGATTAACTCTGCAACGTTGGTGCGCCTGTTACCAACGATCGTTTTGTCCTTCAAATGGTTGCAGGCCTCTTTGAGGCCTATAGTGGCGTCGGTGCGCTTCTTCGTAAGAGAAGTCATCTTCCGCAGTTTTATCAGGCCCGTTCCATGCTCACACTCAAAGAATCAGACTTGGCTAAGAAAGCGGCCAATGGGGCCCCTTCTGTCGTAATGGCGACCACGTCCGACTATTCTCCCTCCGTCCCCAACAATTCAGGCCAGAGCCGCAACAACGGTGGTGGCAAAAAAGGTCAGAATTACAAAAATAATGATAAGAACCGTGGTGGAAATTGAGGTGGCAATAACATGGGTGACAATGGGTCTCGGGGCAGTGGGCCGCAAGCCAACTGGCCACAGCCCTGGGCCCATGGCTGTGGAACTGGGCCAGTGGCCTTGGACCCAACAGCCCCTACTGCCCGCTATATGCCCACAACCAGAACTGGGCCCAATTTCGAGCCGCCAACAGGCCCTATTCTTCCCAACAACATTGGTACTCGAGACACCCTTCTGGGTCGGGGCAGCAAACAGGTGTGCTTGGGCCTCGGCCTCGACAGACCCACCATGCAGCGGGCCCCACCACTACCGACATTGAAGCTGCAATGCACACAATTGGATTAAATCCCCGGGATGTAAATTGGTACATGGACACCAGTGTCACTACTCACATGACGTTCAACCAAGGTACTCTCTCATCTTATTCCAATTTGAACAACAATTGTGGCACAATTGTTGGTAATGGAAATTCAATTATACTTCATGGTTATGATCATAAAAAAATTTCTCCCCCCATCCACCTCTTATCTTGAAAAATGTCCTTCATGCCCCTAACTTAATTAAAAATTTGGTGTCTGTCCGTAAATTCACCACTGATAATTGGGTTTCTATTGATTTTGGTCCTTTTGGGTTTTCTGTGAAGGATTTCAAGACGGAGATTCCTCTCATGAGATGTCATAGTAGGGGAGATCTTTATCCTATCACGCTCGCTTTCAGTCTCTCGAGTCAAGCCTTGCCATCTACTTTTGCAGCTCTCGCTCCTTCCTTATGGCATGCACGTTTGGGTCACCCTGGATTGCCTATTGTTTCTTCCTTACATAAAAATAATTTTATTTCTTGTAAGGGTACGCGTAGTACTCCAATTTGTCAATCTTGTCCTCTAGGAAAACTTATTAGATTACGGTTTGTAGACTATACTTCTCATACTTTAATGTCATTTGATATTATTCATAGCGATTTATTAGATTACGGTTTGTAGACTATACTTCTCTACAAATGGCTACTTATCCCCTTAACATACCTCCTACCAAAGGATTGCCATATTCGTCCCCTCTTCAAATCCACTATAATAAGGCTCATTCATATTCACATCTTAGGGTCTTTGGGTGCTTATTTTATCTACTATTTCCGTCAACTACAATTAACAAACTTCAAGCACGTTCTACCCCTGTGTGTTTCTAGGTTATCCATTGAATCATCGTGGTTTTAAGTGTTTTGATTTGTCGTCTAATAAAATCATAATTAATCGCCATGTTATTTTCGATGAAATCCAATTTTCATTTGCAAAGGTAAGTAGTCCCGAGCCTAATTCGTATAATTTTTTCGATGACAATTTTCCCCTGTATATTATCCATCATTTATCGGACTTGTCCCGCACCCAAAATCCGCCAGTGGGCCCACTGCGCGATGGACCTACAATACAGTCGCAACTTTCGAGGTCTCCCGTCACGGGTCCAGCAACTACGCCGTCGATCCAGCGTAGTTCTGCCCTATTTCGTTCCAGCTCAAGTTTATGCTTCCAGTCTTGGGCCAGCAGGGAGTGGGCCTGCTGGCCAGTACGTCACCCCGCCAATTTTGTCCCAATATCCACCCAATTCTCCCCCGAGTCACAGACCGGTCACTCGTAGTCAATGGGGTATTTTTAATTTAAAAAGACATTTTAATTTATATTCTAATGTTCTTAAACCCCCTACCCTGTAACTCAGTGTCCGCATTAAATGACCCGAATTGGAAATTGGCTATGACCGACGAATATGATGCTCTTATTAAAAATAAGACGTGGGAGTTGGTACCCCATCCTTCTGGTGTTAATATTATTCAGTCTATGTGGATTTTACTCAAAAGGATAATTCTGATGATTCTTTTGCGAGGCATAAGGCTCGTCTTGTAGGTGATGGTAAGACTCAGCAGATTGGCATGGATTGTGGTGAGACATTTAGTCCGGTGGTCAAACTGGCTACCATTCGCACAGTTCTCAGTCTGGTTCTTTCGAAAGCTTGGCCCATCCATCAATTAGATATGAATAATGCTTTCTTACATGGTGATCTTAAGGAGACCATTTACATGCATCAACCCTTGGGTTTTTGAGACCCTAAATATCCTCATCATGTCTGTTTATTGAAAAAGTCTTTGTATGGGATTAAGCAGTCCCCACGGGCTTGGTATAAGAGATTTGCAGACTATGTTTCATCTATTCGGTTTTCACACATCATGTCTGATAATTCATTATTCATATATCATCGTGGTACTTTCCTGACTTATATACTATTATATTTGTATGATATTATCTTGACTACCTCTTCTGATGCTTTGCGAAAGTCTATCATGACAATGCTCAGTTCTGAGTTTGCTATGAAAGACTTAGGATCCTTAAGTTACTTTTTGGGGATTGCGGTCACTCGTCATGCATGTGGGTTTTTCTTATCACAACGGAAGTATGCAGCTGAGATCATTGAGCGAGCTGGTATGTCCTCGTGTAAGTCTACTTCCACTACAGTTGATACGAAACCCAAGCTTGGTGCTGCGGCTGGCTGATCGTACGAGGATCCGACCCACTATCGTTCTTGCAGGGGCTCTTCAGTATCTTACTTTCACGAGACCAGATATTACGTATGTCGTACATTAGGTGTGTTTGTTTATGAATGATCCCAGGGTTGAGCACATGAATGTGCTCAAACGCATTATTTGATACATCCAAGGAACACTTGACTATGGCTTACATTTATATCCTCCATCGACGTCTACACTTGTCTCATATACAGATGTTGATTGGGGTGGCTGTCCAGTTACCAGATGTTCCACGTCTGGCTATTGTATGTTTCTTGTTAATAACTTGGTCTCATGGTCTGCGAAGCGTCAGTCTACATTATCATGCTCTAGTGCAGAGGTCGAGTATCGAGGGGTAGCCAATGTGGTCTCTGAATCCTGTTGGTTACGTAATCTTCTTTTAGAGATTTATTGTCTTATTCAGAAAGCTACCTTGGTTTATTGTGATAGTATTAGTGTCGTCTACCTTTCTGGTAATCCAGTTCAACACCAGCGCACTAAATACATTGAGATGGATATTCACTTTGTTCGCGAAAAGGTAGCTCGTGGACAAGTACGCGTCTGTCATGTCCCTTCAAGGTATCAAATTGGAGACATCTTTACTAAGGGTCTTCCCTCGGTCCTTTTTGAAAATTTTAGGGACAGTCTCAGCGTACGAAGACCGCCTTCTATGACTACGGTGGTGTGATAGATACCCGTGATATACACAAAATATACACCGTGTATATCACGGGCAGAATGTTCCATATTGGGTTGTTAAGACTCGTGATAGACACGATATATTCATGCCGTGTATATCACGGTTTAGTGTCCTAATTTAGGTTATGTTTAGTTGTGATTAAATTAGAGTTGTACACTTACCATAATTGTATAATTATTGTACAAGTAGAATAATATTTTGAGAATAGAATAGGAATAGGATTTTTCTATTATGGAAATTGTAAATTGTATATATACTCTTTCATTAATGAAAATAATGAAGGGATTATTTCTTTCAGTTTTGAACTAGGGTTTACACCCTAAAACATGGTTATAAATAGAATGTTTTTCAGCCCTAAGAGATACACCTTTTTACTGAGCCGTAATACTTCCCGAAAGGTGGTCATGAGGTTAGGTGCTCTTTAGGTGTATCGATTTGGTTGTTAATGGTAATATTTTTATTTGTTATAAAAAAAATCTAATTTTCAAATACCATTTTAACTAAAAAATAAATACTATTTTTTTCAAATTTCACAATTCTTATGTCGAAACTCCCACTTAGACTTGGCTGTAAGGTATTTTTTGAGCTTTGAATAGAAGTTTTTCTGTACTTTGAAAGGAATTTTTGACACCTTAGACGGGTGAAATGTTTTTTTAGCTATTTACACACTTTTTTTATTTTAGTTTTATGACCTTTTTATAAGAAATTTTTATTTTTTACACATAAAAGATCTTAAAAGGCCATTTTCTTCTATCCAAATTATAAAATGTCAAGAGTTCTCATTTCATATTGTGTTTTAACGGTCATAATTCGTTTATTCTTGTCTTAATTGAGTGGGAGACTAGTCTTGAATAAACTTTTAACTATATATAGGTAATTGAGAGAATCTATATCTATTCGTGGGATCTAGATTTAATTTATCATTCATCTTCCACACTTCAAAGTTTGCTATAATAATTTGGCGCTTTGTATAATCGATATAGTTGGGCGTACATGGGACTTCCATAACTTGGAGAAGGTTGGACGCAAGGAAAATGAATACCATATTCATAGTTGAAGTCTTGATTCAACTCGATTAATAAATTGATTAATAGTCTTTTGCCATCGTTTATGTCTTGACAACTCTTATTTATTTTGATTTTATTCTAGTTGAAAACATCTTTTCAAACTTACTAATTTCTCAAGTAGTAATTAACAAAAATACCAAATAGCAAAATAGAATCCTAATTATTATGGGATCCATATTATTCATACTCCCTTCGTCCCAATTTATGTAGCACTATTTGACTAGGCATGAAGTTTAAGAAAGAATAAAAGATTTTTTATATTTGTGGTCCAAAACAATCCTTAGATATTTATGTGGTTGTCAATCATCTCATTAAATGTAAAAGTTTCCAAATATAAAAATGTGACATTCTTTTGGAGACAAACTAAAAAGTAAATTGGGACATAGAAAGTACTATTTTTGTTAAGTGCGAGCTTAATTTAATTTTATATCATGAATTAACTCTCGTCAATCTGATATTCTTATTTAACATGGACGTAGTAATTATACATAAAAACAGGAAAACCATTAATTCGTTCATCTTTTTCAAGATTTTTTAAATTAAACAGCAAGGTTCTTTTTAAAATATCTTTCTAACGGCAAGCTGAAAGGTTAATTCTGCTAACAAATGGCTAAATATTTTAAGTATTAACCATCAAGTCCTAAGGTCTTGCTTCATTTTACCTTATATCTTTTTTACTTTTTCTCATAAATCCGGCTTTCCCTTTTTGTTCTAATCTGTTATTAATATTTTAGTAGAAATGTGTTGGGAGAGATCCATGCCAAATATAAAAATGTTATCTTACAGCTTGTTTGGATGGTACCGGCGAACATTCATACCAAATATAAATATGCCGGTGGTCTTAATGTTTGACCCTCAAATTGCTAGTCTTTAATTTTTGTCCTTCCGTATTTTAAGTAATAAAATAGTGATCGAAAATAATTCTGACAACAAAAAAAAAAACAATGGTATTCTGGGTTCAAACTCAGCATAGTCAAAATATAAAAAAAATCGCAAGACAATATTTCATAGAAACTATACTTATTCGGTCAAAATTGCATAAAAATTATGCTTTGAGACATAATTCTGTCGAAATTAAGTTATCCTACAGCCATAGTTTCTATGTAGTTACATTAGAAACTATGTCTATGTAGAAAGTAAGACTATGCCTTGTGCGACTACTTCTACAAAAGTATGTCTTAAGGCATAGTTTTTATTCAACTTTAGCCGAATAGGCACTTGCGAATTATTATTTTTTTGGACTGTGCTGGTGATAGGAAAGTGAGAAAGTGAAGGATAGTGCATAGAAAGAGAAGGAAAGAGGGAATTATTGTTGGGGAGTTGTTAATTATGGGACAAAATGAAAGATAAAGTATTCCTCTGTCAATTAAACTATATATATACTCTTTCTAAAGAAGGAATAATTTTTTTTAAAGCAAATGCTTTTTGAAGGATGGAATCTATTGACTGATGCATAATGTGTAGCCTTTTATATATCTTTAACATGAACAATGTGTAACTTATTAGTATATTTTTTTCTCCACTCTATTGGAATTGACTAATGCACATTCAAGCTTGACGAATTTAAAGTGTACACAACTATAAAAAGTTTGTTGTTGTGATCAAGATCTTAATACAAACTCTCTTAAACACTACACAACTTTCTTGATATCCTATCTACAGACTTTTCATCTTTCATTGTAGAAATGGGAAATATTGAACATCTCCCATTATTTCTGTTATATGGTTTCCTCTTTCAACTTGGTTTCTCCTCATTTTTGTCTCATTTGTGTCTCAAAGATATATTGGGATACAATTGTTGTAGGGAACGGAAAGTAAGTAACTATTACAATAGTAAGAAAGAATAAATTAAATATTACAAAAAAAACTGAAAATCAAGAACTTAACAAACTGCTTGTCGATTTGCTGAGTCGAGTGATGACACCCTGTCTTTAAGACAAGATTGCCCCGTATATCTCCTTTTGCGGTGTTGAGAAATAGTCTCTCAAGATACAACAACAACTTAACAAATGAGCAAAGGAAACTCAAGTGTTACTCTTGAAGAACTTTGAGTATAGTAACTTTGCTAGAGAGGAAGAAGATGAATTCAGAAAATATGGAGTATTTTCTAAGTGTTGAGTTGTGTTCAATTGAGCGAAATGACTCAATTTATAGTGTAAGGAGAAGACCCCTCAACTAGCCAACTAATGGCCTTCAATAGCCATGTAATGACACTTGATTGAGGGGTTACATTCAGCCAAATAATGGCTGAATTCACGTGTCAAGTAATGGAGAATCAATGCTCCAAAACCAGCCCAAAGGTCAGATTTTTCCAACTTCCCGCTGCAGCATTCTGCCTCTGAAGTGCCGCGGCTTTGTGAATTAGCGTCGCGGCACCGCGGTTCCAGTGACTGGCCAACCAATTAGCGCTGCAGCGCTGTTGACACCCAATTTTGTCCCATCTTTTATGATTTTATTCGTAATTTTTTAATATTTTGACACTTTTAAAATAATTTTAAAATATAGGCATATATGTGTGCATCTTCGTATTATTATTATTATTCGCATATTTTATATCATTTGCATTTTATAATAATCATAAGTTATCCGAAAATTCTATGTTATTTATTCTCGCAAAATTGCATCGCATTTACATTTTTATTAAGCATTAAACATTTCGCAAATATTATATTTTATTATTGTCACGTCGTTATGTTATTTTAAATAATTCACATCTTTTACAAAACAAAAATAATATTTTAATATTAAGCCCTTTTATATTTCTAAACCCATAGCCATTTATTCCTACCCAAAACAATTCCCCAAACCAAACTCCTTTATTCCCTTCCCCTTTATTTCCCAAGCCCAATTCGGCCACCTAATCCCTCCAACCGCCGACCCACAAGCCCAAACCCATTCCCCTTATTCCCTTCCCTCTATTTCACCCCCCAATTCCCACAACCCAACTCCTAAGCCCAACAAACCTTTTCCCTTTATTTCACCCCCAATTCCCACAACCCAACTCCTAAGCCCAACAAACCTTTTCCCTTTAATTCCCCCCCAAGGCCCAATCGGCCAAACCCGAACCGGCCCACTCGGCTGGCCCAACTTTATACCCATCCCCCTTTTTAATTCCCCTAAACCAAGAAAAAAAAAACAAAACAAAAATCTACAAACCCTAACACCCCTATTCCTCTCAAATCGCCGCACCCTACCCTGACACCGCTAAACCCATCACCTCACCAACACGCCCCAAAAATCAGATTTTGTCTCCCCCTTTATTTTGAAATTTGAATTCGTTTTAAAAAAAAAGGGGGGGGGTATGAGGGGGTTGGAGGTCGAGTTTGAGACCTATAAAACCCCCCCTTTTGCACTGTTTCGGGGGGATTTTTTTCGGATTGAAAAAGGTTTTTTTTTTCTTGCTTAAGGTCAATTTTAATTTGAAATTTAGGTTTAAGTTTTGGTTGTATTGTATTTGTTTGTATTGTTCTTCACTAAAAAATCCGAAATCTTCTTAAGAACACCTCTTTGTTCTTGCATGTGTTCTTCAACTTAAAGATTCCGAAAATATAGGTCGAAAATTATTGGTTTTTTTGGTGTTGAAGAATCTGAATTTTTAGCTATTTTTACTGTTTTTTTGGTTCCGGGTCGGGTCACTGCCGGGTCGGGTCACTGCCGGGTCGGGTTCAACCGCTCCGAAAATCAAAAAAACAGAGTCTCATTTCCAGAAAAAATCAGAATTCAAAAAAATCTACAACAAATCAGAATTCTAACATTTCCGAGCGGATTCGACGATTCGAAACGACGCCTCGGTTCGCTACCCGAAAAAGGTTAGACTCGTTCCAATTCTTCTATATTTCTTAAAGCTTATTTGATTGTGTTGTTTATGCTTGATTTAGTATGATATTTTGCTAAATAATGTAGTCTTGATTAATTGATATGATAATGAGACGTTTTGTATATACGTCATTGGTATATTTCTGATTTCTGATTTTTGATGTTGATATGTGATAGATGATATTACCTCAATGTGTTGGTTAGCTAATTATTGTCATTAGCTTTAGTAAGGCATCTTGGGTTCATTATTAAGTGCAATACGGATAATGTAAGATTAATACGTGTTTGAAAGAGCTACGACGTGATTAAATATTCTTAGGACACTTAACGATTTGTTGATATTCAAAATTATTGTATGTTGTAGTTTGGTCGCTGCCTTTAAATCAAACAAATGAGCATACTTTAATTGATTCAAATGACGATATTTACATGTTATATTCTAGATTAATATGTGCAATTTTAAAAGGAATATATTATCCATGTTTAATATAATAGTATGTGCGTTTGGTTTAAGTTTATGAATGTCATGTTTCTTTAAGATTAAGATGAGTTCAATGGAATTTATCATGTATGTTTACATAATTTATACATTGGTCTTCCTTGCCTCTTTTATTCTTGTTTAAATTTAGAGCCGGTTGTGTTAGCATACATTCTTTCTTCGGCTACTTTAGTATGCCAAATCTGAAAAAATAATGTCTTGAGGATATGTAAAATATATGGTCATGAGTATTCATTCCTATGTGTATTTAATGTTGTATATTTAGGTGTATATATCTATGTTAGGAATATACATGTGTTTATATTTTCGTTCCGTCTACTAATCCTTTTCTTTTCTTTACATGAAATGCATCGGGAGTAACGAAGAGTCTCATTATGAGACTCATCATGACTTCGTCCAAAAATGAAGAACTACATCTATGTTCATTGCATTCCCCGCTCTCGGAACTTCAAAACAAATAGGGTGTCGATGATATCGTCATCCGTCCTAGCCGCTACTTCTATTTATTGTCTAATTTTGTCTTTCATTATTATTTGGGTTGTAATAATTATTTAATTATGTACTGTCATTAGAATGCTTAGAATAATTAGGCCGCGAATAGATGAATGAATAGGATAGTCTAATTGTCGTTAGTTTATTTCTTAGGATCGTTTGAAATTGGAAACCAACCGCTAGCTTTATTTGTTTAGGACCGTCTTGTGTGTTCCAAACTTAGCCTCTAGTTACTTTGTTCTATTTTTTAGGTTCGTTATGCATGCTTTAATATCTTTCAAAAATAATTTGGCTATCTATTATTCATTTCCTTTAATCCCAAAAAATAAGGTTTGCATTCTATCATATTTGCAACCTTGAAAGATTTTTTCATAAAAAATTGCTTCTTTTATTATTCAATTGCCAAATATGTATTTTTCTATAAAAAATATAACTTCGGGGCAATGATGAGGCTTAAACCTTTTTCCAAGATCAACATGTTTAGTAGGCGAGGTGACTAAAATAACCAACAAGTTATATATTCGCAGCCACGACGTGATTATAGTGATCTTTTCTATTTCACCCGAGAGACCAACACGTTTAGTAGGCGAGGCAATCAAAATAACCACATTAGTCATATGTTTGCAGCCACGACGTGATTGGAATGTTCTTTTCAAAATCTAAGTCTGAGCCCTCCGTGATCAAAACATTCACTGTTTTGAATACGGATATGAAGTTATTTGTATTTAACTGTTTCTAACCGTTTGCTCTTGACAGCTTGCAGGGATTAAAGTAAATAACGGTGAATTATTCCTCGGAGTTTATTTATTTTATTTCTTTCTTTAATTCAGCTTTTATCCCGCTTTATATCGTAATATTATTTATCGCACTTATGTAACTATTGAAATGCTTAGAATAGGCAAACTTAGGATTAATTCATAGGGTAGTTTAAGATTTGAAACCCGTCGCTAGCTTATTTATTTGTAGGCTCGGTTAAATTCAAACTTAGAAATCTTTCGCTAGTTATTTATTTTAGGCTCGTCATGCATATTTAAAATTTTCAAAACAAACTTTGATCATTTTCTATTCATTTTATTAATTGTACAACTAAAAAATGATTTTCAAAATTACTCCTTTGGCATTACAAATGAATTGCTTTTCTCCTTATTACTGTCACAAATATATACATGTACAAAAAATGCATCTCTTTCATTAATTATTTGCAAACATCTTTTAACTTCATGCTTCAAACACGCATTTTCCTAGCAATAATTAACCTGAGTTTGACCGGATAACCGCAAGTTAGCGGATCTTAAAGGATGCCTAACCCCTTCCCTTTAGGATAATAAAGAACCCTTACCTAGAATCTCGCTAGTTTCGCAGACCTTAAAATTGGAGTTTACATTGCAGCACTTAGTTTAATATTTAGGTGTCCTAATTCACCGTAAAAAATAATTAGGTGGCGACTCCTCAATCATTTTACCCAGGAATCACCCCGAACACGTCCGCGCTCCGCTTCGACCCGAGCGAGGTCAAAATAGGGCGCTACAGCATGGCGACTCCACTGGGGACTTCAGGTTCTTAACCATAGCAAAATCAGGTTAATTATTATTGCGCTTTACTTTTGTTCTTTATTTGATTTAATGCTTTGATTTGTTTCCTTCGTGAATTTTTGCGTGCATAACTGCTTTAATTGCTATATGGTTTTACTGCTTTCTTTAAATTGGCATTTCGCTCATATTTCTTCCACTCTGGAAAATTGACACTATCACACATTACACGCGAGGTGTGTTTTGCGCACCCGCAAATTTCTTTCAATCTACCAAATTTTAGGAGAGTTGGCGTATGCGCGGAGTGACCGGACCATCCGGTGGCCGCGTAGCCTTCTCACTCGAGTAGTCCGCTCGGGAACCTTGTGTCTAGTCAGCCAAATCTTAGAAAATTTAAGATAGAGCTATACCACACTTTATTTTAAGTCATGCATGCATACACCTTAGGTGGGTCGATCCTTGTTATCGACTCCACAATTAAGAAATCCGTCAAAGATGTCTACGGGTCTCACAACCCAACGACCAATCATCATATTATGTGTAGCGTGATAAGGATAGACTAATCCAAGACTAATCATGACATGCTGAAATTGGAAAATGTACATTCATTTTGTCTCATTTCCGACAAAGCATTGCAGTTTAGCAGCTTGGATCAAATCTGTCGTAATCCCGCATATCTGGCGTTTAGGCCCACCTCCGGCATAAGGGAGGCTCCATGCATATTAAGATGCGCATTTAATTGTCTTACAATCATTTTGTTGTTTTCTCCTGCTTTTTCACTATGTGCATATTATTTAAAGCAATAATTACTAGCCTTGTACTAACTTGGTTTTCTTTAATTTTTTTTAGAAGGTTTATTTTGTCTAGATTATTTTCCCAAAGGTTGATTTGCGTTGACTAAAAATGGCGGATCATCCCTACTTCACGAGGTCAAAGGCACAATCCTTCAGCAAAATGACTGATTTAGATGCATCCGAACAGACTGGCCTGGAACTTATCACTCTTTCCAGAGATGAACGCAGGCTTGAAAAATAGAAATGCTACCGTCCAAGAAAAATACATCGCCCAATTTACAACAGATGGCAGCCATGCAAACCGAGATAGAGCGGCTCCAAAATCTCACCACCGTCCATTAGCGCCAATACTCCACTCCTGAACAAGGGATGATGTAGCTGCACCGCAAACTTTTTCATCTCATGAACAACCATTTTCCCAAAACCTCCCCGATAATTCGCCACTATGCAAAACCGATCCACAACACACTAACCCGCAAGCTAGTCCACAACAAAGCCCGCTACAAAATGACCCTACAACTCCACATACCCAAATTAACCCACTCATCCAAAACACCTCTTCCATGCAAAATCACCAAGCAGGCCAACACATATTGATGGCACACGTCGCTGATCCCAACGAACAGCATGTGCCACCAGTATATGCAACGGAAGCTCAACCTTTTACAACCACAGTACCAAACATGACTCTTCAGGAAATTGGCCAGTGTGAAGAAATGGACAGGCAGGTGAGGATCAGAACCGGTGAAAGTGTGGTGAGAGAGATTCATAGCCTGAAAGAAGCATTCAAGAATATTCAAACCAGCAAGGGGCATGAAGGACTCGATAGGCCAAATCAAATGTCAACCTACCAAATGCCATCACCCCAGCCTCCCTACTACAATCAAAACAACCAAAGTCCTCAGCTTTCCTATTATAGCCCATATGCCCATAGCTAAGATTAATTATTCTCTATGTAATACTTTTTCTATGTTGTAAAAGTTGCGCTCCCTCGGCGGGATACGAATAGAACCCACGTAGGGTTCCATTTCTTTAGATCACAAATTTCCCCAAGTTCCTTTTCACTTGTAACCTGAACTACGTTATGACCTGATTCCCTCGGCGGGATACGTAGGCGGCCTAAATCGGCTTCGGTCCCACCATTAGGAAATATTTTCTCCTTTATCTCACAAAAGACAAAATGCACCCATCTGATCACCCTGATAGGGCAGGCAAGCAATCTACACAAGACTCGGTTGTCCGTTCAAAAGATCGTCATTCTCACATATCAGACACTGGGGCATTTTTAAGGGATCACTGCCAGAGGACGCCGATAAACATGGAAAAGCATCAGCAAACTAAGTCTTCAGCCAGAAGAATTTTGGATAAGACGTTTGCTTTGTTTCACCGCATGTCACTGCTCGACAGACATATATATATATATATGCAGTAATCCTTATAAGCAAATTATTTTCAACAAACATTTTTATCAAAATTCGATAGAATTTTTTATGTTTCTATTCTTTAAGATGCATTTCTACAAATTGTTTTCGAATGTTTTCATTAACGGCTGGCCAAGGCGGGAAGCGAGAGAGGGCTACGGTCCGAGTTAGCGAGGACATGCGAATATCGGGCAGCTACAAAGTCAACGCGAATCAACTCCCCCTCCCAAAACTCATAAATTTATTTGAGTACAGGTTCTTCAGGTCGAAAACAGCAGGGAAGCTGCAACATTTATGAGCAGATTCGCAAGGGCCTCCGCATCGCAACTCACTACAAGAATCACTTTCATGTTTGGAGATTGTACAAAGACGTCATGCTAAACTACATGTCCCCAACCGTGTTGTGTCCACGCGAAGAACGGTATTTCAACTTACAGGGTCGCATTCTCATCTACTCAACTTTTGCATCGCTTATGTCCACACATTAACTATCATGGCATGGCAATAGGGCCCCAATTTACATTACGTCAACACGACGACACAAATCAGGCGCCCACCTTCTAATGCGTGTATATTTTAAATCAGGCGCCCACCTTCTAATGCGGGTATGTTTTAAATCAGGCGCCCACCTTCTAATGCGGGTATGTTTTAAATCAGGCGCCCACCTTCTAATGCGGGTATATTTTAAATCAGGCGCCCACCTTATAACAAGGAAATTTTAATTTCAGTCAGGCGCCCACCTTATAACAAGGGAATTTTAATTTCAGTCAGGCGCCCACCTTATAACGAGGGTATTTTAATTTCAGTCAGGCGCCCACCTCCTAATGCGGGTATTTCCAAGTTATTTTCTCTACAATATTTTCTCAGCAGTTATACACTAATTATATCTTAAGCTTTAGTTTGCAGGAGTTTTCAATTTGCAGGAACTTCATCACAAAGATCGCTACAGAACTTCATCACAGCGTGGGACTATCTCTTACAGCGAACCGAGGCAATTTGGTCAACGACCTACTTCGAACGTCGATCCGCTCTTTCCCATTAGTTTCTCACATCTGTGACCAGTGTCATCCTAGGTCGACACTGGGGCATTGTTTCTTGAATGTGCACCATCTTTTTTCAACTTCTCCCCCCCGGGGATTCTATTTCTTACCATGCAGTCCCGATGATCGGGACAAAATTGGCTACTCAGTCAACTTCTTTGGCCGAAAACTCTTTCATCGTCTCCGTCCAAAGAGGGGCATCTGTTGACACCCAATTTTGTCCCATCTTTTATGATTTTATTCGTAATTTTTAATATTTTGACACTTTTAAAATAATTTTAAAATATAGGCATATATGTGTGCATCTTCGTATTATTATTATTATTCGCATATTTTATATCATTTGCATTTTATAATAATCATAAGTTATCCGAAAATTCTATGTTATTTATTCTCGCAAAATTGCATCGCATTTACATTTTTATTAAGCATTAAACATTTCGCAAATATTATATTTTATTATTGTCACGTCGTTATGTTATTTTAAATAATTCACATCTTTTACAAAACAAAAATAATATTTTAATATTAAGCCCTTTTATATTTCTAAACCCATAGCCATTCATTCCTACCCAAAACAATTCCCCAAACCAAACTCCTTTATTCCCTTCCCCTTTATTTCCCAAGCCCAATTCGGCCAGCCCAATCCCTCCAACCGGCCGACCCACAAGCCCAAACCCATTCCCCTTATTCCCTTCCCCTCTATTTCACCCCCCAATTCCCACAACCCAACTCCTAAGCCCAACAAACCTTTTCCCTCTATTTCACCCCCCAATTCCCACAACCCAACTCCTAAGCCCAACAAGGCTTTTCCCTTTATTACACCCCCAATTCCCACAACCCAACTCCTAAGCCCAACAAACCTTTTCCCTTTAATTCCCCAAGAATCGGCCAAACCCGAACCGCCCACTCTTGGCCCAACTTTATACCCATCCCCTTTTTAATTCCCTAAACCAAGAAAAAAAAACAAAACAAAAATCTACAAACCCTAACACCCCTATTCCTCTCAAATCGCACCCTACCCTGACACCGCTAAACCCATCACCTCACCAACACGCCCCAAAAATCAGATTTTGTCTCCCCCTTTATTTTGAAATTTGAATTCGTTTTAAAAAAAAGGGGGGGGGTATGAGGGGGTTGGAGGTCGAGGTTGAGACCTATAAAACCCCCCCTTTTGCAATCAAGCTTTGGGGATTTTTTCAATTGAAAAAGGTTTTTTTTCTTGCTTAAGGTCAATTTTAATTTGAAATTTAGGTTTAACTTTTGGTTGTATTGTATTTGTTTGTATTGTTCTTCACTAAAAAATCAGAAATCTTCTTAAGAACACCTCTTTGTTCTTGCATGTGTTCTTCAACTTAAAGATTCCGAAAATATAGGTCGAAAATTATTGGTTTTTTTGGTGTTGAAGAATCTGAATTTTTAGCTATTTTCTTGTTTTTTGGTTAGGGTCGGTCACTGCTGGTCGGGTCATCTTGAGTCGGGTTCAACCGCTCCGAAAATCAAAAAAACAGAGTCTCATTTCCAGAAAAAATCAGAATTCAAAAAAATCTACAACAAATCAGAATTCTAACATTTCCCAGCCGATTCGACGATTGAACGACGCCTCGGTTCGCTACCCGAAAAAGGTTAGACTCGTTCCAATTCTTCTATATTTCTTAAAGCTTATTTGATTGTGTTGTTTATGCTTGATTTAGTATGATATTTTGCTAAATAATGTACTCTTGATTAATTGATATGATAATGAGACGTTGTGTATATAGGTCATTGGTATATTTCTGATTTGTGATTTTTGATGTTGATATGTGATAGATGATATTACCTCAATGTGTTGGTTAGCTAATTATTGTCATTAGCTTTAGTAAGGCATCTTGGGTTCATTATTAAGTGCAATACGGATAATGTAAGATTAATACGTGTTTGAAAGAGCTACGACGTGATTAAATATTCTTAGGACACTTAACGATTTGTTGATATTCAAAATTATTGTATGTTGTAGTTTGGTCGCTGCCTTTAAATCAAACAAATGAGCATACTTTAATTGATTCAAATGACGATATTTACATGTTATATTCTAGATTAATATGTGCAATTTTAAAAGGAATATATTATCCATGTTTAATATAATAGTATGTGCGTTTGGTTTAAGTTTATGAATGTCATGTTTCTTTAAGATTAAGATGAGTTCAATGGAATTTATCATGTATGTTTACATAATTTATACATTGGTCTTCCTTGCCTCTTTTATTCTTGTTTAAATTTAGAGCCGGTTGTGTTAGCATACATTCTTTCTTCGGCTACTTTAGTATGCCAAATCTGAAAAAATAATGTCTTGAGGATATGTAAAATATATGGTCATGAGTATTCATTCCTATGTGTATTTAATGTTGTATATTTCGTGTATATATATATGTTAGGAATATACATGTGTTTATATTTTCGTTCCGTCTACTAATCCTTTTCTTTTCTTTACATGAAATGCATCGGGAGTAACGAAGAGTCTCATTATGAGACTCATCATGACTTCGTCCAAAAATGAAGAACTACATCTATGTTCATTGCATTCCCCGCTCTCGGAACTTCAAAACAAATAGGGTGTCGATGATATCGTCATCCGTCCTAGCCGCTACTTCTATTTATTGTCTAATTTTGTCTTTCATTATTATTTGGGTTGTAATAATTATTTAATTATGTACTGTCATTAGAATGCTTAGAATAATTAGGCCGCGAATAGATGAATGAATAGGATTGTCTAATTGCCGTTAGTTTATTTCTTAGGATCGTTTGAAATTGGAAACCAACCGCTAGCTTTATTTGTTTAGGACCGTCTTGTGTGTTCCAAACTTAGCCTCTAGTTACTTTGTTCTATTTTTTAGGTTCGTTATGCATGCTTTAATATCTTTCAAAAATAATTTGGCTATCTATTATTCATTTCCTTTAATCCCAAAAAATAAGGTTTGCATTCTATCATATTTGCAACCTTGAAAGATTTTTTCATAAAAAATTGCTTCTTTTATTATTCAATTGCCAAATATGTATTTTCTATAAAAATATAACTTCGGGCAATGATGAGGCTTAAACCTTTTTCCAAGATCAACATGTTTAGTAGGCGAGGTGACTAAAATAACCAACAAGTTATATATTCGCAGCCACGACGTGATTATAGTGATCTTTTCTATTTCACCCGAGAGACCAACACGTTTAGTAGGCGAGGCAATCAAAATAACCACATTAGTCATATGTTTGCAGCCACGACGTGATTGGAATGTTCTTTTCAAAATCTATGTCTGAGCCCTCCGTGATCAAAACATTCACTGTTTTGAATACGGATATGAAGTTATTTGTATTTAACTGTTTCTAACCGTTTGCTCTTGACAGCTTGCAGGGATTAAAGTAAATAACGGTGAATTATTCCTCGGAGTTTATTTATTTTATTTCTTTCTTTAATTCAGCTTTTATCCCGCTTTATATCGTAATATTATTTATCGCACTTATGTAACTATTGAAATGCTTAGAATAGGCAAACTTAGGATTAATTCATAGGGTAGTTTAAGATTTGAAACCCGTCGCTAGCTTATTTATTTGTAGGCTCGGTTAAATTCAAACTTAGAAATCTTTCGCTAGTTTATTTATTTTAGGCTCGTCATGCATATTTAAAATTTTCAAAACAAACTTTGATCATTTTCTATTCATTTTATTAATTGTACAACTAAAAAATGATTTTCAAAATTACTCCTTTGGCATTACAAATGAATTGCTTTTCTCCTTATTACTGTCACAAATATATACATGTACAAAAAATGCATCTCTTTCATTAATTATTTGCAAACATCTTTTAACTTCATGCTTCAAACACGCATTTTCCTAGCAATAATTAACCTGAGTTTGACCGGATAACCGCAAGTTAGCGGATCTTAAAGGATGCCTAACCCCTTCCCTTTAGGATAATAAAGAACCCTTACCTAGAATCTCGCTAGTTTCGCAGACCTTAAAATTGGAGTTTACATTGCAGCACTTAGTTTAATATTTAGGTGTCCTAATTCACCGTAAAAAATAATTAGGTGGCGACTCCTCAATCATTTTACCCAGGAATCACCCCGAACACGTCCGCGCTCCGCTTCGACCCGAGCGAGGTCAAAATAGGGCGCTACAAGCGCTGTCTGGGAGGCGCCGTGGCTCAAACGGTGTGGCGCCTCGACCCTTCACGGCTCCGCGGCGATTTCCAACTCGTTTCATCTTACACTTCTTCGTTCGTTTACCAAAGTAAAATACCTTGTCATTTGTCCAATAACCGTCCATAATTCTATGTCTCAAACGTATTACATACGTACCAATATCTCTTTCACTAATGAAATTTGCGATACTTGGCACTACGTGTGCACGTGTGTGTAAACGTCGTTTCTGACGTGCGGGCCCCAATTGTTTGAGTCATAAATTAATGGGATATACTTAATTCCACATTTAGTAAATTTTCAACAATCCCCTCTTGAAAGATATTTTGGCGCACACACTTGGTGCCTTTTCCAGTAATTTTTTAGCGGACCGATGTTGCATCTGAATAGGTAGCATACGCTTTGAACCTTCCATAGTTGAATACCATCGGACTTACTACGCGGTGAATGTGATATCTTGAACCGTCAGTGTTTAGTGTAAGCCAAGTCAATGGTACTAACACAACAACTTCCTCTACTCAGTTCTTCGTATTGTTTTGTCCGTTGTGGCCGTGCACACTTCTTGGATTCTTCAGTGCGTTCAATTGAGGCGGCCTGTCCTTGCACTTAAATATGTGGTCTCCTACAAGGTATCCTGTTATACCCCACTTTACAAGTGTTAGGAACCATTAAAATCTCCCCAAACCTAACCTCAACCGGTGAGAATCATTAAAGGTTTTGGAAACTTAACCTTCACCCACACTGCATATAGCACTTATAGTCTATCGCGGAAACGGCTTTGGATTTGGTGTTTCTTTATAGAAATCACTATCTGAAGTTCTCATGCTTCCACCGAAGCGATCAACAAAATTTTTACAACTTAGTTTTTCCATTGAACCTAATTTCTGGGATCTCCAGTCAGTAAGGCTGGGTTACCACCGTAGTGGTCCTTATACTTTGGGTTTTAAACCCATTCCCCTAGACAGGCAGAACATATGATCCTTGGGTAAGCACTTTGTCAGTGGGTCAGCTATGTTATCGTTTGATTTTATGTAATCAATGGACATTATACCCGTGGTGATCAGCTTTCTAACGGTCTTATGTCTCCGTCAAATATGACGAGACTTGCCGTTGTACATAGAATGTTGTGCCCTTCCTAGAACCGACTAGATGTCGCATTGGATCGTTACAGAAGGTACGAGTTTGTTCCAACAAGGAACATCCTCTAAGAAGTCGTGAAGCCACTCAGCTTCTTCTCCTGCTTTGTCTAAAGCGATAAACTCTGATTCCATCGTGGATCGGGCGATGCAAGTTTGCTTAGAGGATTTCCAAGACACAACCCCACCACCAATTATAAATACATACCCACTGGTGGACTTGTTATTCTCTATGTCAGATATCCAGTTTGCATCATTGTACCCCTCTAGTACAGTTGGATATCTCGAATAATATAACCCATAAGTTAGCGTGTATTTCAGGTATTTTAATACCCGATTCAGCACCTTCCAGTGATCATCACTCGGATTACGGGTAAACCTAGCCAACTTGTTGACTGCATAAGCAATATCAGGTCGGGTGCAGTTTGTTATGTACATCAAACTACCAATCACATGTGCATATTGCTCCTGGCATATGGGTGCACCACGATTTTTATCAAGCTTTTGATTTCTATCCATTGGTGACTTTATAGGCGAACTGTCAAACATCTCCAACTTTCTCAAAACATCCTCGATGTAGTGAGACTGAGATAAGACCAATCTGTCAGACGTCTTAGAGATTTTCATCCCTAAGATGACATCTGCGATACTCATATCCTTCATGTCGAAGCATTGTTTCAACATGTTCTTAGTCTCTAGAATTATGCTAGGACTGCTCCCTATGATCAACATGTCGTCTACATACAGGCATAACATAACAAACGAGTCAGAGTTACCTTTCAGGTAGACACATTTGTCATACTCATTAATGACGAAACCCTTCGATAGTAGAGTACTATCAAATTTTTCATATCATTACTTCGGGGCTTGTTTCAGCCCGTACAGAGATTTGACAAGCCGACAGACTTTCTTCTCTTGCCCTGGAACTACATACCCCTCGGGTTTTTCCATATAGATTTCTTCTTTCAAATCACCATTTAGGAAGGCTGTCTTGACATCCATTTGATGTATCTCAAGGTCAGCAACGCTGCAATCGCAATGAATACCTATATGGACGTCATCCGAGATACCGGGGAGTACGTGTCAAAGTAGTCAAGGCCTTCTTTCTGCCGATAGTCCTTGACTACCAACCTGGCCTTATACTTATCTATAGACCCATATATTTTATACTTCCGTTTGAGTATCCATTTACAACCTAACGGTTTATTTCCCGGAGGAAGATCAACCAACTCCCAAGTACGATTATGCAGAATGGAGCCTATTTCACTCTCAATAGCTTCTTTCCAGAGCGGTGCCTTTGGAGTTGACAATGCTTCAGCAATTTTCCTTAGTTCATCATCAACCATATAAACTACAAAGTCAGGATCGAAGGATTTATCATTCCTGGCCCTTTTACTTCGCCTTAGTTCCATCTCTAGAGTCTCCAAGTTCTGAGAATCTGGAATACTAGATTCCGGATATTCAGCCACTTCGAGATCCACTAGATCTGAACCATCTAGATCCGGGCCGTCAACGACTCCCGGTTCCTGAGAGCTTTGTTTATAACTTCGTTTGCGAGAGGTTATGTCTTTTTTCTTTCTAGGAAAGGTGCCTTCAAAGAATTGAGCATTCCTTGATTCCATGATTATACCCCCGTAGATATCTGGAATATCTAACTTATGAACTAAGAAGTGATAAGCACTACTGTTATTTGCATATCCGATGAATATGCAATCTACAGTCTTAGGCTCAATCTTGACCTGCTTTGGCTTGGGTACTTCAACTTTTGCCAAACAAACCCACACTTTTAAATATTTATAGGTGGCTTTCTTTCCCTTCCATGATTCATATGGAATTTTGTCCTTACCTTTATGTGGGACTCTATTAAGAATCGTATTAGCGGTAAGGACGACTTCTCCCCACATGTTTTGGGGAAGACCGGAATTGATGATCAAGACATTCATCATTTTCTTCAATGTGCGGTTTTTATGTTCTGCCACACCGTTCGATTGAGGTAAGTATGGAGCCATCGTTTGATGAACAATTCCTGACTAGGCACAATATTCCTCAAATGGCGCTACATATTCTCCCCCTCTATTGCTATGAAGGGATTTAATCTGCATGCTTAGTTGGTTCTCAACTTCTGCTTTGTAACGTCGGATCGCTTCAAAGGCTTCATCCTTACTTTTCAATAAGTAAAGGTAACAATACCTTATGCTATCATCAATGAATGTCACAAAGTACTTGTTCCCCCCTCTAGTTTGTGCAAACTTCAAATCACATATATATCTGTGTGAATAAGTTCTAGAGGAACGGTATTCCTTACGACGGATCGAAAAGGAAGCTTTGTGAGTTTGCCTCTACGCACACCTCACAATTATGTTTAGGGTTTACATCGATAGACGGCAACAACTCCATTTTTACCAACCTTTGGATGGACTTGTAATTGATATGTCCTAATCTATGATGCCATAAATTAGAGGACTCAAGCAAGTAAGAAGAAGATGATTCAATATTATTGCTTTTATGTAATACAGACATGGCGTTAACTTTAAAGAGGCTTTCACAGATGAATCCTCTTCCCACAAACGTTCCATTCTTAGTGACTACAAATTTATTGGACTCAAACACTAGCCTAAAACCAGCATTAACTAATAAATGACCTGAAATTAATTTTTTTCTAATCTGAGGAACATGCATCACTTTCTTCAGAGTGAGCTCCTTTCCAGAAGTCATCTTCAGGACTACCTTTCCTACCCCCAGCACGTCAGAGGAAGAGTTGTTGCCCATGAACAGCTTCTTGTTAGTAACCAGTGTATAAGTGGAGAAGGCATCTCTATTGGAACAGATGTGTCTTGTAGTACCTGTGTCCATCCACCTTTTCATGGGATTCTCAACAAGGTTTGCTTCTAGCACCACCAACAGGCCACAAACATCAGGCCCAATATCCTGGAGCCCAACAGTCTGCTCTAGGCCTTTCTCAGATAAATTCGGGCCGGGTTTTCGGCACATTGACTCGTTAGCAGCCTGATAATGTGTGGTATATGGATACGGGTGCCACGTCTCACCTCATCAATAATTCTGGTAATCTTTCTTAACTTTAAAATTTAAATACTCCACAATCTACTATGATCGGAAATGGTCATCGCATTCTAGATCAATGGTTTGGCCACACACTTACCCCACCACCGCATCCACACTTCTCCTTTAAAAAAATCATATATGCCCCGAACATTATCAAGAACCTAATCTCTGTTAGAAAATTTTCCACTGATAATTTCGTATCAATTAATTTTGACCCATTTGGATTTTCTGTAACAGACATCTGTACCGGGAAACTCCTTACATGGTGCAATAGTGAGGGGGACTTCTATCATTTCCTATCCACGTCTGCTACCAGTATTAACCCTGCCACATCTCTAGCTGCCCTCGTCACTCCTCTCACCGCTTTCACAACAATATCTCCATCAACGTGGCAGAGTAAACTTGGTCATCCGGATGCTCATGTTTTTTATTCCCTCAAAAATCAAAAATTAATCAAATGTAATAAAGAGGACATTTCTCATAGTTGCTCCTCTTGTCATCTAGGGAAACATGTTAGACTACCATTTACGCCTTCTCTAAGTATTACGTTCTCTCCCTTTGATATTATTCATGCAGATATATGGACTTTTCCTATGACTAGCAACCTAGGCCACAAATATTATTTGGTGTTTTTGGATTATTTCTCTCACTTCCTTTGGGTCTATCCGCTTAAACTCAAATCTCAAGTGTTCTCCAAATTCATTGAATTTCGTACACTAGTTAAACACACAATTTGAAAAAGACATCAAAACGTTTCAATGTGATAATGGTCATGAGTTCAATAATTTCTTTTTTCATAAATTATGTGCGGCTAATGGCATGATCATTCGTTTCTCATGCCCCCATACCTCCCCTCAAAATGGTAAAGCCGAAAAAAATTCTATGTACCATTAATAATATGATTCATACCCTTCTTTTTCATGTGTCTCTCCTCCTATCTTTTGGGTATATACATTAAAATGGTAGAACATATTCTTAACATCTTACCTACCTGTGCGATTCAAAATAGGACACCCACCAAAATTCTCTATCGCTGAATCCCTACCTATGATCACCTTAGAATTTTCATTGTATGTGCTACCCAAATCAGACATCCACGACCCCCCACAAATTAGCACCTGGGTCCACTCCGTGCGCATTCCTAGGTTTTCCGTCAAACCATAGGAGGTACTTGTGCTATGACATATCGATCGATAAAATCATAATCTCACGCTATGTCACCTTTGTTGAGTACGTTTTTCCTTTTGACAATATTCAAAAATTCCGAGTCACTGATTACATATTCCTAGATGATTCAGACACATCACCGCTTGTCCACCATGAACTCCGTCGTGCTTCCACTGCTCCAGAAGCAGTAGACGCACCTACTGCCACCACAGCTCAGTCACCTCTTGGTCAGGTCACTGCCACCACCGGCAGTCCTGTCGTTTCTGCCACTATTCCGTTGCCACCTGACTATACTGCCACTAACAACGATCTGTCTGATCCCTCACCGGCAGGGATGACCCGACCCATCGTCGTCTCCATCACCCACATTCCACTCAGCTCGCCGAACCGTGTGCCAGCACCAACCAACACTGTAAATCCAGTAACCTCACCCTTCCCCAGAACAATACCAATTTCTGGTACCCCTCACCGTCTCTATAACCAACCCCAGATCAACCCATCGTAAATTTGACACACATTTTCTATCCTATTACCTTCACCGGACTAGACATCGCCTTCCCCACAACCACCAATTCTAATCAGATCTTCTCCCGAACCAAACCTGACGTTGTCCCTAGTAAATACCGACATGACACCCTGCTCTATCAACCAACCCAGCCAACAACCCGACATCATCACTACATCCAGTAACCCGGAATAGACTACCTACCAAAATACCCAACCTACCCCTGCCCCCACGCACCGTATGAAAACTCATGCCCAACACGGGATTTTCAAACCCAAAGTCTATTTTAACCTATCCCTAATTCCCAAAAACCCAAAATTAGCCAAACTAGACCCTAATTGGAATGCGGCCATGCGTGAAGGATTTAATGCTTTAATAAAACAACACATTTGGGATTTGGTTCCTAGACCAGATGGGGTGACTGTGATCCATTGCATGTAGATTTTTCCTCACAAATACAAAGACAATGGTAACCTATAGAGATATAAGGGGAGACTTGTGGCTAATGCTACTAATCAGTAGGAGGGCATTGATTGTAGTGAGACATTCAGCCCGGTTATTAAGCCGGCTACTATTTGCACAGTTTTGAGTATTGTTATGGGCAAACATTGGCTGATTCATCAGCTTGATATGAATAATGCATTTTTACATGGGGACTTGAAAGAAACTGTTTATATGCACCACTCGCCAGGTTTTGTCCATCCTGCAGCCCTTCATTATATTTGTCGTCTTCGTAAGTCACGTTATGGTTTAAAACAGGCCCCATAGTGTGGTATGAATGCTTTGCATAGTACATTATGCAGATTGGGTTTGTATGCAGCAATTGTGATATTTCTCTATTTATTTTTCAGCGAGGTAGTAACATTGCTTATTTGTTGTTATATGTGGATGATATTGTCCTTATTGTCTCCTCTGATGTGTTGAAAAATAAGATCGTTGCACTGCTCAAAACCAAATTTTATATGACTGAGTTGGGAAGTTATGTTACTTCTTGGGGATTTCAGTGACTCGATCTGCAGATACAATGTTTTTATGTCATCGTAAGTATGTAGAGGAGATTGTGTTCTGGGATAAAATGGCAAACTGCAATATCATGCCCACTCCAGTTGACTCTAAATCAAAGT
Source organism: Anisodus acutangulus (assembly GCA_029783415.1). Classification (NCBI taxonomy): domain Eukaryota; kingdom Viridiplantae; phylum Streptophyta; class Magnoliopsida; order Solanales; family Solanaceae; genus Anisodus; species Anisodus acutangulus. Next base: position 16,345,601 of record CM056495.1, read on the forward strand.
TAAGTGGTGTTGATGGTGATCCGGTGTCCAATCCTACTCTGTATATGAGTCTTGCAGGTGCACTTCAGTATCTTACTTTCACCAGGCCTGATATTGCTTATGTTGTTCAGTAGGTATGTCTATTTATCCATGCCCCCAGGGAGCCTCATGTTACTGCTCTTAAACGTATCATTCGATACGTAATGATACGTTAAGGAAGGGCACACTTGATTATTGATTGCATCTATACCCTTCTGCCCCAACCAGGTTGTTATCATATACGAATGCAGATTGGGCAGGCTATCTAGACACGCGATGCTCCACCTTCAGCTACTGTGTGTTATTAGGGTATAATCTCATTTCCTGGTCTGCCAAGAGGCAAATCACACTATCCCGCTCGAGTGTAGAAGCAGAGTATAGAGGCATTGCAAATGTTGTTGTTGAGATCTGTTGGCTCCTAAACCTTCTTTTGTTGCTCCAGTATCTCTTGCGTAAGGCGTCTTTGGTATACTGTGATAACATATCCGCTATATATTTATCTCATAATCCAGTTCAGCATCAGCGAACCAAGCACATTGAGATGGATATACACTTTGTTCGTGAGAAAGTTGTTATCGGTCATGTTAAGGTGTTGCATATGCCTTCTTCGTATCAGGATGCGGATATCTTCACGAAAGGACTTCCTAGACAGCTATTCCTCGACTTCAGATCCAGTCTCATCGTCCGACCTTTTCCCGCTCCGACTGAGGGGGTGTATTAGAATATATTATAACATATTCCCCATATATTTTGTAATATTTAGTGGTGTATAATTATGGTAGATATATGATTTTCTTATTGTATTAGGATTTCACATTGTACACATTATATATATTTGTGTTAATGAGAAAGACTCCCCAAGGGAGATTAATATAATTTTACATGGTATCAGAGTTACCCATTCCAAATCTTTGTTCACTGATGTTGGGTCCCCAAGTTATATTGTCCACGCTCCAGTTTACGAGATCTGGGCATGTACGGGAGTGTTAAGAGTCCCACATCGAAAATGAAATGGAAACTTGGACTCCTTATATGTACTTGGACAATCCTCACCCTACAAGCTAGCTTTTGGGGTTGAGTTAGGCCCAACATCCATTCTTTAGCCTGAGGTTAGTGGATTTCAAAGCCTATGGTTACTCATATTGTCATCAAACAACTTGAATGGGACGATACCATCCTGGATACCCTCACTTCTGTCACTAGGTTATTTAGACTTGAGCAATTACCACTTCAACAACCAAATGGAGGAGTTCAAATCCAATAAATTATTTTGGATTGATTTAGGAAAAAGTCAGTTGCAAAATCCTATCCCAAACTCACTCCTCAACCAACCCGACCTAATTTTTCTTAACCATTCGTCAAATAATTTTAGTGGTAATTTAGATTTCAGCATGTTTTCAAACTTCAGTGATCTTGATACACTTGATCTTTCACATAATAGTTATTTCTCATGGACCAACCAGAATCAAGACATGTCTAACTTGCCCACACTTTCTGACTTCGATTTGCGCTACAATATGCTTCAAGGCTCACTACCTATTCCATCAATTTCCGTCCAACACTTCTTCATATCACATAATAATCTTAGTGGACAGATCCCTTAAACTATTTGCAATTCAGATTCACTAAGTCATAGCGAATATATTTATATATTCCACGTATATTCTGTAATTAATACTTTAGTATAATTATGTAAATTAGAAATCCTCTTCCTATTAGGATTACCATTGTACACTCTATATATATTGTATTAATGAGAGGACTCCACCGAAGGAGATTTACACTATTCTACATAGTATCAAGAGTCAAACCCTAAACACTATTTCTATAATATTTCTCTCTCGTCCCGCCCCCCCCCCCTAAAAACCCTAGAATTCATTTTCTTCCACCCAAACCAACACCAACACACTAATGGCTACTCCCGAATCTCCAACGGGTTCCTCCTCCATCCCTGTCGTCACACAAAATACCACCCACCCATCCTCCTCTCCCAACTCCTTCTATCCGGCTTTTTCCATCACCAACATCAAGAACTTTATTCCCGTAGTTCTTGATCAAGAAGATAGACAATATTTATCTTGGGTGGAACTATTTCACATTTATGCATGTGCATATAACGTGCTTGATCATATTGACGACAAATACCCTCGTCTGTTCGATTTCGACAATTCGATGTGGCGCCGGCTAGATGCAATCGTCTAGCAATGGATTTATAGCACCATCTCTAAGGATTTGCTTCATCCCATCATGAAGGCAGGTGCTTCGGCTCGTGAGTTGTGATTAAATTGGAGGAAATTTTTCAAGACAATAAACATACACGTGTTGTGTATCTCGAGGAGAAATTCAACACCACTCGTCTTGAAAATTTTGCCAATATATTTGATTATTGTAAATAAGTTAAAGTTGTGGTCGATCAATTGTCTAATGTTGGCAATCCTATTTCTGAAATGAATATGGTCTTGCAACTCATCAATAGGTTATCGAAAGGTGAGAACGATACGTTGGCCACAATGATACAATAGGTCGACCCACTATCTAGCTTCAAAAAGGCCCAGTCACAATTGTTGCTGGAAGAAACTCGATGCGCAAAACAAGATGGACATCACTAACAGGCATTGGCAGCCACCGTCCCGCCGACTGCCACCTAACCCACCGGATCACCGACACCAACCAAATTCTAACGGCCCACTATCGCGGTGGAAAAGGCAAGGGCCGCGGAGGCAAACCCAATTCCAATGGCCCACCACCACAAGCCCTTTATCCAGCAACTTGGGCCAGCCTCATGTCTTGGGCCAACTACGAAAATTGAGCTGCTCCTTACGGCCCATATTAGTTCCAGCAGGCCCAGAAACTGGGCCAGTGGCAACAGCCCAGTGTGTTGGGCCCTCGTCCAGGCTCACGTCCAGCAGCCTCTACTGACCAGGCCCACCTTGCATCGGCCCAGCAACAACAGCCTACCACGGGCGTTCTCACCCCAACTGAATTGTCACAAGCCTATAGCTCGCTGAATATTGCACAGCCCGACGATGCTTGGTACATGGATAAGTGCAACATCCTACCTCACTCACACATCTGGTAAACTTCCTCAATTATTTAATTTGCAACATCCTCAGCATATCTTGGTAGGTAATGAAAATCGCATTCCAATTCACGGTTATGGAACTGCTCATACACCTAAGACTCACCCTCTCTTTTCCCTCAAACACGTTTTTTATGCTCACAACAACATTAAAATTTTAATATCTGTTAGGAAGTATGCTATTGGTAATTCCTCATCTATTGAGTTTGACCCTTTTGATTTTTTTGTGAAGGACCTATATACGGGGATACCTCTTACGAGATGCAATAGTGTGGGAGACCTCTATCATTTATCATCCACTTCCGTTGCTCGTGTCACTCCACGTACCTCTCCGTCAATATGACACAGTAGACTTGGGCACCCAGGAGCACATATTTTTAACTTTCTTAGAAATAGAAATTTTATTCAATGTAATAATGGGAAACTGACCCGAAATTATCATTATTGTCCTTTAGGGAAGCATGTTCGACTTCTTTTCAAATCATCATTTTCTGCTTTCGATATTATTCATATGGATTTATGAACATCCCCTATTATTAGTAATTTGGGTCATAAATATTATTTGATATTCTTGGATGATTTTCTCACTTTCTTTGGGTTTATCCATTAAAATATTAGTCTCAGGTTTACTCCACTTTTCTTGAATTTCAAGCTTATGTTAAAACTCAATTTGAAAAGACCATTAAAATATTCCAATGCGATAACGGTTGTGAGTTTAACAATTCCTCTTTTCACAAATTTTGTGCCACAAACGGGATGTTGTTTCAATTCTCTCTCCCTCGTACATCACCTCAAAACGGTAAAGCCGAGCGAATTCTCTGCACCATAAACAATATGATTCACACCATACTATTTCATGCCTCTATCCCCCTCCTTTTAGGTGTATGCACTCTACATGGTCGTCTACCTCCTTAATATATTACCCACTCGTACTAATCAATTTAAAACCCTAACTGAAATTTTATTTCATCGGATTCCATCATATGACCACATTGGGATTTTTGGGTGGCTATGCTATCCTAATCTCGCCTCCACGGCTCTAAACAAATTGGCTCCTAGAACCACCCTGTGTGTCTTCTTAGGTTTCGCGTCGAATCATATGGGGGTACTTGTGCTATGATATGTCCACCCATAAACTAATTGTCTCTCGTTATGTCACGTTTGTAGAGAACGTCTTTCCATTTTCCTCCTAACATAAATTCTAAGTCACCGACTATACATTCCTTAACGATTCGGATACCTCACCTATCCTCCAAACGACATTCAAACCCCTCCCCCCCCGCACCTGCCCCTGTCCCATCACGCCATCGCCCCTACACCAGCCCTCATACCCCATCGGTTTTCTCCCCCCCCCAACCCTCCCCCCCAGTCCCATGACGGACAATCCCGTAAGGGACCATCCCGTTACGGGCAGCCATGTACCTTAGCTGCCTAACCCCCCGCCCCACATTCCCGAGATCTCCCCTCCCATCACCCAGCCCCCCTTCCACTGCCTGTGACAAATTTTCCACAACCCCAACCTATCATTCCTCCCCCGACCCATCACATAGAAACCCGTGCCTAGCACAAAATTTTCCAACCTAAAGTCCACTTTAACCTATCCACTCAAACTATCTCGCCTATACCCAAAAACCCGAAATTAGCAAAACTTGACCTGAATTGGAATGCGGCCATGCATGAGTAATTTAATATGCTTACTATTCAGTGCACTTGGGATCTTATCCCGAGACTAGAGGGGGTGAATGTGATTAGATGTATGTGGCTCTTTCGTCATAACTTCAGAGATAGTGGTGAGCTTGAACGACATAAGGCCAGACTTGGGGCAAATGGAACAGGGCAATAAGAGGGTATTTATTGTGGTGAGACATTCAGTCCGGTGGTTAAACCGGAAACCATCCGCATTTTTCTAAGCAAGTTATGGGTAAGAACTGGCTTATTCAGCAACTTGATGTGAAAAATGCATTCTTACATGGGGACTTGAGATAAACAGTTTACATGCATCAACCACATGACTTTGTGCATCCCGTGGTTCCTCAGTATGTCTGTCATCTCTGTAAGTTATTAAATGGTTTGAAATAGGCCCTCATGTCTTAGTATGAGCGTTTTGCCACATACATCATGCAAATTGGCTTCGTGTGCAGCAAGAGTGATAATTCTGTATTTATTCTTCATCGAGGTACTGACATTGCCTACCTTTTGTTATATGTGGATGATATTGTTCTGACTGCCTCTTCAGACATGCTGAAAATGAGAATATTTTCTACTCAAATCTGAATTTGCTATGACTGACTTGGGGAAGTTGAGCTATTTTTTGGGAATCTTTGTGACCCAATCTGTTGATGTTATGTTCATGTGCCAGCATAAGCATGCTGAAGAAATTGTTTACAAGGCTAACATGGCGAACTGCAAGATCATGCCCACTCCAGTTGACTCCTAGTCGAAACTCAGCACTGCTGACGGGGATCTGATGCTCGATCCCTCTCTCTACAGGAGTTTTGTTGGTGCTCTTCAGTACCTTACGTTCACCATGCCCGATATTGCATATGATGTTCAGCAAGTGTGTTTGTTTATGTATGCCCCAGGGACCCTCACTTCACTGCTCTTAAACGTATCATTCGGTATGTTAAGAGTACTCTTGACTATGGGTTGCACCTCTATCGCTCTGCACCAACTAGGTTGCTATCATATACAGATGCCGATTGGGTAGGCTGTCCAGAGACACGTCGTTCCACTACCAGATATTGTGTATTTTTTGGAGATAACCTCATTTCATGGTATGCCAAGAGGCAAGCCACACTATCACGTTTGAGTGCCGAAGCAGAATATAGAGGCATTACGAACTTTATTGCTGAGATATGTTGGCTCCGAAACCTTCTTCTGGAGCTACATTGTCCCCTGTGTAAGGCATCTATAGTCTACTGTGACAACATTTCTGCGGTCTACTTGTCTCATAATCCGATTCAGCATCAGCGAACCAAGCATATTGAGATGGATATCCACTTTGTTCACAAAGGAGCTTCCACGTCAGTTGTTCCTTGACTTCATATCCAGTATCAACGTCCGACCTCCTCCCACTACGACTGAGGGGGTGTGATAGCGAATATATTTTATATATTCCACGTATATTCTATAATTAATATTTTAGTGTAATTATGTAAAGTAGAAATCCTCTTCCAATTAGGATTAAATAAGTTGCATGGCCCCATCAGAACCTCAATGACCAAAACATTGTTTCCTGAACTTCGAATTATAGATCTCTCATCCAATGAATTTCATGGGGATCTACCAGCATTACCTTTTTGAGAATTTTCAAGCCATGTAGAGAGTTGATGAAAACCCCAATGTATCTTGGAGATGACAGTTATTACCAAGATTCAATAACAATTACGTCAAAAGGAATGAGCATTGAGCTTGTTCGAATTGACTATATACACAACCATTGATCTCTGAAGCAATAGATTTGAAGGTAACATCCCAAGTGTTATAGGAGATCTCAATTCACTAATCGTGTTTAACCTATCTCACAATAGTTTGGAAGGCCATATACCAGCATCACTTGGAAGTTTATCAGCACTTGAATCATTAGATCTCCCATTTAACAAACTTGCTGGAGAGATACCAAGAGATCTTGCATCTCTTACATTTTTTGTATTCTTAAATCTCTCTCACAATCATCTCGTTGGATGCATCCCTAGTGGAAACCAATTTGCTACATTTGAAAGCAGTTCATACCAAGGAAATGATGGATTACAAGGATTTCCCCTTTCAAAAAATTGTGGTGTTGGTCAGGTACCGCGAGAAATGACTCCATCTGTGCTAGATGAAGAAGAAGATTTTGGCTCTAAAATAGTTATGGATGTGGACTCGTTATTGGATTTTTCATCATATTATATTTTGCTATCAACTCAGAATCCAACATGGTTTTCCAGGATGATTGAAGAATGGGGACATAGAATTATAATGAGAAAGCAAAAGAAAGTGGCCAGGCAAGACAGGTACTCAACTCTAAGAATTCTAGATTTGGAAAGTTTTTGCTTTTATTTGCCTATGGTTATGAGGATAATCGGTGTGTTCCACTTCCTTTGCCCCTTATAATTTTAGTTCTGGTGACCTATTGAAGCTCTTGAGGTAAATATTTCATGGTTTTTTAACTGCAGATTCCAATTTAAGAAGTTGCTGGCAAATAAATAAAAGTTAGGGCATGGATAATATACTACATGGCTTTCATGGTTTCTGATGTTTCTGAAGTGTTAAGTTGAATGAAGCCATAGCTTCTATCTTTTTAAGACTCTGAACTGTCACGACCCAAACCGGGGGGCCGCGACGAGCACCCGAACCCCACCCGCCGGGTACCGCTAATCGTACATCCAACACCTAATCGTAATTAAATACGGACTGAGCCGAAAAATATTATAGAAAATTTTAATCAGAAATCTAATTTTCATATATACATACCCATACCAAGGCTGACAAGGTCACACATGACAACTAACCACAGGACACCTGTCTACAAGCCTCTAGAGTAGCAACATCAAAGGTTGGGACAGGGCCCCGCCATATCCATATATACAAGCAAAAGTACCGTACCAAAATTAGACCTACACTCCGAACAAGGGCAGTGCTCCAAAAATCTGCTGGACCCGAAGTCAACTAACGTGAACCATCACCTTCCTTAACTGAACCTGCGGGCATGAAACGCAGCGTCTCCCGACAAAAGGGACGTCAGTACGACTGATGTACTGAGTATGTCAGGCATGAACAATAGAATAACATGGATGTAACAACAACTGAAACAGAAAAAACTGACCAACAGGAACTGCCTCTGAGGGCCCTAATACACTTGCCTACATGTTATGCACAATGCAGTATTCTTATACATCGGCCTCATCGGGCATCTTTCTTACCATAACAGCCTCTGTGGGCATCATTTCATGTCGGCCTCTGTAGGAATAATATCATGTAATGATTAATGAATGTATGCATAATGCAAATGCGGTATACTAATGTCCACACAGGAATCCTCCCATAACCGCCTCTGTGGGCATCAGGTTATATCGCCACACAAGGGCATCACATCATATTGGCCTCTTCGGGCTCTTTCGTGATAGTTTGTACCAGCTGCAGATGGTGTGCGTATATAACGCCTTTCCCTTTTCCGTACATATATATATAATATTTTCCATATAGTAGTATGCATAGCACAAGTGGTCCAGGGTAATATATGAATGCAATGCAAATGAAAATATATGAATGATAATAAAACATTCTTTGAATTTACCGGATGACAATAATATATTTGCCCCTTTGGCTAACATTGAATATTTAACATGTATCTTCAGTTGACACTATAAATATTAACATTATTTTCCACATGTCTCAATAAGGACTTAGACACATATTTAGACATGTTTTTAGCATAGAAATCAATAACATGAATATTCTTAACTACTAGGAGTAGAATAAATTATGGAGAAATATCACAATTATATTTTGTTACATGAAACATGCCAAAAAAAATTGTCTTAACATGCCTGTATTGGTCTAGAGGAGAATTACACTTTATTTTCTGAAAATTGAAACTGATGTCCCCTTTATGAATGTCACAGAAAGTTCACTACTAAAATCCTTTATGAAACTTCTTTCAACTAAAAGTGGGATCTTTTTTTTTTAAGATGGTAAAAGATATCAATATATACACGTGAGCACTCCATGAAAACGTACCAGCATATCATAAATCCAAAGATTCAATCCATCAAAAAAAATGTGATAAAAGTCTTAATGGAGAATTTTTACTTTACACGTGTCAAGGGAAATATTTTTTATCATCACAAAGATTCAATTATATGAATAGGTGTATACATAGATGCAGCCACTTGCTGCTCATTTCCCTTGGCCACACGTAACATGCCCCCACCAATCTTATCCCCTCGCCTTAATATTAATTAAATGACTTATCTCTGTATAATTTATCAATCACACATATAATTAATTTTAGATCTCACTTTATTTAAATTCTAAAAATTCATAAGGACTTCGTATACTTTATGTAATAATTTATAATATGACACTAGTCCATAATCTCTTTATGCTCACACCAAAATTATTTTTGGCTTCCGTCACCACACTTGCTACGTTCAAAATTATTTCAGGGTCTAATTCTTTTATATACTAATCTCATTATTAGCATACATAAATAACATAAATTCCAAAGTTCGAGTATTCTTGCACACGCCTAGCGATTTAAACCGTAACCCGAAAATACGAAAGGTTACACGAAGAAAGATTTGTTCAATGTATAGAAAATTTGCAGTCTTTCCTTCAAATTTCTTGTAACTGACTAGTTTATCAGAACTTACTTTTTCCTGATAAAGTTCATTTACCAAATATTATGCCAAAGATTCATTTCTTAAAAGCTCCATATCTCAACGAAAGTATTCAAATAAATTCAGAAAAATTAATCATGTCTAACTAATCAACATCCTTCTAGCTTGAAGCTAGCTACCAAATTCACCAGAGCACTTCTCAAACCAAATCAATCTCTTAAAAGCATGGAAATATACTTAGGTTCTTAAAAAGACCAACTTATTGCCATGAACGATTTTGCTTCCAAAATTGGTAATTTTAGTAACGCAGATAAAAATTCTGAAAAGGTCACGAATGATTTCCTTCTAAAATCTGGACATGATAATATGAATAGACAGTTAGACACCATGCACCTTTTTACTTATTTGATAAGCTAAGAACTTCAGGCAATTAAATTAATGATAGAAGGTCAATAATCAACCAAAAAGGTTCATAATCAACCAAAAACTTCATAACCCGCATGCAGGAAACATAAAGTTGTGAAAGAAGATGATTAATTGAAAAGTAATTATGTCAAAGAATACAACAGCAAGAAGAAAAGAAACTCTCTCGTTTAAATAAACATCTATTATTATGGGCATGGATTGGTTAGCGTCATGCTACGCTAATGTTGACTGCCGAACAAAGATTGTTAGAGTCCAATTTCCAGGTGAACCAGTCCTTGAATGGAAAGGTAATACAGCAACGCCAAAATGTAGGTTTATTTCATACCTTAAGGCAAGAAAGATGATCTCCAAATGATGTATATACCATCTTGTTCGGGCAAGAGATGTCGATGCTGAACCACCTAGTTCTCAATCAATTCCGGTGGTCAGTGAATTTCTTGATGTATTCTCAGACGAACTTCCAGGCCTTCCTCCTGAAAGGAAAATTGAGTTCGGTATAGATGTGTTGCCAGACACTCAACCGATATCTATTCCTCTTTATAGAATGGTTCCAGCTGAATTGAAGGAGAAATTAAAGGATTTGCTCGAGAAAGGCTTTATTAAGCCTAGAATATCTCCTTGGGGCGCGCCGGTATTGTTCGTACGAAAGAAAGATGGCTCATTACGGATGTGTATCGACTATCGACAGCTAAATAAAGTTACTATCAAGAACAAGTACCCTATTCCCCGAATTGACGATTTGTTTGATCAGTTACAAGGTGCGAGATATTTCTCAAAAATTAACCTAAGGTCGGGGTACCATCAGCTAAAGGTTAAGGAGAAGGATATTCCGAAGACGGCCTTCATGACAAGGTATAGGCACTTCGAGTTCCTAGTAATGTCATTTGGATTAACAAATGCACCAGTAACATTTATGGATCTAATGAACAGCGTGTTCCGCCCATTTCTGGACGTATTTGTGATAGTATTTATAGATGATATTCAGGTTTACTCTCACTCGGAAACAGAGCATGTGGATCACTTGCAGATAATACTACAAACGCTTTGGGACCATAAGTTGTATGCAAAGCTATCCAAATGTGAGTTTTGGCTGAAGTCAGTGACTTTTCTTGGTCATATAGTGTCAGACGAAGGTATAAGAGTTGACACTCAGAAGATTGAAGCGGTGAATAATTGGTCGAGGCCTACGACTCCAATAGAAGTTCGCAGCTTTTTGGGCTTAGCCGACTATTATAGAAGGTTTGTAGAAGGATTTTCTACCATATCAGCACCACTAACAAAGTTAACACAAAAGGCAATGGAATTCTAGTGGTCCAATGCTTGTGAGCGGAGTTTCCAAGAGTTAAAGGATAGATTAACATCAGCATCAGTCATTACTTTCCTAGAGGGTCCATAAGGTTATGTTGTGTATTGTGATGCCTCGGGATCAGGTTTAGGATGTGTGCTAATGCAGCATGGTAAAGTAATTGCATATGCTTCAAGGCAATTGAGGAAACATGAGAAGAACTATCCGACACATGATTTAGAGTTGGCCGCAGTAGTCTATACACTGAAGATTTGGTGACACTATTTATATGGTGTTCCTGTAGACATTTTTACAGATCGCAAGAGTCTGGAATACCTATTCAAACAAAAAGAGTTGAATTTGAGACAAAGAAAATGGCTTGAATTATTGAAGGATTATGATGTGGACATCTTATATCACCCTGGCAAAGCTAATGTTATAGCAGACGCGCTCAGCCGTAAGTCAATGGTCAGTTCGATGCCAATGAAAGTCAAAAGGAAGGAATTGATAAGAGAGCTTCATCGGTTAGCTAGTTTGGGAGTCCGACTAGTGGATTAGGAGGATGGTGGGTTTGTGGTCCAGGATGTGTCAAAATCATTCCTTATATCAGAAATTAAGGAACGTCAATTGGAAGACCCTAATTTGAAAAAGATAAGAGAGAGCATTCAAAAGAAGAAGACCACGACCTTTGAGATTGGTGAACAGGGAACTCTCAGGCACCAAGGTCGTCTATGTGTTCCAAATGTAGCAGGATTGTGGAGTAGAATTATGACGGAGATTCATTTTTCACGGTACTCTATTCATCTAGGATCAACTAAAATGTATCATGATCTCAAGAGTATTTATTGGTGGAATGATATGAAGAAGCCCATGGCAGAGTTTGTAGCTTAGTGCCTCAATTGTCAGCAGGAAAAAATAGAACACTAAAAGCCTGGTGGCTTAACTTAGAACATCGAGATTCTGATATGGAAATGGGAAATGATTAATATAGAATTCATTACGGGATTACCTCGTTCCTATTGGAAATTTGATTCTATTTGGGTAGTTGTGGACAGACTGACCAAATCAGCTCATTTCTTGCCGGTGAAAACTACCTACACTGCCGAAGATTATGTGAAGTTATATATTAAGGAGATCGTTCGACTTCATGGTGTGCCTATCTCTATTATATCTGACCGAGGTGCTCAGTTTACAACTAACTTCTGGAAATCGTTTCAGAAAGGGTTAGGCACCCGAGTTAATTTAAGTACGGCTTTCCACAAACAGACGGTCAAGGTGAGCGAATGATTCAAACGCTCAAGGAAATGTTACAAGCTTGTTTGTTGGACTTTAAGGGATGTTGGGATGATCACTTACCCCTTATTGAGTTCTCGTACAATAAGAGCTATCACGCCAGTATTAAAATGGCTCCACATGAGGCCTTGTACGGACGAAAATATAGATCTCTTATTGGATGGTTCGAGGTAGGCAAATCAGAGTTATTTGAACCTGACTTGGTACACCAAGCTATAGAAAATTAAAGCTTATCCAAGAACGGTTGTTAACAGCTCAGAGTCGTCAGAAGTCATACGCAGATGTGCGACAGCGAGACTTAGAGTTTCAGGTGGACGACTGGGAATTTTTGAAGATTTCGCCGATAAAGGGTGTAATGAGATTCGGGAAGAAAGGAAAGCTTAGTCCAAGGTATATTGGGCCATATCGTATAATTCGAAGAATCGGTCAGGTAGCATATGAATTGGACTTACCTTCCGAATTGGAGTTTGTTTATCTTGTCTTTCATGTTTTCATGTTGAGAGCCTGTATTGGAGATCCTTCTCGGATTGTACCAATTGAGGATGTACAGATTACAGAGGACCTGTCATATGAAGAAATTCTTGTTGCTATCCTAGATCGACAAGTCCGCAAGCTGAGGACTAAGGAAGTAGCTTCTGTAAAAGTGTTGTGGCAAAATAGGAACGTGGAAGATATGACATGGGAATTTGAAGAGGAAATGATGCGCAAATATCCAATTCCTGTCATGATGTTTAATGATTGTGTATTTAGGCTACGTAACGGGGATTAGATATGTTACCCCAACATTCGAGGATGAATGTTTCTAAGGGGGAAAAGATGTAACGTCCCGTACTTTCAGGTTACGGTTTAAATCGCTAAGCGTATATAAAATCGCTAGGCGTGTGTAAATCGGTCCGAGCATTGGAAAAATTTATGTTATATTTATTTATGCTAATAAAGAGATTAGTATATAAAAAAATTAAATTCCGAAATAATTTTGGACGTAACAAGTGTGACGATGGAAATTAATAATAATGGTTGTATATCCCAAACGAGGTTATGGACTAGTGTCATATTACAAAATTATGACATTGAGTATATGAAGGTCTTATAAGTTATCAAGATTTAAGTGCATTGGGTCACTAAATTAATTATGTGTGTGATAGATAAATTACGGAGGCAGGTCACTTAATTATTAAGTGACATGTACATGTTGTGCAAGGTGGCGTTAAATCAAGCTCCCCACCTCCAAGATTGGCCAAGTGGGGGACCGAATGATGGCCATCAATAATGCCTAAATTAGGCATGTCTCCATTTTATTCCTACTTTGGGAATGTGTTCTTTGGGTTGAATATCGTGAATCATTGCAAAAAGAAAACTCCTCCAACCAACCCTTTTCTTTTATAAACCAAAATAGTGCACTTTTAAGTTGGAAAAAAAAATAATGTACAAAGTAGGAGCAACATAGTCATTTTCTTTAGGTATTAGAAGTAGCAACATTTAAATTCTTATAGCAACATCAACGAGGAATTGATTATTCACTTAAAGATAATGGGTGCATTATCTTCTTCACAATAGCAGCAAACGTCCTCCTTCCTTTTTTTTATATCAATGTATGTCAAGGCAAATTATTTCTTTCTTTTGGCATGTTCTATGTAACAAAATAGAACCATGATATTGCTCCATAATTTATTCTACTCCTAGTAGTTAAGAATATTCATGTTATTGATTCATATGCTAGAAGCATGTCTAAATATGTTACTAAGTCCTTATTGAGGCATACGGAAAATGTGTTAACATCCACCGTGTTAGACAAAGGGGCAAAGATATTATTGTCATCCGATAAATTCGGGAAATATTTTACTGATATTCATGCATTTTCATTTGCATTGCATTCATATATTACTCTGGACCCACTGGTTCTATGCACACTACTATATGGTAAATATTATATATATTGGGGATATGGGGAAAGGGAAAGGCGTTATATACGCACACCACCTACAGCTGGTACATACTATCACAAAAGAGCCCGAAGAGGCCAATATGATGTGATGATGTGATGTGATGCTTGTATGGCTTATTGGGACGGGTTGCACGATCCGCAACACTAACATATATTGGGACGGGTTGCACAATCCGCAACACTAACATATATATACCGCACTTGCATCATGCATATATTCGTTAACCATTACATGATATGATGCCTACAGAGGCTTTCATGGTAAGGAAATTGCCCGATGATGCCAATGAATATGTACACTGCATTGTGCATAACATGTAGGCAAGTGTATTAGGGCCCTCAGAGGCATTTACTGTTGGTTAGTTATTTATGTTTCAGTTATTGGTATATTCCTATTATGCTGATATTTATGTCTGACATACTCAGTACATCAATCGTACTGACGTCCCTTTTGTCGGGGGATGCTGCGTTTCATGCCCGCGGGTTCACATAGGCAAGGCGACGACCCACGTGAGTAGGTTGTAGATTTTAGTGGATTTTTGGAAGCACTCCTCTTTCCGGAGTGTCGGTCTGATTTTGGTATGATACAGTTTTGCGTATCTGTATGGGTATGGCAGGGCCTTGTCCCGACCTATTGGTGTTGTGTACTCTCTTAGAGGCTTGTAGACAAGTGTCTTGTGTGTAGTAGTCTTGTATTGCCTTGTCGGCCTTGGTATATGTATATATATAAGTTGGATTTCTGGGTTACTATTTCCACAATCCTTTTTGCCTTAGTCGGTAATTAATTAAGAATAAGTGTTGATGGTGTAATTAGTGGTAACCGGTGGGTGGGGTCTGGGTATTCGTTGCGGCCCTCCGATTTGGATCATGACATATATATAGTTGTAATTAATTGTAATTATATATGTGTGTGTGTGTGTGTGTGTGTGTGTGTGTGTGTGTGTGTGTGTGTGTTGTGTATTTTTAAATAACTCCACCTAAACTACATAGTTTAGAACAAAACTACGTAGTTTTAATGTGTTAAGAACCCTAAATACATCACTTCTTCTTCTGTGAGATACTTCATTCTCCAAATATCTAATTTTGTCAGAATTTGCTAGTGATATATTGTCCATACTTGTTTCAATTGTTGCATCAGAATCTGCATTTAGTATCAGGGGAGGGTACTTAGCGCACAACACAATCGACTTCACCCATCAACAATTGAAGCATTGATGTGCTCTCAGAGTTGGTTGTGGAATATTGTGAATACATTTGTTTACGAATTTCAAAATTCGTTCAATTTGGAATTTTATATTCATGATTCATATTATTTTTAATTGTGTGATTTTATTTGTAGATGAAGTTCCTAGTACTACATCAAACTTAGTTGAATGTCCAACCATTTGTGTTGATGAAGATGTGGATGATGAAGGTATGAAATCTTACATATATTACTTATTAATAAATGAAGGTGTAATTTTTTCTATTTGGTTAATTCAATTAATTTTTTACCAATGTTGTAGATCCTTTGATAATACTTTGAAGATTTTTCAATGGTCAATGTAGTGCTTTGTTGTTCCAAAGGTATGACTTTATTGTTGTGTTTTTCTTCCTTTGTATTGAGATATAATTTTTTTCTATATAATCTCTTGTTTTTATCATTTTTCTTTTTTTTTCATAGATTTACGGAGAAGCACATTAAAAGTTTGAAGACCTTGAAGACATGTGTTGATGTAATTGCATTTTGTTTTTGAGATGACATTAGTGTGGACAATTTTTTTCATAGAACTTTGATTGTATTTGGTAATTATGAAACTTATTTGGTAATATATTTTATGAAACTTACTTGTAGAATTTTTGTGTTTTAATAGAGGAAGTGTATAACCCGCGGGTATCCAATACCCGAAAGGGGCAAATAAGGGTATGGAAATTATATACCTAGTGGGTAATGGGTAGGGTATGGGTGGTGCATTTGGAAGGGTGGGTAGGATACGGGAATCCAAAAACCCGCCCCAAACCCGACCCACTGCCATCCCTAATCCCCAGGGAGCCTCATTTTACTGCCCTTAAACGTATCATTCAATACGTTAAGGGCACACTTGATTATGGGTTACATTTCTACCCCTCAGCACCGACCCGACTGTTGTCAT
Organism: Anisodus acutangulus; assembly: GCA_029783415.1. NCBI lineage: Eukaryota > Viridiplantae > Streptophyta > Magnoliopsida > Solanales > Solanaceae > Anisodus > Anisodus acutangulus. The sequence goes on from CM056495.1 coordinate 16,362,102, forward strand.
ATACGGATGCTGATTGGGCAGGCTGTCCGTACACGCGACGCTCCACCTCAGGCTATTGTGTGTTCTTAGGGGATAATCTCATATCTTGGTCTATCAAGCGACAAGTCGTATTATCCCGTTCGAGTGCCGAAGCAGAGTACAGAGGTGTTGCTAATGTTGTTGCTGAGATTTGTTGGCTCCGAAACCTGCTTTTGAAGCTTCAGTGTCTGTTGCGTAAGGCCTCTTTGGTTTATTGTGATAATATATCCGTCATCTATCTATCTCATAATCTGGTTCAGCATCAGCAAACCAAACACATTGAGATGGACATCCACTTTGTTCGTGAGAAGGTTGCTCTTGGTCATATCAGGGTATTGCATGTGTCTTCTTCATATCAGTATGCAGACATATTCACAAAGGACCTTCCTAGACAGCTATTCATCGACTTCAAATCCTGTCTTAGCGTCCAGCCTCCTCCCGCTCCGACTGATGGGTGTATTAGCACGTGTAATTAGTGTTGTACTACGTTACATATTTACCATATTTTGTATTGTATAATTATGGTAGGATTGAGATCCTTGTTATAGAAGGATTCAACATTGTACACCTATATATATATATATATATATATATATATTTGTATTAATGAGAAAGGCTCCCAAGGAAGATTAATACAATCTAACATGGTAGATAATGAAGGGGTGCTATGATGCAATACTAAGGGATTTCTACTAAACTCGTGTAAACTGGAACATGGTCAGAACGTTCTAGTTTGATGCTCCTCGCTCCTTTCCACCTGTGGAGTGTAGATATCTAAAGTGTGATTTCCACATCCTCTATCACCATGTTATGGTTTGATGAGTAAGAAAAGTTGCTAACAACAATAATGAACAACTGAAAACCCAATCAAATAAGTTGGTCAAGCATGTATGTGCCCAACTCAACTGATACTGCTGGAGATTTTCTTGTACAGTATATATTTTTCATGGGAAACGAGAGATGCAGCATATAACTAAGGGTACTAGCTGGAATATACTTGCTATAATCCTTAAAACAGATCAAACAGAAACTGTAACATGACAGATTTAAGAGATAACACATTTCTCTCCATCGCAGCAAAGCATACAGGTAATCTGATCAAACTAATGTCTACTGAAATCGAGCTGCTAAGTAAAATTATTATCTCTTTCAGAACTATCCTCACTTGTCTATAATTTATACACAACACAATCATGTAATTCTCCTTATTATGGATAGCTAAATGTTTACCTCGGCGTATTTCCAGGTTTCCACCTTTGAAATTGCATCAGTATGTCACACTCTGCAACATGGCAAGTAATGAAGTCATGCCCTTCTTGATTTTCCTCACCATGCAAGCATGATCTAGCACTAAGTATGTGATCAATCCTAGAACCAAAGTTGAATTCCTCGGCTCCTGTACTCTGTGACCAACAAGTATAGGCTCCTTTTCTGTAACAAAATATAAGATGAAGCAAAACGACGAAAGGTTCACACAACAAGATGACAAGCAATACAATAGTTGAAGGAGATGAGGATGAATACTCTTATCTCATTTCTTAATTGACCTTGAGAAACAAGGAAAATCTCGTCCCATATGTCTTTTTAGAAGCATTAAATGTTTGCATGTGGTGAGGAATTAACATTGGACATAATTTCCTCCCTTTACCCCTTAACTGTGTAGTTTAGAAAATTACAAAAGTAAACGTAAATAGAAAGGTCTTGGAGTAATTGGTAAAGTTGTTGTCATATGACCAAGAGGTCACGGGTTCAAGCTGTGGAAACAGCCTCTTGCAGAAATGCAGGGTAAGGCTGCGTACAATAGACCCTTGTGGTCCCTTCCACGGACACCGTGCGTAACGGGAGCTTAGTGCACCGGGCTGCCCTTTTTTAAACGTAAATAGAAAGGGAGAAGCCTATCAGGATGTTTTGCTCTAAAAACATCAAGGAGACGCCCTCCATTTTGCACGAGTAATGATCTAAACCATCTTCTGAACCTGCAATGCAGTGAAAATTAACCAGTTACAAAGTAGAATTGTTAGGAAAACGAGACAAAAGAATTAATTTATATATTGCATATACGGAGTAAAATATTTCAGGAAGCAGCTTACCCGTTCTTCTCAAAATCAGGTTCTGCGTCGCACCGATCTATGGCAGCAGGAGCAATGTTGAGATCACCTACAATGATAATCCTCCTTCCTTGATGCAGGAGGCACTCCCATCTTCTCTACACAAAAATTACTAGTATGAAGCAAAGAGTGTGAAGTTAAGAAATGCAGGTTTACAATGTACATAACAGGCTGTTTCTGCAGTCAATGCAATATGGTAATAGACACAATATTCTGGCATATTTGGTGCAAAACATCCTCATCAACAAAGCAAGAGCTAATTTCATAACTGAAGGATTAAATATCATATCCCAGGTTCTCATAATCTGAAAACCAGAAATGGGAATTGGGAATTTATTACCTCTAACATCTTGAAAAATGTGAGCTTAAATTGGATTCTCTCAGAGTCATCTTGAACAGCTCTGGGCCCATATATATTGAACAGAACTGCAAGAAGAAAACATTTGTCAATCACCAAACTATGGTAGGAAATAAGATACTTGAATGTCCAACAATACATTAAGGATTGTTTTTTAAAAGGTTGAGTTATATGAGTGAATAAGAAAAAGAGAAGGACAAGGGTTGGAACAAAAAGTTTTAGACTATGATTTGTATTCCTATTAAGAATCGGACATCCCTGTTGTATTCACAGATAGCATGTACTCACCAAAATGACCATGATCAGTGATCAAACAACGTCCCTCACTATCAACTTTAAGAAGTTCATCTCTAGAAACGCACTCGAGGCCTTCTGCTACTGAAGGTCACTCCTCCTTTCTAGGTTCATATCCTTTAGATGTCGCGAGGAGACCAGAAATCGGCAGAGCCACCTCATTGCTCGAGAATGCAGATTTTACACGGCAAAAGGTAGCAACACCTGGACAAATAGATTTTATTATTTTCTTTCCAATCCATATGACTTAAGACTCACTATGTTTCATCAAGTTTAACGGCACTTGACGAGTTCTTAATTTCCCTCTTTAACACATTCAGAGAATTAAGGGACAAAGAAAACGGAAAAAGGAAATTTAATTTGAGACTACACAATGATTAACGATGTTAAATAAGGCAATATACACACAATATACAGGTGTATATTGCCTTATTAAGCTCTCGGTTTACTGCCCAGAATTGGCCGTATTAAGCCCTCGGTTACTGCCCATAATTGGCTCTCCTTATTTGGTAATTGTTAATATTAGACAAGGTAAGAATATTGTATATTAGGAAAATATATGTGTAGTATATTGTAATGTATCTGTTACTATAATTAGGAATATACACTACCATAATTGTAGAGTTAGAATTATGGTAGAATAAGATTTTAGGAATAAAATAGGAATATTTTGTATCTTGTATATATACCTATTCAAGTAATGAAAATAATCAAGGGGATTATTTCTTTCATGGTATCAAGAGACTAGGTTTTACAAAAAATTTCTCTCCCAAAAATTTTGCACCTCTCGACCGAGTACCCCCCCCCCCCTCGGATTTCTCTTCCGAAAGTCGTCTTCCGCTCTCAAAATCTCTATTACTTTTCCCAAATTTCCCCTCCTACTTTGTTCTTTCAATATGTCTAAGAACAATTATCATCCTGCCCTCATGGTTTCTAACGTCAAGAACAGTATCCCTATTGTCTTTTAGATGGAAAACGTCCAATATGCGACGTGGGCGGAGTTGTTTAAAATTCACGCTATCTCCCATCAAGTTCTTCATCACATCATTCCTCCCGCTACACCTCTTCCCGCGGAGGATCCTCAGTTATGGATTACTCTTGATGCTACTGTTCTCCGGTGGATCTACGCCACTATTTCGGTTGACCTTCTACAGACGATTATTGAGCCGGATATCACGGCTATGGCTGCCTGGAATAGATTGCGTGACATATTCCAAGACAACCAACATTCACGTGTCGTCACACTCGAGCAGGAATTCTCTCTAGTTCGAATGAACGAATTTCCAAACGTTTCTGCATATTGCAAGAAACTCAAGGAGTTGGCGGATCAACTCCGTAATGTTGGCGCACCGATAACAAATAATCGTCTGGTTCTACAGTTGGTTGCCGGTCTTTTGGAGGCCTATAATGGTGTTGGAACTCTCCTTCGCCAAAGCAACCCTCTTCCTGACTTCTATCAAGCCCGCTCCATGCATACTTTGGAAGAAGCCGATTTGGCTAAAAAGGCGGCTACCGGAGCAAGCCCCGTCGTCATGGTGGCGTCCTCTCCAAGTTCTTCGGGTTTTGTTAATAATTAGGGCCAAAACCATAATCATGGTGGCGGCAAAAATAATCGTAAGAATAATAACAAAAACCGCGGGGGCAAACACGGCGATTCTGGTGGCGGTTCCGTTGGTCAGCAAGCAGGCGGTAGGCCCCATCTAGGGAACAGTGGCCCACCACCCCCTAGTCCCAACAGTGGAGCTGGGGCAGTGGGCCGTGGGCGGCGACCCTTATAATCGGCCGAGAAATTCCCGGTGGGGTGGCCAGCGATTCGAGCCCAACAACCCGGCGATGGCGGCCCGGCTGGCGATGGCCCAGCAGCAGCAGCTACGGCCCAGCTCCGTCACGGACAAGAATTCTTGGGCCCCGACCTCCGCAAGCCCATCATGCAGCAGGCCCCACTCAAACCGATATCGAGGCCGCGATGCACACATTAGGGTTAACTCAACCGGACCCAAATTGGTATATGGACACCGGTGCCACTACTCACATGACTTCCGAATCAGGTACTCTCTCATCTTATACCAATTTGAGCACCCCTCGGGGAATAATTGTTGGTAATGGCAGTTCTATTCCAATTCTAGGGTATGGTCAAAAAACGTTGTCTCCCCCAATCCACCCCTTCTCTTGAAAAATACTTTACATGCTCCCAAATTGATTAAAAATTTAGTGTCTGTCCGAAAGTTCACAAATGACAATTCTGTTTCCGTTGAATTTGATCCTTTTGGTTTCTCTGTGAAGGATTTCAAGACGGGGAGTCATCTCATGAGGTGTGATAGTAGGGGGGGATCTATATCCTATCATGCCCGGTTTCAGTCCATCGAGTCAAGCTTTGCCGTCAGTTTTTGCAGCCATCTCTCCTTCTGTGTGGCATGCTCGCCTGGGTCATCCGGGATCTTCTATTTTATCAGTTTTAGATAAAAATAGCTTTATTTCTTGTAAGGGTACGAATCGTACTCCACTTTGTTAGTCTTGTTCATTAGGAAAAATTGTTAAGTTGGCATTTGTAGACTCAAATTCTCATACTTCAATGCCAATTTATATTATTCATAGCGACCTATGGACGTCTCCTGTTCTTAGTTCATTGGGTCATCGATATTATATTCTCTTTTTAGATGATTATTCTAGATTTTTGTGGACGTTTCCAATTGCGAATAAGTCACAAGTGTTTTCCGTCTTCATCAAATTTAGAGCGTTCATTCGTACTCAATTCGAAAGAGAAATAAAAAATATTCAATGTGATAATGGGAAAGAGTATGACAATAGAGAGTTTCAGGAATTCTGTGCTAATAATGGGATCAATTTTTGGTTTTCGTGTCCTCATACATCTTCACAAAATGGGAAGGCCGAATGCAAAATTCGTTCCATAAATAACATTGTCCGAACTCTCTTAATTCATGCCTCCATACCTCCATATTTTTGGCATCATGCTCTACAAATGGCCATATATCTTCTTAACATAATTTCTTCTAAAGGTCTGACATATTCTTCCCCCCTCCAAATATTGTATAATAAGAACCCTCCTTATTCTCATCTTCGGGTTTTTTGGGTGCTTGTATTTTCCGTTATTCCCATCCACCACAATTAACAAACTTTCGGCTCGGTCTACCCCATGTGTATTTTTGGGTTATCCGTCTAATCATCGTGGTTATAAATGCTTTGATTTATCCTCCAATAAAATCATAATTAATCGCCACGTCATTTTTTATGAAACCCAATTTCCTTTTACGAAAGTTCATACTCCCGAGCCTCAGTCGTATAATTTTTTGGATGAACAAATATCCCCATATATTATTCGGCATTTTTCGGACATCTCCCACACCTAAAATCCTCCAGCGGGCCCCCTGCCCAGTGGACCCACTATGTAGTCCCCTATTCCAGTTTCTGGATCGGTCGACAATTGGGCGATCCCATTGAATGGTCCGTAAGACGCCCATTCTGGATGTGGGCTTTCTTGGCCGTCAGTCCGAGCCCAGCAAATTCCCAAAATTCACTCAATTCTTTCTCGAGTCATAGACCGGTCACTCGTAGTCAACGGGGTATTTTTACTCCTAAAAGATATTTTAATTTACATTCTGATGTCTCTAAATCCCCCTTACCTCGTAATCCTGTGTCCGCCTTAAATGACCCTAACTGGAAAATTGCTATGACTGATGAATATAATGCTCTTATTGATAATAAGACGTGGGAGTTGGTGCCCCATCCATATGGTATTAATGTTATCAGGTCTATGTGGATTTTTGCTCATAAGGAGAATTCAGATGGTTCATTTGCTCGACATAAGGCGCGGCTTGTGGGTGATGGTAAGACTCAGCAGGTTGGGATAGATTGTGGGGAGACGTTTAGCTCGGTAGTCAAGCCGGCTACTATTCGCACTGTGCTTAGCTTGCCTCTTTCAAAGACTTGGTATATTCATCAGTTGGATGTCATGAATGCTTTCCTACATGGTGATCTTAAGGAAACAGTCTATATGCATCAGCCGTTGGGTTTCAGGGATCCCAACCGTCCTCATCATGTCTGTTTGTTGAAGAAGTCATTATATGGTCTTAAACAGTCTCCACGGGCCTGGTATACGAGATTTGCTGACTTTGTTTCGACTATTGGGTTCACTCACAGCAAGTCAGATAATTCCTTGTTCATCTACCGTCGTGGTTCGTCATTGGCCTACATTTTGTTGTATGTGGATGATATCATCTTGACTGCCTCTTCCGATGCCTTGCGCCAGTCTATCATGGCCATGCTCAGTTTTGAGTTTGCTATGAATGACTTAGGGCCCTTGAGTTACTTTTTGGGGATTGCTATCAAACGTCATTCAGGTGGTTTATTTTTGTCTCAACGGAAGTATGCTGCTGAGATCATAGAGAGGACTGGGATGTCATCCTGTAAGTCCACGTCTACTCCATTTGATGCAAAACCCAAGCTTAGTGTCGCGGAAGGTGCACCATACGAGGACCCGACCCGCTATCGCAGTTTTACAGGGGCCCTCCAGTATCTTACATTTACCAGACCGGATATTACGTATGTTGTTCAGCAGGTGTGTTTATTCATGCATGATCCCCGAGTTGAGCACATGAATGAAATCAAACGCATCATTCGTTATATTCAGGGGACATTGGACTATGGTTTGCACTTGTATCCGTCATCTACATCCACATTAGTCTCGTACACAGATGCGGATTGGGGTGGTTGTCCGGACACTAGACGGTCTACGTCAGGTTATTGTATGTTCCTTGGAAACAACTTGGTCTCCTGGTCTGCGAAGCGTCAGGCGACTCTATCCCGCTCCAGTGCAGAGGCAGAATATAGAGGGGTATCTAATGTGGTCTCAGAATCGTGTTGGTTACGTAACTTGCTTTTAGAGCTTCATTGCCCCATTCAGAAGGCAACCTTAGTATATTGTGATAATGTTAGTGCCATCTACCTCTCAGGTAATCCGGTTCAACACCAACGCACTAAGCATATCGAAATGGACATTCACTTTGTCCGTAAAAAGGTTGCTCGGGGGCAGGTACGCGTATGTCATGTCCCGTCAAGATATCAAGTTGCAGACATCTTTACAAAGGGTCTTCCCTCAGTACTCTTTGAAGATTTTAGGGATAGTCTCAGCGTTCGAAGACCGCCCGCTATGACTGCGGGGGTGTGTTAAATAAGGCAATATACACACAATATACAGGTGTATATTGCCTTATTAAGCTCTCGGTTTACTGCCCATAATTGGCTCTCCTTATTTGGTAATTGTTAATATTAGACAAGGTAAGAATATTGTATGTTAGGAAAATATATGTGTAGTATATTGTAATGTATCTGTTACTATAATTAGGAATATACACTACCATAATTGTAGAGTTAGAATTATGGTAGAATAAGATTTTAGGAATAGAATAGGAATATTTTGTATCTTGTATATATACCTATTCAAGTAATGAAAATAATCAAGGAGATTATTTCTTTCAAATGAATCTGATCAGCTCGTCCATTTTCAACCTTAAAAGTTCTCAAATCCTAGAGACAATGAAAACAGAGAGAGATACAGGGTGTTGTAGGTATGACGAAAATGTTTTCTCAAATGAAATCATTTTCCAGTGTTTGATTATTTTCAGTTGCTGAAAATATATCAAAACTGAGGAATGACTTCTGTCACTTATAGGTAGAAATTTTCCTTAATAAGAATTCTAAACTTTTACTTGCTTCAACACTCATTGTAAGATAGAATAATTTTTCTTAGGGATTTCTTTCATTAATCACAATATATATAGTTGTACAAAAGTTGATTCCTAATATAATACGAATCCTAACTTACCTTACAAAGGTTGATTACTAATACAATCAGAATCCTAACTTACCTTAAATATACATCTATCATAATTACAAAATATACTGCGAATATTTGGAGAATATTCGCTAATACTGCCCCTCAGACTGAGCGGGAGGAGGCCGAATGATAAGGCTGGATCAAAAGTCGGTGAAGAGTTGTCGCGGTAGTCCCTTTGTGAAGATGTCTACATACTGATAAGAGGAAGGCACGTGTAATATTTTCACCTGACCACGGGCAACCTTCCCTCGCAAAAAGTGGATATCCATCTCAATATGCTTAGTCCGCTGATGTTGGACTGGATTATGAGACATATAGATGGATGATATGTTGTCACAATAGACTATAGACGTCTTGCGGAGTGGACACTGGAGCTCCAAAAGAAAATTTTAGAGCCAACAGATCTCAGCAACTACATTAGCAACACCGCGATATTCTGCTTCAGCACTCAAACGGGATAGTATGGCCTGCCTCTTGGCGGACCATGAGATAAGATTATCCCCAAAAAATACACAGTACCGTGAAGTGGAATGACGTGTGTCGGGGCATCCTGCCCAATCTGCATCCGTGTAGGCAAGTAGCTTGGTTGGGGCAGAAGGGTATAGGTGTAATCCAAAGTCTAGTGTGCCCTTAACGTATCTGATAATACGTTTGAGGGCGACAAAATGGGACTCTCGGGGGTCGTGCATGAACAGACACACCTGCTGAACGACATATGCAATATCTGGCCTAGTGAATGTAAGATACGGAAGAGCACCTGCTAGACTCCGATATAGATTGGGATCAGAAACGGGCGCACCGTCATTGGCACTAAGCTTGGATTTTGATTCCACCGGAGTTGGCATAATTTTACAATTTGCCATCTTGGCCCTGTACACTATCTCTTCTGCATACTTACGCTAACACAGGAACATAGTGGTTGCAGATCTGGTTACCGATATACCCAAAAAATAACTTAGCTTGCCCAAATCAGTCATAGCAAATTCAGTTTTGAGTAGAGCAATGATTTCATTCTTCAAACCGTCAAATGAGGCAGTAAGAACAATGTCATCGAGATATAATAGCAAATATGCAGTACTGCTACCTCGGTGAAAGGTGAAGAGAGAGTTATCACACCTGCTACATACAAAACCAATCTGCAGAAGATACCTGGGAAAACGATCATACCAAGTGCGGGATGCTTGTTTCAATCCATACAATGACTTCCTGAGATGACATACAAACTGCGGAACTGCCGGATGAACAAAGCCAGGAGGCTGATGCATGTAAACAGTCTCTTTCAAATCCCCATAAAGGAATGTATTCTTGACATCAAGCTGATGAATCGGCCAATGTATGCCCATAGCAATACTGAGAACAGTCCGAATAGTGGTCGGTTTAACAACCGGACTGAATATCTCACCACAATCAATACCCTCCTGCTGATTAGTGTCATTGGCAACTAGTCTTGCCTTATACCTCTCTAAGTCACCACTGTCTCTGAACTTGTGCCGAAATAGCCACATACATCGGATACCATTCACACCTTCTGGTCTAGGTACCAAATCCCAAGTGTTCTGTTTGGTTAAAGCATTAAATTCCTCGCACATGGCCGTATTCCAATTTGGGTCCAGTTTTGCTAGTTTTGGATTTTTTGGAATGGGTGATAAGGTTTGTGTGGAGAGATTGAAGTGAACCTAGGGTTTGAAGATCTCATGTTGTGCACGAGTCTCCATGCGATGAGAAGACAGTGGTGGTGGGTCGGGAATGTGAGGTTGCTGGTCCACTGGTTCTGGACCAGTGGGCAGCAGTTCACTGGTTTCTGGACTGTGGGACTGGGAGGCTGCGGATCGGTTGTGGGTGCGAAGATCTTGTCGAGTGCGATGGCGATAGCGAGGAACTTGAGGCGGCGATGGTGGGCGAGCGGTGTCCACTGCCGGAACAGATGGCAGCGGTACTGTCCTTTGTCGGAGACACATCGACTGGAGTAGAGGAGACATAGGAGACTCATCGAGAAATGTGTAATCCATTGTTTGGAATTTTCGAAGGTTTGAAAAAGGAAAGGTTGTCTCGTTAAAGGTGACGTGACAGGAGACGATGATTTTGCGAGTGGCCATGTCATATCACAAGTAGCCCCGATGATTAGGAGACAGACCAAGGAAGACACATGGCAGAGTGCGATGGGCAAGTTTGTGAGGTGTAGTGAAGGCTATGTTGGGGTAGCATAAGCATCCAAAAATACGTAGGTGATCATATGATGGTAGCCTACGGTATAAGATTTTGGTAGGGGTCTTATTTTGGAGTGTGCTAGTTGGTAAAATATTAAAAAGGGATTCTACCATTTTGACAGCATATACCCCAAAAGGCGGTGGTAGGCAGGCATGAAACAGAAGTGTGCGGACCATGTTATTGATGGTACGTATAATTCTTTCACTCTTTCCGTTTAGAGAAGAAATATAGGGACAAGAAAAACGAAAAATCATGTCTTGTTTAGAGCAGAAATTGTGAAATGCCGAGTTATTAAATTCATGTCCATTATCATATTGGAATGATTTGATAGATTTTTCAAATTGTGTTTTAATGAATTTTTGAAACTCGAGGAATTTTGCAAAAACTTCAGATTTGAATTTCAGTGGATAAATCCAAACAAAATGTGAAAAATCATCCAAGAATACTAGATAGAATTTATGACCCAAAGAGCTAACAATCGGAGATGTCCACAAATCAGCATGAACATTATCAAAGGGAGAAAAAGTAACACTGTTTGATGACATAAATGGAAGACGAGTATGTTTGCCTAGTGGACAAGAAAAACAGTGTTGGGCAATTTTCCCATTATTACATTGAATACGCTTAGAAGTCCTAAGAAAAGTAAAAACTGGGTCTCCGGGGTGTCCGAGTCTGTTGTGCCAAGTGGAGGGAGAGATCGCCGCAAGGGATAGAGGTGCTTGCGGTCTGACAGTGGAAGATTGAGTGAATGGGCAGAGGTCACCCACACTATTGCAGCGTGTAAGAATTTTCCCCGTATTGAGTTCCTTCACAGAAAAACCAAAAGAGTCAAATTAGACAGACACAGAATTATTGCTAGTGAATTTTCTAACAGAAATTAAGTTTTTAATGATGTTAGGTGTGTATAGGACGTGGTTTAGGGAGAAAGGCGGGTGTGGATATTTGGTGTGTGTGTTACTGTAACCTTCAATTGAAATGCGATGACCATTGCTGATAGTAATAAATTGAGGACACTTTAACCGACGTAGTTGAGATAGGTTACCTGACGATCGGGTGAGGTGAGATATGGCTCCGATATCCATGTACCAATTGTCGCCGGGCTGTTGACGGTTCACGGTGGTGTAGGCCTGGCCCAAATCAGTCGAGGCCAAGCTGTTGGGCTGCTGCAGTTGATGCTGCTGCTGGACTGCAACCATGTGGGCCTGCTGTTGCTGCTGGTGGGCCTGCCTGGTGGCTGGGGCAGGGCCCAAGAGGCCAGTCGACCAAGGCTGCTGGAACTGGGCCCCTGCAGTCGGGTATGGGCTTGCAGGCGAGGCCCAGTTCTGCTGGTTGGGCCACGCTGGCTGCTGTCCAGCCCACTGGAAAGATGCAGGCTGCGGGACTGGCTGTTGTCCAGTCCACTGGTTGCGTTGGCCCTTGTCGCGGCCCTTGCCTTTGTTGTTGCGACCTCTGCCTCCGCCACTCTGCTGCTATTGCTGCTGGACATGCGGCGGTGGCTGGTTGATGCTGGCCACAGGTGTTGCCATCCCGTCAATGGCTAACGCCTTTTGATTATATTCCTCTTGTTTAGCACGACGGGTTTCTTCTAACAAGAGTTGTGATCGTGCCTTGGTGAAACTGGGTAATGGGTCGGCCTGTTGAATCATCGTTGCAAGTGTATCGTATTCACCTTTCGGTAAACCTGCAACCATTTGGAGTACCATCTTGGTTTCAGAAATAGAATTCCCGACGTTGGATAGTTGGTCGGCTATGAGTTTCAGTTGTTTGCAATATTCGGACATGTTAAAATTCTCGAGACGAGTATTGTTGAATTGCTCCTCCAAAGACACTGCCCGAGTATTTTTATTGTCCTGAAAATTTTCTTCCAACCACACCCACAGGTCGCGTGCCGTAGCACCTGTTTTCATGATGGTACACAACAAGTCTTTGGAGATGGTGCCGTATATCCACTGTTGACGATGGCGTCAAGTTGACGCCATATCGATTCGGCAATGTCGGTGGGACGAGGAACAGAGTCATCAATATGGTCGAGCACGTTGTATGCACATGCATGAATATAGAACAGTTCTGTCCACATGGAATATTGACAGTCTTCTTGATCAAGAATTATAGGGATAGAGTTCTTGATGTTTGTAACGGCGAAAGCCGGGTGAAAAGAAGGCGATAAACGTTGTGAGGGGTTGTCAAGTGTGCCAGTGGATGAACCTAAATTTGTGGGGGAAGACATGGTTGCCGCCGGCCGAGGGAAGGGAATTTTCTGGCCGAAAATTTTCTGGCCGAGAAGGAGAAGAGTAGGGTTTAGGTTTTAGGCTCTGATACCATGTAAGATAGAATAATTTTCCTTAGGGATTTCTTTCATTATTCACAATATATAACTGTACAAAGGTTGATTCCTAATATGGTACGAATCCTAACTTACCTTACAAATGTTGATTCCTAATACAATTAGAATCCTAAGTTACCTTAAATATACATCTATCATAATTATAAAATATACGGCGAATATTCGGAGAATATTCGCTAATACTCATGAATATCACAAAAACACTATCACTATACTCCGCCTAGCTATTTTTATATAAGTCAAACAATCAAAAAAGATGTAGCAATTTCAACGAATTGCTCTTCCATATCACACACCCTGCAATTGAGATTAGCCCCAACTTTTCCTATTCGTGAAGATCAGTTCAGCTACATTTCATTGAAAAAATTTAGAATGGAATAATGCAAATTTAGAGTACATATCAATCAACCAACTACATCTCAACCTAAGTCAGTTATGTTCCATTCAATTGCGTCATATTACATTCCAATACTCAAAAAGCTTCCACCCTTTCAAGCAATTTCATTCCAATACTCAATAAAAGGCAAACTTGGGAGTTTTAGGGTGTGTTTGGTAGGGAGGAAAACATATTCCAGATTTTTTTTTCATTTTTCCCATGTTTGGTTACTCACAATTTTTGGAAAATTTAGAATTGAGTAAAATGACTTCTAGAAATAGGTAAAACAAGTTCACATTCCACACTAATTATCTCCTTCCCATACTCCACACACCCCACCCCCATACCCTCCATTCCCACCACCGTATTATTTGCCTAAATTATAGTATACAAATGCTTTTAGATAAAATTTTCTGTTTTTTTACCGAACACCAAAAAATAAGAAAAAAATCACTTATTCCGTGGAAAACATTTTCCTTCATACCAAACACACCCTTAAAGGCTATTCAAAACTCACACTTAGAGTGACATACAAATATCTCACAAACTCTTAGACAAAAACAAGTCTTTGCAATGGCAAACACGAGATAAAGGAGAGATAAAATATGAATAAAATAACTTCACTAATAGAAATAGGAAAAACAAGTTTAATAATTGACATTTCACACAAATTATCTCCTTCCCACCCTCCAACACACCCCACCCCCACTCTCCACCCCACCATCATAGTATTTGCCTAAATTATATATAAATATTTTTTGGATAATATTTTCTGTTTTTTTTACCAAACACAAGAAAATCACTTATTTGCCTAAATTATATACAATGCTTGTGAATAATATTTCCTGCTTTCTTGTCAAACACCACACTTATTTTCCAGGTAAACATTTTCCCGTGGAGAACATTTTCCTGCATACCAAACACATCCTTAAAGGCTACTCAAAACTAAGGGTGGCCAGTGGGCCGGGCTCGGGTCTGGCGGGCCGGGTCTGGTGGGGTCGGGGTCGGGGAGGGACGGGAGAAGGGGTCGGGGTCGGGGTCGGCGAAGTGCAGCGGGGTCAGATGCAGCGGGACATGCTCGATCCGTCCGATCCCGATCCCGCTTCGATCGGCCTCGAGAGGCGAGGGAACGGCGGGTTTTTTTTTTTTTTTAAATAACATATGTATAAAAAAAACTCAATAAACAAAACAAGATAGTGTAATAAAAACATCTCAAGGCTGTTTTTGTGTCTCTTATATTATTTAATAGACATATGATTTTTTTGTAATACAAATACAATTATCTAAAATCTAAATTGCAACTTTGTGGTGTTGTCCAAAAGTTGCAAATTACATAATAAAATTGCAATTAAAAAAATTACATTCTCAAAAAAACCTGTTCTAATTGCTTGATGATTTCCTGTGGTTCTTCGGTTGGAATTGGTATTTGTTGGTCAAATTGATCCACGTCACTTCCACTACCTTCGGTTAAGATTTCGTTGTAGTTTTCATCATCTTCTTCGTTGATCTCCGGTTGACCGCACCTTCTCCGCTCCGCTCGTATCCAATCTCTGAATAATACTGCAATTTCCAAGCTGTGTCCGGCTAATGAGTGTCTGTGGTCTCCTATTTGATATCTGCCTGCAGAAAAAGCGCTTTCAGACGCAGTTGATGACGCTTGAATGTTCAAAACATCTCGAGCCATCAATGAAAGTGTCGGAAAGGTCTTCTCATTCCCCCTCCAGTATTTCAGCAAGTCTTCATGTCCATCTTCATTGATAACTTCTTGATACGGTACAAAACCCTGCAAAACAAAAATATCCAACTCGCTAATTTGGTTAGTAGTAGAGGTACGGCCGCACATTCTATTTCTGAGGCTTTCAATAATAGCCGCAGGAACAGCATGTCTTTTGTGAGGTTGTGTTGAAGATGAAGAAGATGGTATGGAAGCCGGTAAGTTACTAGCATTTTCTTGTTGATAAAATCTATATATATTTTTGCATTGGTGTTCTATGCTAGACAACACTTCTTCTTTAGTTTGTTCAATAGGTGGTGGGTGATTTAGATTTTTGGGACTTTGAGGTGGTAGTACTTCTATACAATCGTAAATAGTTTCAATTAGTGATTTAGTACCGTCTATTTTAATAGTAGGATTTAATACAGAACCAATAATATAAATAGAGGGAATAGGAATAAAATATTTTTTTATTTTGACAAACATTTTTTTAATAGCTGCCTTATAAGCTGATTTTTCCATATATTCACTAAGTAATAAAAATATTAGAGTTATATAAAATAACATAGTTGAAATAGTAGGATAATATATACCGGAAAATTCTTTTGTTGCTTGAAAAAATTTCTCTAAAAATACAATAAGTTCAAAAAAATTTACCCAATCACTATCTAAAATCATATCAGCTGGCTTTTTATTATGAGAGTTAAAAAATAAAGTTATAGGTAATTTATAGTCATAAGCAACAAGTAGTTGCTCATATAAAGAATTCCACCTAGTGGATACTTCTTGTGGAATTTTTCTATAAGGTAGTCCACAATCGTGACAAGTTTTTTTATATTCTTTTCTACGTTGTACTTTATTACTTTTAAAAATAAAGTTTATAGCAAATTGTATTTTACTAAGAATGTCTTCAAAAAGTGATAGACCATCCTTTACAATTAAGTTATATATATGGCACGCGCATTTTATATGAAAATGGTCTGGAAAAGATGGAGTTAAACTATTTTTTAAAATTGTAATTGCGTAATTGTTATTAGAAGCGTTATCTAATGTAATAGTCATAATTTTATCGGTAATTCCTTAATAATCGCACACTTGATAAATATTTTCTGCAATAAAAGTACTAGTGTGCCTATCATATATATATCTATACGCTAAA
This sequence comes from Anisodus acutangulus, assembly GCA_029783415.1. Classification (NCBI taxonomy): domain Eukaryota; kingdom Viridiplantae; phylum Streptophyta; class Magnoliopsida; order Solanales; family Solanaceae; genus Anisodus; species Anisodus acutangulus. Next base: position 16,378,535 of record CM056495.1, read on the forward strand.
ATACGTTTTTGCATAGACCATTTATAATCTATCCAATGACAAGTTACAGTTAAATAATCATGGCCGTTAGTACTACGACCTATATCAGACGTGATAGATACTTTGCCATTAAAATGATATAATGAAAAACGTAAATATTGTTGATATTCATGCGCGAATTTAAATACATCTCTCTTAACAGTTGATCTAGGAAAACCGTTAAAAGCAGGATTATATATATCTCTAATGTAATAAATAAAACCGGGAGATGAAGGAAATGAAAAAGGCAAACCCTCCACAGCAACTAATTTTGATATTGCTTCCCTATCTCTATGTTTATTGTATTTAGAGCCTACAATTCCCCCCGTCATAGGGTTAATTTGACCCTGTACTTGGTCCGGGACAGTATCAGTATGTGAACCTTGTCCCGATGGAGCGGGCGTTTCCGCACCCGGTTTTGAAGCCTGGTATTGGGCATACCTAGCTGGATGAGCACTTACTACGTGTCTAATTAAACCCCCCGTCCCACCGTGACCTTTTCCAGTTTTAAATTTTAAAACATTTTTACAAATTTTACATATGGCTACTTGATTCTCTACGTCCCTATCAAAAAATGTCCATGCATCTGATTTTAATGGTCGTTTTGTTGGACCTCGTCTCATACTAGGGGGAATATGAGGTATTTCAGTTGAAGGTGCACTAGTGAGTGTGTTGTCATCAACATTAGTGGGTATATCATCTAGATCATCGTCTAAATTAAAGTCTTCTTGAGTTCCAGAAAATAGCTCCTGGTCTAAATCTAATGGTATTGTAGGAAAATGTTGAGTATCAACAAAATCATTTTGTGTAGGAATAAGATGACTAGAAGAAGTACCCTTGCCCTGGTTGCCCCTACTAGAAGAAGCACCCTTACCCTTACCCTTAAACATACCTTTTAATCCTTCCATTTTAATTATGATAATAAATAATTAAAGACAATAAAATTAAGTGCGCTAAATAAAATAAACAGACAATAATAATTTAATGAAGGAACGAATGTACCAAACGCTGACGTAACGTCGACGTGTAATCGAGAGGTTGAAAATTGAAACTTTGCTCGATGGAAGATCCTCAAGCTAGTTGCCAACTTCACTCCCAATTCCCAAATGAATAAATAAAATTGAATATTTAGCAAACAATGTAGACTTGTAGAGAGATATATTGAGAAATTAGAGAGATTGTAGGAAGATTTGTGAGAAAAATGAAGAGAAAATGAGTTATTTATAGTTGAAAATTGGGTTAAAGTGTAAATATAATAACTCATGGGTTAAAAATAAATATTAAGGGGTAGGGGGGTTGGGGGAGGGGGGGCCTAAAATGGTCGTTGGCCAACGGTCATAATCTAAAATGGTCGTTGGTGCAACGGTCATTTTTGCAAAGGGGAAAAAGGGCGGGGTCGGGGTCGGGCTCGGGACGGGGTCGGGCTCGGGCTCGGGACGGGGTCGGGTCTAGCGGGCCTGGGGCGGGCTCGGGTCTGGCGGGATGAGACATCGTCCCGTTCCGAGTTCGAGTCCCGCCCCCGTTAATTTTATTTTTTTTAGGCGGGGTCGTGGCGGGACCGGGGCGGGGTCGGGCCGTCCCGGCCCACTGGCCAGCCCTACTCAAAACTCACTTACCCTAACAGTAACATACAAATATCTAACAAACTTTGCAATTGTAAACACGAAACCTAACACGCAAATGTGAAAAATGATATCAGCATCAAGTGAATCTAGAAGCTTCGGAAGTGAACCGTATGGTTGTATACGTGGCCTTAATCCGCTTACGTTGTACGTCACTATCTTCATTCCTTTATATTCCATTCATCAGAATTGATAAATAATCAATTGAATTAGTAGTAAAGCTAAGTACTTTTTGAGCCATGGACCCTTTTATACCGTCGTAAGCTTATTTCAGATCATAAATTTCAAAAATTCTTTTTTAAAATATATTTAATAATATAAATTTCAAAAGTATTGTAGTTGCACAAAACTTGCATCATATTTCAAATCACAAATTTCAAAAAAAAAAAATCCATTCATTTAAATTTCTTATCTGAAACAAGTTCATCGAGTAAATGATTATTTCTTCCCCAATTGTCACTTTCTCATTTCTTGATATTAAAGATTTTAACTTCGTATACTTGTGTTATTTTTTAATTTATAAGTTTTGAAAAAGGACTACCTCTAAATTATGTGCACAGTTAATACGAGCCACAACTCCTGTCTTTGTATTGTCTCATAGTAATAAATACTGTGTAACACCTCAATCTCAAACTAATTGGTGTCATATTGCTATATCAATCAATACTTTTTTTTATCACCAAAGGATGTAGTGCACCGAATGAAATTGTTCGTCCCTTAACCAAAGGTCTCATGTTCGGACTCTGGATATGAAAAAATACTTCGTCGGAAAAGTAGGTTTGCATGGACTCAACATCCGGGACCGGGTTCTCTGCCAACTGATCTGCAATTACCTGCCCTTTTATTGACTTCTGAGTCACATAGATAATGTCGAATTCTGCTAAACTTAATCCTCTTCATTATAAAAAAATTATTGATGTGCTTTCCTCCGGATGGAGTCCTATGCGGCTTGAATTTGAATATAGTCGGGCTCTAATGAGAATATCGGACACCGGATGGAAAACCAAAAAAAAATTACTTTTTATTCTTGATATCATATTTCGTAAAGTGCAATGCGCGTCGAACTCTATATATAATATAAAGCTACGAATAGACAATTTTATGTGACATCTCTCTATGGTCAAGGATTCTATTTATCTTTTTTCTCATTTTTTGGCTTTTTATATTATTTTAAATTATTTATTTAAATTTATAATTTCATCTCTATAACTCGCACTCCTTCATCTTCATAACTTCTACTTTTAATTAGTATTAGGGCTGACAATTTCAGCCCAAGCCCAATTGACTCGTCCAACCCGCCCAGATTTTCATGGGTTTGGGCATTACATACAATTATGATGGGCTAAGTTTGAGTTATCCCGACTTAACTCATTTATTCTGAGCAGTCCAAATCAGTCCATTACTTTAGCCCAAATTAACCCATTTATCTTGTCGGTCTCTCTTGTACAGTTCTTTATTGAATGCATTGCTCATCCGATGAAAAATAAGAAAATGGTCATCACAAAGGAAATAAGAGCTCTGAGCTGCATGCATCCTAATCCTTAATACTTTGATATCATTTTTTTTAACTTCACAAAATTTACCTTTATCTGGAGTACTGCTGATATTTAAAATATAATCCCTGCTCATTCATGTCATGCAATGGCAGATTTTTATGGTTAGCATTGAGGACAGATCCAAAAATTAAAATATGTATAGAATTCTTCTTTACATATTTTATTAAGGAGTGGATACTCCTTTCTTTAGGTTGCAAAAAAAAATATTTCCTTTTGAAAATGGATAAATATTTGTTGATGGTTTTGGTTATTTGTGCAAAAACTAAATGTAGTTTGATATAGTATAGCTTGGGAAAATAAAGTTATAACTTTTTTTAAAAAAAATTGATTTTTTATTTCTTTAAAATTTAAGAATGTTATAAAGAATTTAGTCAAGTTGGGCGAGTTGGGTTACGGCCCGTTATTTAACCTATTTTCACTTCGCGCATCCCGGCCCAAATACACTTTGGGCAAGATTGGGCATTAGCTCATCTATTGATTCAGCCCATCTTGATTAGCCCAACTTCAGCTCAAACAACTCATTTGTCACTCCTAATTAGTATTAGTAAGTAATTTTATAATTTCTAATTTAATGTACAAGTTATGACACCTAAATAAAATCACACCAACATGGTATTCTCATTCCAATAAATGAAGAGTATTATAGAATGGATGAGGAGATCAAAACCATAAAATTGTAGAAATGAAGAAGAGATCAAAATCACAAAATGAAGAAAATATTGATGGAGAAGAAATTGTTTTAATGTCAGGTACTCAAATATTTATTTTAGCAAATGAGTGAGTATCTTGATACTTTTATTATATGTGTTAGAATATTATGTAAATCATATTATTATTATGTATTGATGTAGTATCATTTTATATATGGTAGGTAGTAAAATGTTAATTATGAATATTATGTTAATTAGGTAGAAGACTATTAGGGATTGATTAGGAAGATTAGGCACGATTTACTCTTCCTAATTAAATGTATATGGTGTATATATTGTTCCCTTTAAGGATGAATACATTGAGGAAAATACTTTCAAAGTTTTACATGGTATCAAGAGCTTAAGGAAAGATCCAAAATTATTTTATTTTCTTCCAAATTTTCGGTCCTCTTCCTCCCTAGAACCCTAGTGGCCGAAAATTCCTTCATTTTTTTCTCTTACTCCATTATTGATTATCCTTCATCACAACCAATTATGTCTGAAATCAAATCATCATTTCACCCTGCCCTTGATGTCTCAAACATCAAAACACATGTTTCCATCAAACTAGAAATGGAAACCATTCATTATGCGACTTGGGCGGAATTATTCAAAATATGTTGTCGTGCTCACAAAGTTCTTCATCATATAATTCCTCCAAAAGATGGAAAAGTGAAAGACATAACAAACGATGCAGACAAGGAATTGTGGGATACACTTGATGCCACAGTCCTTGTTGAATTTATGCAACAATCTCCACTCACTTGTTGCATACGATAATGGAACCGGATTCAACAGCCATGGCGGCTTAGGAACGCTTGCGAGATATTTTTCAAGATAACCAAAACTCTCGCGCTGTTACATTGGAACAGGAGTTCTCAACCATTGACATGGCGAATTTTCCTAATGTTTCTACATATTGTCAACGATTCAAAGTGTTGCCGATCAGTTAAGAAACGTTGGTTCACCGGTTACTAATAATCGGTTAGTCTTGCAATTGGTCGCCGGTCTCACCGATGCGTATAGCGGCGTGGGAACTCTAATCCGTCAAAGTAATCCTCTACCACAATTTTATCACGCAAGGTCCATGCTTGTGATTGAAGAGTCGGGCTTGGTGAAAAAGGCCTCAACTACTTCAAATTCCGCCATGATTGCCACTCCTTCAAATGATTGTAATTTTTTATACCCTTCTCAACAAAATAAGGGACAAAAAGGACGTAATAACAATAAAAATAAGGGTGGAAATCGCGGAAATCACAAAGGTGGAGGCCACCGAAATTCCGGTGGCGGCGGTAATGGCAGCAACACCAACTCCGGTGGTGGACAGTGGCAGCAGCACGGCGGCAGGGGTGGCGGACAGTGGCAGCAGCTCAACGGCTGGCAGTGGCCTTGGGCTATACCACCCAGCCCAGCCCCAACAGGCAATTGGGCCAGGCAGGCTCAAAGGCCCACTAGTCAGCCTTAGCAAAACAGTGGATATTTTCCACCTAATTAGCAGTAGCAACAACAGGCCCAGCAGGCCCATTTCGCTGGGTCTATTAACACATGCAGTGGCAGTGGGCCTCAGTCGACCCAGTGGCATGAGGCCCATTCAACATGGGCCACCCCACGGAAATTGAGTTCGTCATGCACACTCTTGGACTTAATCCACCGTATTCAAATTGGTATATGGACTCCGGAGCGACGTCCCATATGACGTCCTCCCAAGGTAATCTCTCGTCCTATTTTAATTTGAGCAATGATAATGGAATAATTGTCGGAAATGGCCATTCAATTCCAATAAAAGGTTATAGTTCTAGCAAATTGTCACCACCAAACCCACCCCTAATTTTAAAGAATGTTCTTCATGCTCCCAAATTAATCAAAAACTTAGTTTCTGTTAGAAAGTTTACAACTGATAATTGGGTATTTGTTCGTTTTGACCCCTTTGGCTTTTCCGTGCATGATTTTCAGATGGGGAAGCGTCTCATGAAATGTGATAGCAAGGGGGAGCTCTATCCAATAAATCCGTCAACACAACAATCCAAGTTTCCTTCTATTTTTGCAGCCTTGGCACCAACGTTTGGGATATCCGGGAGAGGCTGTTTTGGCCTCTCTTAAACAAAATAATTTTATTTCTTGTACCCAAACACGGACTCTAAATAAGTTTCATTATTGCACACTTGGTAAACATGTTAAGTTGCCATTTATTTAATCTACTTCATGCACCCTTTTGCCATTTGATATTTTACATTGTGATATTTGGACATCACCCGTTTTGAGTTCTTCTGGTCATAGATATTATTTTCTTATACTTGATGACTATTCTAATTATTTGTGGACATTCCCCTTGTCGAAAAAATCACAAGTGTTTTCCACTTTTCTCACATTTAGAGCATTCATCTGAACTCAATTTGAACGTGATATCAAAAATATTCAATGTGACAATAGGAGGGAGTTTGACAATAAACAGTTTTGGGATTTTTTCAAAACAAATGGTCTTCATTTTCGTCTGTCTTGTCCTCATACTTCATCACAAAATGGAAAGGCAGAATGCAAAATTAGAACCATAAACAATATTGTTAGAACATCTCTTTCTCATATTTCACTTCCCCCTGTATTTTGGCATCATGCACTCTAAATGGACACTTACCTGTTGAATATCCTTCCTCATAAAAACCTATCAGACCAAGCTCCTCTAAAAATGCTTTATTTACGAGCCCTTATTTCATCACTTAAGAGTGTTTGGTTGTCTTTGCTACCCCCTCTTTCCATCCACCACAATCACAAAACTCCAAGCCCGGTCTACTCCATGTGTTTTCTTGGGATATCCTACTCATCATCGCGATTACCAATGTTACGACATTTCTTCCAAAAGAATCTTTATAAGTCGTCACGTAATTTTTGATGAAACAATTTTTCCATTTGCTAAGATACATGCCACCGGGACTCATACCTATGATTTTTTGGATGATGATAAGCTTTCGTATCTAACATATTTTTTTCACAGCTTGGTACCTATTGCTAGTGTTGGAAACCATAATTCAGGCCCATTGGGCCAAAGATCGATAGCCCAACTGACTAACATTTCAATGCAGTAGCTTGGGCCTTCGGTTCCGAGGCCTAGTCCCACTGCCGCACAATCTGCCTGGTCCAGCGGCTTGGGCCAGTCCACCACTACGGGCCCAATTCTAGCACAAGCAATACAGCCCACTGGACCCTCGGTTTCTCACCCCTCGGTCAGTGGCATCCAGTCCACTGACCCAACAAATCATCCGGTCACCCGTAGTTAACATGGAATTGCCAAACCCAATACCAAATATAGTCTTCACACCCAGGTCTCGAAATCACATTTGCCTCGTAATCCAGTGTCTGCTCTAAAAGTCCCGAATTGGAAAATGGACATGGATGATGAATATCATGCTCTAATTACAAATAGGACATGGGATTTAGTACTTCGTCCATCTAATGCTAATATAATTCGATCTATGTGGATTTTCAGCCATAAAGAAAAATCTGATGGAACTTTTGAGCGGCATAAAACCCGTCTTGTAGGTGATGGGAAGACACAGCAGGTTGGTGTAGATTGCGGGGAGACATTCAGTCCAGTGGTCAAACCAGCAACTATCAGAACAGTTCTCAGCCTGTCTCTCTCAAAAGGATGGCCACTTCATCAATTGGATGTCAAAAATGCCTTCCTACATGGACACCTCAATGAAACTGTATACATGCACCAACCGTTGGGATACAGAGATCCTAAATATCCCAACCATGTGTGTTTTCTCAACAAATCATTATATGGCCTCAAGCAGGCCCCAGGGCTTGGTATAAGCGAGTTGCAGATTTTGTGTCACGCATGGATTTTTCACACAGTCGGTCAGATAATTCCCTGTTTATTTATCGCCAGGGTAATCATACTGCTTATCTTCTTCTATATGTGGATGATATTATTCTAACAGCATCTTCAGACTCTCTTCGCAAGAGTATCATGTCACAACTTAGTTCTGAATTTGCTATGAAAGATCTTGGCCCACTACACTACTTTCTAGGAATTGTTGTGACACAATATACAGGTGGATTATTTCTCTCCCAGAAGAAGTATGCATCAGAAATCGTGGAACGAGCTGGAATATCTTTCTGCAAACCTTCGGCAACTCCGATCGACACAAAGTCAAAATTGAGTGTCATTTCTAGCAAACCTTTTGTTGATCCGACGTTATACCGCAGCATAGCAGGAGCTTTAGAGTATCTCACATTCATCAGGCCAGATATTACCTATGCAGCGCAACAAGTGTGTCTATTCATGCATAATCCAATGGAGGAACATATGCATGCTCTGAAACGCATTATGCGATATATTCAGGGCACTCTGGAGTATGAATTACATCTATAACCATCCTCTGTTTCCAAACTTGTTACTTACACTGATGCAGACTGGGAAGGATGTCCGGACACAAGACGATCCACCTCCGGGTATTGCGTCTTCCTTGGTGACAATTTAATCTCATGGTCCTCAAAAAGGCAGGCCACGATATCACGCTCAAGTGCTGAAGCAGAATATCGTGTTGTGGCCAATGTTGTATCTGACTCATGTTGGATTCGGAACCTGTTACTTGAACTTCATTGCCCAATTCCGACAGCAACAATAGTATACTGTGATAACGTTAGTGCAATCTATCTCTCAAGGAATCCCATTCACCATCAACGCACTAAACATATTGAGTTAGATATTCATTTTGTACGCGAGAAGGTGGCTCGCGGACAAGTGCGAGTGCTACATGTCCCAACGCGTCATCAAATCGCAGATATCTTCACAAAAGGACTTCCGCTGATATTATTTGAAGATTTTAGAGACAGTCTCAGCATTCACCGCCCTCCAGCTTCGACTGCGGGGGAGTGTTAGAATATTATGTAAACCATATTATTATTATGTATTGATGTAGTATCATTTTATATATGGTAGGTAGTAAAATGTTAATTAGGAATATTATGTTAATTAGGTAGAAAATTATTAGGGATTGATCAGGAAGATTAGGCATGATTTACTCTTCCTAATTAAATGTATATGGTGTATATATTATTCCCTTTAAGGATGAATACATTGAGGAAAATACTTTCAAAGTTTTACAATATGAATATCTTTTAGAATGTTTAATTTTTTTCACCCTTTAAATTATTATGTTTTAAAACATCTATTGTTGATCTTCTTTTTCAATTTGTTCGTGACATAAAATTATTGAGAAGGGTTCATCTTTAGTCTAGAATTTTTATATTTATACTCTTTAATATATAAAAATTAAAATATATAGACTTTGTTGCTTAGATAATTTTGATTAGCAAGCTAAATAATTCTAGCAAAATCTACTACCATCTATATCCATATATATTAATAAAGCTAGAGAAAGGAGAGTGACATGACACTTTTCTTTGGCCAAAAAGCACAATTATCTATTTTCTCTTTTTTTTTTAAATGTTTGCCATATTTCCTATTTATCTTATCGTTGGCGTGAACATCCTAATTATTTTTATAAGAACAGGTGATGTTTTTGGGAAGATGATATGTCCAATCATTGATTAGAATTTTGATTTTTCATTTTCCTTAGATTTTACACTTTTACCTTCAAAATTATCAATTTAGATGCTCCACAAAAAAAAATACGTTTGTCTCTTGAGTCAAGCCTCCGCTTCTTCATCGAAAATGACATTTGGTACAAGATATGTTGTTATTTTTGTTCTCCTTCATGCTTTTTATAATACTCTTTAGTTTAATTAGAAATTGCTAGAATATTACTGATTTACGAACTTTCTTTTTTCAATCATCTTTTCCCCTCTCTGTCCAATAATAATTATTTTTTTCCTTCTTTTTTTGGCATATTTTTCTATTTCCCCCATTGATATATGTGTTATGTTAAAAAAACTCAAAATTCGCTTCTTAACTCTCTTAATTATGATTAATCGCGATATATTTTTTAAAAAAAAATGCTAAATGAAGAAGACGTTTAGGAAAATGAATGATCAGAAGGTCCTCTTTCTCTATTTAAGGTGTTTACACACAATAACTTTCAAAACTAAATGAAAAAAGATAAATTAAACGTTACATGTTTTCTAACTCTTTGTCTTCTTGCAGTTCGTTCATATTTAATTCTATATGAAAAGAAGATGAACACAAATTTGCATAACAACAACTACAAAGTATTTGAAACTGGATTCTACATGGCAATTGACCAACATGAAGAAAGAAGATCTACTTCCTCATCTTTTAAATGTGTTTCGTGCATTATTCATCTCTGCAAGTTTAGAAGTTCAACTAAAAAGTCATTTTTTCACAATAATTATATTGTATCATAAAGAATTTTGTGTGATAGCATAGTCATTAGGTGCTCCAATGTTCTAATTTTAAGTACATATAATTGAGAGTCAATACTAAGCTTAACATTATTTATTTGTGTCTAATTAAAGAGAATACTACTTAAATTTCAAAAATATATATATGAGTGTTACCGCTTTCAACTATTTTATCTCTTTTATGAAGTTGTATTTTCCTTCTTGACTTGGCACAACCAGCCCAAAAAGAACATTATATGCATACCTTATATATTTCTAATAGTTTTCAATGATGTTGCATCTTATAATTATATAATTTGTTAATAAGGAAAAGAAGTTCGGGTCTAAACAAAACAAATTATCTCATTTATCTTGATGTAAATTATAAAAGATCATTTTTAAATTTACTAAAATACCGCGGCACGGTTAAATTCACTAATGATCATTAATTGGCAGAGTACTTAAAGATGGTACTGAAATGGGTAGAGTTCTGATGTTCAAGTTTCTGAACATATCCTTAAAATATATACTACAAACCTTTTGATACAGCCAATTTACATTGATGGCATATTTATAATGACATAATATCAGAATTTCGAAGGGAGTACCTTAACCTGGAGACTCACAAAAGTGACAGAATATACACTAAAACTACCAGATTACAGACACTGCATCTGGTTGTTCAGGGGGGAAAAAACAACTTCATGCCAAATTCTTTTTATGAAGGGCAAATGAAACTCAACAAACACACTTGGCATGACGACCATTAGCTACAAAGTGCCACCCTACATGTCTCTAAGTACCATCGTCTCGGAAGCCATCCATGTAGAGAGACATGTAGTGCGCACGAGCACAAGAGAACGTGTATACGAGCATCGTCTTCCCACAAAAAATTTCTGATGAAGTCCACCCTCTCCGTTTTATACATATTTACAAAAGCTACATTCTCCGTGAATCTCTCACCGTTGGTGAACTCATACTAGCAGTTCTTAAAAGCCTACGAAATTCTGACAGGCTTATCTTTCCGTCTTTGTCAATATCTGCTTCCTCTAAAAGTGGGTCTATGGAGCCTTTCAAGCCCGTGTGCTGCAAAAACATAAGAGTGTCCTTTAAGAAAAAGCCAAATAAAAAGTTGTTATATTGTCTAGGATCACATCTTTCATTCAGAATGGAGAGCTGAGTCTACAAGTACGATACACACTTTAAGAGTGATGAAGCATGTAGTTTCTAAAGTTAGCATGCTATAGAATCTTTGCAACTCTTGCTTCTTCTCTTTTCTTTTGTTTGTAATCTAGGGACGGGGAGGGGTGGGGGTGGTTTGGATTTGTTCCAATCTCCGTTAAGTGCTTTGCAAAGCATACCAAGTCCCACGCCCAGATAAAGGAGGAAGTTCACATTGGATAGATGACCAGCATAAATATCAATTCAATCAACTGATCATGCCTCAATCCTAAGCAACGACCAGCATAAACGTAATCTAAGAGGATTCATAGAGACCAACTAGTTTGGCATTGAGTGGTAGTCATAGCATGTGTGGCCAAGCTTCTGGGTAGCTAAAAGTGCTTATTTTTTTCCACAAAGTGCTTATTTTAGAAAGTTAGAGGTGTTTGGCCAAGCTTTTAGGGGGGAAACAAGTGTTTTTGAGTAGTAGCAGAAACAGTTTTTCAGAAGTTAAAAAGTAGTTTTCCCTATAAGCACTTTTGGGACATTGGCCAAGCACAAAGTACTGCTCCAATTTTGGCAAAAGTGTTTTCTAAATTGATTAACCAAACACAATCAGTTACTCTCCAAAAGTACTTTTTCTAAAAGCACTTACGAAGAAAAACACTTTTCGAAATAAGTAGATTTTGAAAGCTTGGCCAAACAGACTATTAATCACTTAATTGATTTGTAGGACTGGTCAACGATGGTTGAACATAATAACTGATATCCAAGATGCTGTGAACCCTTGCTCCTGGACGAAACCTGTAAATAATACTCCCTCTGTCCCAATTTATGTGATGCACTTTCCTTTCTAGTCCGTCCCAAAAAGAATTATACATTTTCTTAATTTGCAATAATTTACTTTAACATTTACCTTTTACGCTTAACGAGATGATCTATAACCACACAAATATCTTTGAGTTGTTTTAGACCACAAGATTCAAAAGTCTTCATTTATTTCTTAAACTCCGTGCCGAGTCAAACTATATCACATAAATTTGGATGGAGAGAGTAGTAATATTTACACTTTGAGGAGAAAACATAACATACTAACCATTTTAAGTTCTTCTGGAGTAATGAATCCATCTCTATCAACATCAAATTTCTCAAAAGCAGCCTGTGATCTTTGTTGCCATTTTGTGGAATTATGCTCCTCCAACTGATGGACATGTAGAGTGGCAGCCACAAACTCCGGGAAATCAACAAGCCCATCTGTGTTACTATCAATCTGCCAACCAATGAATAAAATACTTTAGGACACTGAACTGCAGTAGAGACCATATAGTAGAAAATGACGAAATTGTATATGATGAAAGTTGGCAGCAATATTAGCATTGACAATTGAGCAAACTTCATATCATCACAAGGATTATGGAGCAGGAACTATTTGGAAAATACAATCTGACACAAAACAGCACCTGGGTATTTGGTCACGGATTTAGCTGTGGTGTCAATACCAACATGCACCACCTCGACTATTACTTTGAGTACCTGCTACCTCCCACCAACAATTAAATAATATGTTTTTGTCTTTTGAGGTGCATTTTGCAACCGATTACTTTTAAAGAACTTACTCCTATTCCTTGCTATTATCTTCTTCTTTCTCTCTTTTTTTGTTTGTGGGGTGTGGGGTGGGGGGAGCGAGTTGTACTGTTGTAGGTCTGAATATGCTTCTTGTTTTATGATCTTTTCCAGTGATTATTGAAGTAGTTCCAAACATGCAACAACTTAAGGCAACAAAAGGTCCTTATATTTTTTAGTTATTATCTAATTAGTTATTAGATGTCATGTTTTGCTCTGATGCTTAAGTCCTAGATAAATAAGATTACCGCTTGAAGAATCTCAAGAACTCGTGACTCTTTCATTTTCCATGGGAGATCCTTGGCAAGGGCCTGCATTATAAATTAATATGATAAGTCACCAAAAGAGATGCCGAGATATAAATGCATATACAATGTTTTCTATAAAGGCATATACAATTTTACATCAAGACAACACAGAACATAGGTGCCTCAGATGCTTGCCAATAGCCATTGATAGCTGTAAGGACGAAAAAAGCTTCAACATGAAAGATGAGCAATACCGTTCTCATTTCTTCGAGACTGATGACACCATTCTTATCCACATCAATTGCAGAAAATTGATCCCGCAGATCGGCGAGCTCCTCCTCATCAAGTGTGCTAGCTAGCGCCTGCCAGATAATGAAACAGCACCCAGAAATTTATCTTTTTCATATCTTAAGATAGAAAGGTCTCAGAAATAAGAAAGCAATGAACTTACCCGTAAGGCAAACTGTTTTAGACGGCTGTATCTGACAAATTGCCGCATGTTGGATAAAACAGAAATGTCCAGTGGAATCTCAGATGCATCACCTCCTTCTCGGACCCATGGATGCGCTGAAGATATTAAAGTAGATAATTTTCAAAACAATTGTTTATTTTATCAACAAAAAAAAAGGAATAACATCAGTAACATTTGTTTGCTAATTAATTCAAACACTAAAACATAAGATTCATATTTTCAATAAAGCACTACAGAGTAAGCATATGCTGCATATATGAAAGTTGTGCTATAAGGGTCATTTGCTTGCTGGTCAGGTATTAGTTCTGTTGATGCTTCAGCTTGTCATCACCATAACACCTTACAACCACTAAGAAAAACTTGGTACTTGTGAAAGAATATGAAATATCCAATCCAAAACCTTAAGACAATGGATGAAGTGGTCCAAGATTTTTATAGACCCTTTCAGATGCTCTTGTATAGCCGAGATGGATCATTTTAAGTTTAATGCCCTACCACTGTGTAATTCAATTCTAGGTTTCATACGTGAAGTTAAGGGGCCGTTTGGCCATGAGCATTATTCACTTTTTTTTTCGGAATAGTTTTTCACTTTATTTCAAAATCAGTGTTCGGTAATAAAATTCCAAATCCAACTTAGTTGGATTCTGAATTTGAAAAAGTGTTCCAAACCTGTTTTCCACCTCCATCTTCATAAATTCCAAATAAAATGCCCTCCACTCCTTTGCAAAAAGTAAAACCAAACACAACTCCAACTTCATAAATACTATATGAAGATGCAAGGGGTAAAGAGAGTCTTTTGATCAAACAAGCTGACATAAGGATTCTAGTATAAACTGAAAATATTTGGGATTTATGGCCAAACGCCTACTCAATGTGGAATGAGGCCTGCCAAAGTTGGCGCAGATACCATGTGAAAGAATCTGAGCATCCAATCCAAAACCGTAAGGCAATGGATGGAGTGGTCTAAGCTTTATGTGCACCCTTTTGAATGCCCTTGTATAGCTGATACGAGAAGCTTTATACAACTTTAACAGAACAATTTCAGAATAGTATTACTTACATAGGGCCTGAGCAGCAGTAAGTCTGGCGCGAGGATCCTTCACCAGTAATTTCTTTACAAAATCTTTAGCGCTGTTGCTTATGTTTGACCATGGCTTGCGACGAAAATCAGGTTTGTTCCGTAAGACCTTAGCATTTTGGAAGCAAAGTTAGAAAAACAATTGTAAATCAGGCAGATCACAAAGAATTTACACAATATAAAAGTTGTTTTTGAAGAAAGTAAAGTTGTTAAATGTCTTATAGGAAGAAAAATACTTGGGATAAGAGCCTCTCCAAGGACGCATCAGTCAAAGTGAATTATTAACAAAATAAGTAGCAGTAGCTTCTTTGGACTCAAAAGAGAAAAGTGAATTATTATTGAAATGTTGCTAAATTACACATAATATATTAGCAGCTCACCTCCTTGAATATACCGTCCTCAGTTTTGTCCCAGAAAGGCCGACGGCCACATAGCAAAATATATGTAATTACACCAATACTCCACACGTCTGATTCAGGTCCTGATCTACGTTTTAATACCTCTGGAGCTACATAATATGCACTGCCGACAATGTCTTGGAATTTTTTCCCTGCATATATAATTTTCCTATGATAAGTTTTCAACCATAACAATAGCCTCCCAGATCATTGAAGAAATTGGCAGATGCATGAAGATTATAAATATTTGATAGAGATGAGTTTATATAAACTTTTCAACACACTAGATTTCTAGAGAATTCAATCACCTGGTCTGATGAAGTCTGAAAGACCAAAATCTGTGGCTTTTAATGGCGAATCCTCCTTTGAAGACTTAAAGAGAAAATTCTACAAGAAAAAAAAGTCTGTTTAAGAAAAGCAATATCAAGCAGCATCACAAGCCAAAAGTAGTACTATTGAACTGCTTGCACACCTCAGGTTTCATATCACGATGCACCAAACCATGTAAATGACACTCAGCTGCAACTTTTAGCATCTGGCGTACAACTACTGCTGCGTCTTTCTCAGTATACCGACTGTCTTTTCTGATTAGACAAATTATGTCAACCCTTATCAGTAAAAAACTTCATAATCAGCAATTTGAATATAGAGCGGGCACTGCAACTCACAAAAATGATCAACTGAAACTGGTAATTTCAAAACACTTACTTGGACAAGATTCGGTCCAATAGTTCTCCACCTTCACATAACCTAAAGAAAACAAAATATGAAAAATGTTATAGGGGAATAAACTAGGACCTCAGAGATCGAAAAACAACAAAACTTACTCCATTACAATATAGACATAATTATCATCCTCGAACGAATTATAGAATTGAACCACATTCTCGTGACCAGCTAAGGCCTTCAATATCTTGACTTCCCGTTTCACATCCTCAACCGCAATGGGAAGAACCATCTGCAGCAAAAAGGAATTGATACGATATATTGAGACAGTGACAGAACGGTAAAGGAAGACTATTTGCAAAATTTAATCATACAAGGTAAAAGTTAACAAACTTGGACAAAAGAAGAAAGAAGAAACACTATGAAATTACTCATATTTGCAAAATTCATAGGCCCATCAACCTACAGGGATGGTGACAACCAGGGGCAGAGCTAGAGTGTCAGCTACGGGTTCGCTCGAAAGTCGAACCCAGTAACTTTGGTTCAGACCCTGTATTTGTCTTAAGAATTCACTTAGTATATACAAATTATTAAATTAGGACCCAGTAAAGATTAGAATTCAGAACCCATAAACTTCAAATCCTGACTCCACTTCTACTGACAGCTCCAGATATGACGAGAGGAGATAATAGGAGACAAAGCAGGCAGAACATTTTACCCAGAGAAAAAATCCAGATAATCAAGACTTAGAGAAGTCATTCGCCGATAAGAAATAAAAGATTCTGCAAGTGCTCTATACACAAGAAAGCAGCTTTTAAGTGAACCAGATCAGCGACGCCATTTTCCAGCAAATTAGAAATGATAATAACAGCAAAATTACTCATGAAACCCGAGAATTCAGTGTCATTTATCAGTTTATGATTCCCTGAAGTTCGTTGACTTCAAATCATGACAAGTCTACAAACCCCAAAAGACCATCAAACACCAAGTGCAGCTATGTTTTTCAAATATGATGTCTATTTACAAGGCCAGATTCACTCTTTAGACCATCTACAAGAACTGCATCATGGGCGGATCCACAGTTCACGTGAATCCAGTAACTTTTTGCCCAAACTCTGTATATATATTAACAAATTCTCTAAATATCTATAAATCTTTGACTGTGAACCCAATTATTATTGTATATATTAACTCGAATTTGTTGTAGGAACGCATAAATTTCAAATCCTGAATCCGCATCTGAACTCTGAACTGCAACAACAACAACAACAACATACCCAGTATAATCCCACAAATGGGGTCTGGGGAAGGTAGAGTGTACGCAGACCTTACCCCTACCTTGGGAGGTAGAGATGTTGTTTCCGAGAGACCCTCAACTCAAGAGAAAGCATAACAAAAGGTCGGACAAAATCAAGATTTCACTAAAGATACTCCTTTTCACAGAAAAAGCTACAAAAATAGCATATATTTGCACTAAATAAACATAGGCATCTACTAACAAACCCAGCATTCTTTTTTAAGAACCTAAAGACCCCAATCAACAATAACAACAATATAAGCCTACAGAATAAGAATCTAACATTACAAAAAAACACAAAAAAGATCCAATTTTTAATATCAAAATATCCACAACCAAGGCATAAAACAACAACATACCTGGTGTAATCTCACAAGTGGGGTCTGAGGAGTGTAGACAGTAAGTAGACCTTACCCCTACCATGAGAGGTAGAGAGGCTATTTCCGATAGACCCTCGGATCCACAACCAAGACATACATATAAAAAAATAATATTTACCTTATTTTTCTCAATTCTTTTGACAGCAACACGATCCCCAGAAGATTTATCTGTTGCAACATATGTATACCCAAATTGTCCATGACCCAACAATTTCCCAATACTATACCTTTTATCAAAATCTTTATCATACCCAAAATCTGTTCTTTTACCACATGGAATAACCCCACTTTGTCTTCTTGAACTTGGCTTAATAACATTAGAATTCCTAGGTTGTTGTTTTTCTTGTTTTTTTTTATTAATATTACCTTTATCTCTATTATAATTTGGCCCTTGTTGTTTTCTTGAATTATTAACAACAGTTGTAGATGAAGGTGTTGCCTTTGAGGTATTCCTTTGATTTTGATGAACATTTAATGTATTGGTTGTGTTGTTGTTGGTTGAAGGGGTTTGGCTATTTGAGCCACTAACTTTTGAGCTTGAAAAACAACTACCCATATTGTGGAAGATTCAAGAATGATGATAAAAATGCAAACTTTATGTTTAGATCATTAAGAATCAAGAATGGTGTAATTGTGTTGTATTTTTGTTGTACATATAAATAAAAAGAAAAGAGGGGTAATAAAAATGTCTATATATATGTGCTATATATGTGTTGGAGAATGTGAAAACAATAATAATGAGATTTAAGAGGAAAGTTTGAAGTAGATAGGAGGAAGAAGGGAAGAAAGATGGTGGTGGTCAAAGAGACTTTTTTGGAAGAGGAGGAAAGAGGGTGGGTGGTGGGGTCGGGGTTGCTAGAGAACTCCCCCTAAATTTTCAAGAATGTAGCGAAATGTAGTTTATACATGAACTTCGTCGAATTTGAATTTACTAAATCATGAGAATCAAGAGGCTAAAATTGAAAACTTTAGAACTGAACCTAGAATTAAAACATCAATTATTTGTTTCAGCAATCGATATCAAAATTGGATTTTGATTATTCGGTTGAACTCCATAGTTTATGGTAATGCATCCATGCGATCAATTTTAAATTTTTGATTGTTGACCCGATAGCTGAGTTGATCAAGAGTTAACTTTAACCATGTGGTGTTAATAGGGTTAGTTTTCCTAGATTCTTTAGATTCGTTATTTATGTTTTTTGAATAATTTGAGGTTATTGGAGGTAGTTTGAGAGAATTTTGACGTTTCAAAAAAAGTGTGTATACCGTTTATAAAATAAGTGAGACTTTAACTTCTTGAATACTCACTTTTCGACATCATGATTTAAAAATTATATTATTTTACTTTCAAACACCACTTTGTTGTGGAAGCGAACGCGTATTAAGTTATGTATACTATTTTGCATCAACTATCGTGATATTGATAAAATTCTTCTATGAAACCATATTGTTCTCTTTTAAAGCTTGACATGATAAACTATGTGATACTTCAACATGATTTACAACTGATTTGCTAAATTGAGCATGGGATACTAGATGCATTGATTTGGAAGCATGTTAGGGCACATACTGTCTCTTTATGTGCTCGAATGCATAACATGTCTTTGTTTTTATTAATCTAGATTATCATAATGCATTGTTTGTATTATGTACTATGATCTATGAGTTGGGATGGTACCAATGATTTACCGGTCGTGCGCACAACCTAGTTCACGCATAGTCTGAGTGGCTATCATCGTGGACGGTCTGTGTTATGCACAGTTGGTTGGGTTGTTCTTGCAATGAGGTTGACTATGGACAGACCGGTGAAATACATAGTTCAACGCAAGTAAAGGTGTCCGCTATGGATGGTCCGGTGAAACAATGTGTTTTGTGTTGTTTTCTTGAGCTAAACATGTATATCTATTGTCATTCTTTATACATGTGTTGCACGCATAATATATATTGTATCTCACGCATGACATGCATATTATTTTGGAGACTTGCTAAATGGGATATTAACAACAAAACGGGTCAATGATTTTGTTGGGCTTTATGTTCATTTTTGTTGTTGTTTCTATTTTATACAAATCTAATTGAATGAGAGCCTTGGAGTAACTGATAAAGTTATTGTCATGTGATCAAGAGGAGAAATGTGAGGTAAAGCTAAATGTGAGGTAAGACTGCGTACAATAGACTCTTGTGATCCGGCTCTTTCCCGAACCCCGCGTATAACGGAAACTTGGTGCATCAGACTGCCTTTTTTTCTATTTTATACAAATTCCAACTCTAGTACCATAGTGAGTCCTCTCTAATCTTGTTTGAAGCAGTTGCAGATTTCAATTAATTTGAGCAAACCGCTCTTGATCATCGTGGCGGCCATCAGGTTTCCCCTTTTATGTTTATTTCCTTATTTTCAAGGGTGTACCTAAAGTTTTATTCAGATATTCTTAAATGGTCCTCGACAGTGTGGGGGTTTGGAGTGTAATTTCAAAATTATGTTATTTTCTGTCTTCCGCTTCATGACGAGATTTATTATTTATATTATGATTGACTTGAACTTATTTTTTTCTATCTCGATTAATAATTTTGATATGCCTGGATAGTAGCTCTTCGGGCGTCCATCATATCCATTTCGGGTTGTGACACTCCATCAACCATAACTACCATCTGACAACAATTACTAAACATCGCTGTTATTTAATCTATCAATGCAACTTAATAAGTCGTGCTTGAAAAATAGAGTTTAATCTATGATAACAAGTTAGATATCATTTTAATTTATCTGCTTATCGTGTAGTATTTATCATATAGACTTATGTGTAATTATACCTGATTGTAAATATGTTTTTTACATTATTAATATATAGAACTTAAAGTCATATTAAAATGATCAAACCTAACCCACGTTGATAGGTCCGGGTATGCTATGGAACAACAAAAACAAACTGGAATAAACTAACTTGAATACCAATCCAGTTTCCGAATGTCATCGATAATGTTGTCCGGCACCAGTGACAACACTTTAATAAAAACAGAAAAACTTTAAAGAGCAATGCAGCGAAAATTTAAAAGACATAAAGATTTAAAATTTACATAGGTTATATAATATATAACCTATGACGGTCAATGACCGAAAGTATTGTATATATTTATTATATACAAAAATTACAAATTCCTTTCTTTACAATTATACAAGATGAAACGGAAAGGAATTAAATGTTAAAGTCGCAGATGACTTCTGCCTGAAAAATCTACCTAAATAGTCAAAGACAAGTTCTCATTACAAGTGCTTCAATACATAACAAATCTAGAATCTAAGCAGCAATTATAATGTTGGACAGATTGTTGTCCACACGCTCAGGCAACACTTGTGATCCAGATTTCTGAGATGAATTCCCGAGAGCTCTCTTGGTATTTTTTATTTCTGATTCTGGATCTCGATTCACTTCAGCATCCTCTCTATTTATAGTAGAGAGTCTTCCTTGAAAACTTCATCGATTTGTTGTGATGTTTGAGGGAAAGATGGGCAGCTGGTGTGTTTGTTGGAGAAGATCATGGAGCAAACTCCTCTAACTTCTTGGACTTATTCCTCAAGCATAGCAACGACTTTGACTTGTTCTTCCCACGTTTTTCATCAGCTCATATTTACCTTGACAAGTCACTTTTACTTCGTAGTAATATTTCCACGAATATTGCTTCATTCCGTGAAGTAAGGCAAAATTGTTTTTCATAAAATGTTGGTCCGAATGTTGTGACATTTGTTTCAACATTTCTTAAATTCAAATTAGTACTTAAAATGATATGTTGGGTATAAATCACAACACCAAACCCAACATTAACATTCTCCCCATTTTTGCCTTTCTTCACAAAACCCATTATAATATGTATGACTTAAGGCAATGTCATAGATGTTGTCTCAACATCTATGATTATAGTTATGCTCCCTCTTAACCTGTGATGGCATACAATCAAAACATATGTATACCAGTGTATACCAAGACATAAGATTAAACATAATATTAGCACATACATTAATATACAGATCATCCAATATACAAAAGAAAATACCCAAATGTCAATTTTAAATCAATGTCTCAACAATCAATCATCTAGTTAACACTTCAGCCAATTAAAACAGCCAAATAAGAACATTGTTCAACAAAGCAACCCAGTCAGATAGCAAATCAATCAGATAGCAGATCAACAGGAAATCAGTCTGCTCCCCCTAGCTTATCACGCATCAGTAGTAGCTTCCAGTCGCCTTCTACTTTTGCATGACAACTTCTGCTTCAGCTCTGAGCCTTAACCTCTTCAGCAACACTTTCCTCTCAACATCCTCTTCACTCTGCACAGCAGCAACAACAACATCTTCAGCAACAGCAACAACATTGCCTTAAGAACTTTCTGCCCTTTGCACCCCCGGCACAGAAGAATCATCTCCCCCTTATTGGGAAGAAAGCTAAGAACTGGTTCCTGGCCTGAACTAATGCATCTCTGGTAGCATCAACCTCTGAAATTTGTTGGTTGATTTTGGCAATTTGACCAACTAACCATCCAGTTGTCAGAGGTGACTGTCCAGAACCAATGTTGCCCTGAATGTATGTAACATTTCTGACAACATTCTCACTGTCAGCTTCCTTTTTTCCATGGAAGGTCAATAACTATTTCTTTTCTTTTCAAAATTGCCTTGTTAACTGAATATACCTCGGGAATTTTCCCTAAAATATCCTCTCTTCTAGGCTCAAAGCCTTGGGTAGTTAGGATTTGGTAGATCAGAGAAGGAAAGAGAAGGATTAAAGTTGACTCGTTCTTTGCCAAATTAGCTACTTGATAGAAAATCATATTTCCTAAGTCAACTTTTAATCATTTTCCAATTTTGAACAACAATGAGGCTTGATCAGTTATTACAATTGACTCATTTAGTGAAAGAAGCCAATTGTGAATGGTAATCTTATGGAGGGTGGAGAATAAAGAAGTTAACTTTGAAGCAGGGCATCGAGTGATTCATTTCTTCATTATACCTCTAGTGAGGTATTCAATTATCTCATCCTTATTCTCTGTTGCTCTTTCTGTAGTGTTACTTATTTCTTCAGGCTCAATTCCCAGACATTGATTAATAATTAAGGGTGTAAACTGATAAATTTTGTTATAGAGGTATAACTTCCCAAATTTCTTTGAGGAGGCATCTTCTATATCAGAATTTAAATTCGCATAAAACAACCTAATTACTTCATCAATGAATGGTTCTTTCTCAGTTACAGTTTTAAGTAACTTTCTATCATTGAGGAACTCAAACAAACCATATTCTGAACATGAGGATATCTAACACTTTTTGGCCCTGATAACTATATTCTTATACTAATCCCATTTATCAAATTTAGCTTTGGAATAGAACTTTTTTGAAAAAACATTTACCTCACAATCAGAGTCAGATTCAATTTTGTTGGAGGAGAATGGTGTTGGTGTCTCTTCTGAAGTCTGCTGAAATATTGCTTGAGATTTTGTGGCTTCATCGGCAACATTTTGGGCATCATATATTTTAGCACGACTGGGAATTCCTCTGGGATAGAATCTCGTCAGTGGGGTATCATCAGAAATTTCCTCGTCTTGAGACACACTTTGAGAAACAGAGGCAGTAGGTTCTTCTTCAGTTTCTTCAGAGGACAACTCAAAGTCCATATATTCAGTGTCACTGCTTGAGCAAGCAGGTACAATAGTTTCAAATCTGGACTTCTTGGTGTTAGGCTCATGTTGGACTGTTCTCTCGAACACTCTACTCGATCTACGAGTAGGGAATGAAGAGGAACTGGGTCTTTTACCTAGGGTCGAATAATCTGATGTAGCATCTACATCTATGGGATTATTGTCATCCCCGGGGTAACGAATGTCTAGTGGTTCCTTATCACCTCTAAGAACAATATTTGTACACATGTTTTCATGCAGGTGTAGAGAAAAAGATGTGTCTGGTTGTTGAGGTGGACTGATGCTCATGGGAGTGTTGCTGGGTGTGTTGGTCGACATAGGTGTTTACATTGGGGAGGTTTCCATCAGAGAGTTTTGATAGGATTTTGAGGGTTTAGGGTTTTTGCAAGACGATGGAGCTTGAAATGATGAAGGTTCCATCGGTTAGGTAGTGGTTTTACCGAGGTTGTGATGTGATTTTTCGGAAAAATCTTAGATGAAAAGAAAATAGCAAATAAGAGGAGTATTTATATACATGGCAAAAAATTTCTAAGCAAAACAAAATCCTTAGTTTTAGGAGTTAGAGATTTATCTAATAACTTACACCTAAAAAATTGGGATAAATTGATAAGCATCACAATAGGAATTTAATCTTATCATTTTTATGTTTTGAAATTCCTATTAACACAAGGCATACAAATAGGGAGAAAAATTTGATTTTTCTGAAATCAGTTAAAAACAACATCCCAATAAATATCATAATCTGAAAATATCAACAACAATGTTGGCAACATTTTGGACGACACAAGTATTTTGATCCCTCAAGAATTTTTCGTATTGGCAACAAATCAAGACACGTTTTATAAGTATTTTATGAGTTTAACCGTTGGACCAATGTAACACTTTTCCATCGTGTCCTTGATCTAATCATAAAACACATACAAAAGATTTTTTCGTGTAAAAAATAAGAATACTTACTTAGCATTATTACAATTTCTTTTAAAGCACTCGATACTCCTATAGAATAGGAATGATATCTTTTCAAGGGTTTTGCTCATTCTGCACAGTTGCCAATCATTTGTTAAGGCTTTGCCTTATTTTGATACTCCATTTTTAT
Source organism: Anisodus acutangulus (assembly GCA_029783415.1). Lineage (NCBI taxonomy): Eukaryota > Viridiplantae > Streptophyta > Magnoliopsida > Solanales > Solanaceae > Anisodus > Anisodus acutangulus. Next base: position 16,402,827 of record CM056495.1, read on the forward strand.
GATATACATGATTTTATATATATCATCGCAGAGAACAGTATCACTTTGGAATCACATTCTTATTGAAGGATCATGCTTGTATGACCAAAAGTAATGCACTATACAGAAACAACAATCAGTTTATGATATTACATAGGTAAATGTCACCTGAAATGTTGGACAATATTTCAGCTGACATTCACCAAAAATGCATTTTTAGAGATTACAAAGACCAAGAAATTTCTTCAAACTAGAAAATCTCTCAAGGTCCAAAGCTTTTGTAAAAATGTCAGCTATTTTATGAAGAGTGTCAACATGTTCAATTTGAACTAGCTATTTTTTGACTAAATCTCTTAAAAAGTGATGTCTTATATCAATATGTTTTGTACGTGAGTGCTGAATTGGATTTTTGGAAATATTTATAGCACTCAAATTATCACAGTACAAAATCAAAATGTTGCTAGAAAATCCATAGTCGTCTAACATGTGTCTTAGCCATATTAATTGAGAGAAACAACTTCCAACTGCTACATATTCAGATTCAACAGTTGAAAGTGAGACACATTTTTGTTTACCACTATACCATGAAACAAGATTATTACCAAGATAAAAACATCATCCATTTGTACTTTTTCTATCATCTACGTCTCCAGCCCAATCCGAGTCATTGAATCCTATTAAGTTAGGATTAGTGTCTTTGGAATACCAAATTCTCAACTCACATGTGCCAGCAACATATCAGATAATATGTTTCACGACATTTAAGTGGGATATTTTGGGACAAGCTTGAAAACGGGCACAAATACAAACACTAAACATAATATCTGGCGACTAGCAGTAAGATAAATAAGGCTACCTATCATAGATCAATACAATGTTAGGTCAACATTTTCACCAACATTATCCTTATATATCTTCTGTGATGAACCCATTGGCGTTTTCATCTGTTTAGCATTCTCCAAGCCAAATCTCTTAACTAGATTCTTAGCATATTTACTTTGTAAGATGAAAATTCAATCTTCACTTTGCTTAATGTGCAAGCCTAAGAAAAAAGTTAGTTTCCCAATCATGCTCATTTCAAAAGTTGATGACATAAAATCAACAAATGACTTTAGATAAGACTGTGAGGTCAAACCAAAGACTATGTCATCTACGTAGATTTGAGCAATAATAATATCTACATCGTGACGTTTAATGAATAAAGTACGATCAGCTTCACCACGGTTAAAACCAAATTCAAGAAGGAAGTTAGTTAGACGATCATACCATGCACGAGGGGCTTGTTTCAACCCATACAACGCCTTTTTGAGATTGTACACATAGTGTGGATGGTGATGATATTCAAATCCTTTTGGTTGATCAACATAGACTTCCTTATCTAAATAACTATTTAAGAATGCGCCTTTTACATCCATTTAGTGTAAAGTAATTTTCAGGCAGCAAGCAATAGCAAGTAACAGTCTAATTGACTCAATTCTAGTCACATGTGCGAATGTCTCGTCATAATCGATTCCTTCAACCTGAGTATAGCCTTGTGCAACTAGAAGAGCTTTGTTTCTCACAATTGTTCCAGATTCATCTGATTTATTTTTAAAAATCCACTTAGTTCCAATTTCATTTGTATTAATTGGACGAGGAACTAAGTTCCAGACTTCATTTTGAGAGAATTGTTCAAGCTCTTCTTGCATTGCTTGAATCCAGAAATTATCTTTGAGTGCTTCTAAAATATTTTTTTGTTCTAAATTATACCTTACCATATCTCTGTAGTTGAGTGGTTTTTTCCCTATTGTTTTAATTCCTTTAAAAACTCCCCATATCACCTGGCATGTTGGATGATTCTTTCTAATCCTTGATGAGGGGTCCCTTCGAACTTGATCTAGCAATTCAGCATTTGACTCCTCATCCACACCCTCTGTGGTCTCTGGTTCAGGTTCAGATATTGCTTTAGGTGTGGCAACATTTGGGGCAACATCTGATTCTTCAGCAGTCTGCACATTTTTCACTTTCAGACAATCTTCACAGACAGTTTTACCTTTATGGCTAAGTTTGGGTAAACCTCTAACCGATTCATATGAGACCAGTTTTTCTAGATTGCGGTAGTTGATATGTCCTAACTTTTGATGCCATATTGTTGTGTCATCGATCTTGGCATTATTGCATATTTCTTGTCTTGTAACAAGATAGCAATTATCACCTGTTCTAGTACCTGTCATGACACAATCATTAACTTTATTCGTAACTTTACAAACATTTTTATTAAATTTTACCTCAAGATTGTCATCACACAGTTAACTAATATTAATCAAATTATCCATTAATCCCTCAACGTGTAAGACATTTCTTAAAGCTAGAAATCCAGGAACATCCAAGATCTTTTTTCCAATTATCTTGTTTTTGCTACCGCCTCCATAAGTCACATTTCCTCCATTGAATGACTCATAGTTCTTTAGAAAACCTTTTGCCCCTGTCATGTGACGAGAACGTCCACTATTAAAGTACCAAGAACCTGAAATGTTAGTTCTTAATGCAGTTATCACAACATTACAAGTTACAATTTTTTTCGGAACCCAAACTCTCTTAAAACATTTTTACCTTTCGACTCAGAAATGTTGCTTCGAATGTTATCTGAAATGTTAGACAACCTTTTAGGCAATATTTTGCTCACAAAATCTTGAAGTTTGAAACAATATATTTTTAAATGTCCAGGGGAGTTACAGCGATGACATACAAACTTCATATTCTTTGACTTGCATGAGAATCTATTATTCATTCCATTTTCTTTAACAAAGCACATTTTTCATTTGTATCAAAGAGATTAGAGCACAAGGTTTTATGAGAGTTTTCGTACCCAATACCTGTATGTGAAGGTTTACTAAAGCTGAGTATTTTATTTAATTTTGAAGTTCCCGTGTAGAGCTTACGGAAGGTTGCTTTGGCTAAATCCAGTTTTGCACGAATCTTACCAAATTCAGTATCATTCTTGGTAAGAGCAACCTCAAGTCGGGTTATCGTGCCAGTCAATTCCAGATTCTCATGAGTTAAAGATTTTACCTTTTTGTCAAGTTGTTTGGATTCTATGATTAAGGCTTTACAAATGCTTTGTAATTCACTAATCATGTCATCTTTGCATTCAACTTTATCCATACACTCAGCCTCACTACAAGAAATAAAACCACTAAAGCAATTAAAATCAGGATAGTTAAAGAATATGTACCTCTCAGATGTTGCTAGAGATGCAGATGTCGTTGCTGATATTAGAGCAAATGTCATGACATATGAGGCAACATTACAGACGACATCTTCATTATCAGAAAAAGATTGTTCGTAAACAGTGGCCAGCATTGCTTGTGATTCGACTTATTGATCTCTTTCCTCTTCTCATTCATCGTCACTAAGCGAGACCCACATATTCTTACCAAATTTTCTAAGAGTGTTTGCACATTCGTTAGCATAATGACCCCAAACCGAGCATGCATGACATTGCACAGACTTGAGTTATTTGGGATCAAATTTGGTACGATCTGAATTGGTTCTTCTTAGTGGACTTTCTTTTTGAGTACTTGGAAGGAACTTGGTGGGTGTTTGATTGAAGCCTTGGTTTTGATGTTGTTTAGATTTAGATTGATTTCTTTCATTGTTGAACTTCATCACCATCGAATTATATTTTCGAGTGAGTAAGGCAACATTAGCACCTTCACCAATTTCTTTAAGATTTTCATCCTCTTCATCGATTTGATTCTCCGAGTATTGAACTTGAAGTGCCACATTCTTGCTTTTATATATTTCCCTTTGATTCTCAATGTTCATATCATAGGTTTTGAGAATGCTCATCAAGGTATGAAGGTCCACTGTGGCAATATTGTGAGCTTCTTTAATGGCACAAATCTTTAAATTGAACTTTTCAGGAAGAGAACGGAGAGCCTTTTCAACGAGTTGAATGTTGGTTAAAGATTCACCAAGCACTTGACATTCATTTGAGATGTCAATCAACTTTCCAAAATAAGATTTAATATCATCCGCTTCTTCCATCCTTAAACGTTCATATTTGCCCATGAGCATGCGTAGCTTTGTTCGACGAACACTTGAGTTACATTCACAATGAATTTATAAAGTATCTCATGCGTCCTTAGCCGTGGGGCAGTTTTGAATGAGTTTGAACATGTACAGATCATTCCATCCAAAAATTGCATTTAAGGCCTTTTCGTTAAAGCTAGCATTATTGATTTCTTCCGCCATCCATTCGGATTCAGGTTTAACAAGAATGTCACCTTCCTCATCTGACAGAAACATTGGAACAACATACGCATTGGTTATAGATCTCCATACCATAACATCAATTGATTTGATTTGAGAACGTAGGCGAATCTTTCAATAGGCATAGTTTGAACCATCTAAAATAGAAAGTCTACCAATAGTCGAATTTGCCGGATCAATAGCTTTAAATAACATAACCAAACACTAATTGTGTTAAGTGTTGGCTCTGATACTACTTGATAGGTCCGGGTATGCTATGGAACAACAAAAATAAACTGGAAATATACTAACACGAATGTCAATCCAATTTTCGAATGTCAGTGACAATGTCGTCCGGCACCAGTGACAACACTTTAGTAAAAACAGAAAAACTTTAAAGAGTAATGCAACGAAAATTTATAAGACATAAAGGTTTAAAATTTACATAGGTTATATAATATATATAACCTATGACGGTCAATAACCGAAAGTATTGTATATATTTATTATATACAAAAATTACAAATTCCTTTCTTTACAATTATACAAGATGAAACGGAAAGGAATTAAATGTTAAAGTCGCAGATGACTTCTGCCTGAAAAATCTACCTAAATAGTCAAAGACAAGTTCTCATTATAATTGCTTCAATACATAACAAATCTAGAATCTAAGCAGCAATTATAATGTTGGACAGAATGTTGTCCACACGCTCAGGCAACACTTGTGATCCAGATTTCTGAGATGAATTTTCGAGAGCTCTCTTGGTATTTTTTATTTCTGATTCTGGATCTCGATTCACTTCAGGATCCTCTCTATTTATAGTAGAGAGTCTTCCTTGAAAACTTCATCGATTTGTTGTGATGTTTGAGGGAAAGATGGGCAGCTGGTGTGTTTGTTGGAGAAGATCATGGAGCAAACTCCTCTAACTTCTTCAACTTGTTCCTCAAGCATAGCAATGACTTTGACTTGTTCTTCCTACATTTTTCATCAGCTCCTATTTACCTTTCCAAGTCACTTTTACTTCGTAGTAATATTTCCACGAATATTGCTTCATTCCGTGAAGTAAGACAAAACTGTTTTTCAAAAAACGTTGGCCCGAATGTTGTGACATTTGTTCCAACATTTCTTAAATTCAAATTAGTACTTAAAATGATATGTGGGGTAGAATGTCACAACACCAAACCTAACATTAACACACGTAATTATAAATTACAAGCAATAATTACATGAAAAATAACTCTTTACAAGTAATATTCACAGACACACCCAAAAAAATTATTTTGTGTGTTCGGAATAAACATCTATAAACTCCAAGAAAAGTAATCTCTAGAGGGTTGATATAATCTTGAATAAATTAGCCAAGAACTTAAAGTATTTGATGTTGTCAACAATAAGAATCACTTTAAAAGTTCTACTATAAAATGTTGGCAATGTTTTAAAGTACTTACAATAATGAACCAGAACCCTATTTAATTTATTCACCTGTCCTTGGCGGATCTATCAGGAGGACAAATGAAAAAGAACCAAAGGATGTGTTTTTATGAGGGAAAGTGTTTTAGGGATTTTTTAAAATATTCGGTATAATGGTAGTTATTCTTTATGAAAAATATTTTTCCATCGAAAAAGAGAAAATTGACTTCACTGCCTAATGAGCGGAAGTTATTTTTCTTACAATTATGTTAGCTTTTAACTTAAAATTATTTGCTTCAATTAATACTTAAACATTACTACTATTAATCTTTGGTATTCAAAAGTTTCATCAAAACACTCTCCTTTTGTTGATATATTTATTAAACTTTAAAATCTAGTTTTTCTGGAAAATATTTTTCACTCCAAAGTCGTATCAAACACACTTAAAGAGAAAAGAGGAACCAGAAATTAAGCTTATGACCGTAGTCTCCCGTTTTTTAGTCAAAATCATTTTCAAATGGAAATTGTGTTTGCGGGATTGTTTATTTTGGATAATACTATAAGAACGAGTCAAAGTTCATTTCTTTCTTACGTCAAAACTATAGGAACATTCTGCAATTCTAAAGTAGGAAAAAATGTTACTCACACAACACGGTAGTTTGTATACATTAAATCAGTAAATGTTTATTCACAAGGATGTTTTACATTAGTTTTTATAATTTAATCATGATTAGTTTATATAATTTTTATTACTTTAATGTATCAAATTCATAATATAGTTTGATCTAAATATTAAGTGTAAGTAAGTATTTTGATAAATTAAACTAATTTTATTGATTTTCTCCAAATATTTACTAGCATGGTGTTGTACCATCTGTTTTTAACTTTCTTCCAATCAAACTTTTGTATGCTAAACAGCAGCAGTTTAGCGGTGCTAATGAGGCTTGAATTTAAAATATCTAAATGTAAATTACATAAATAAACAATGAAATATTTTAATGAATTCAATTGAACCCCTCCCCCGAGCTAGATAAGCAGCCAGTAATCCTAAATATACGTATTACGTTGCTTCAAATGATATGGATTGTGTATATGAAAGTATATTTATGTCCTAGAGACAATATGTGTTAGGACAAATGTACTTTATACATATTTGTATTATTATTAATGGAGATTAATATTTTGGCATTTGCAATTATTGAATTATTAATTGATTATTTATAATATTCTATAATATGCATCCATGGAGGTTACGATGTTATTGATAATGTGAGATATTAATATTATAATGTAACTCTTAAAATAGTCTCGACTAATGATCATCGAGAATGGGTTATTGATGATATGTGATAAGTCGACATGTGGTATGCATCACATCCTTAGAGGATGTAGTATGTCTCACCTGCTACGAGTAATGGCTACTCGTGATGGACACATGGATACTTTGGAAGTATTGGTATACCCTGTTGATATATTATTTGTTATACTTGTCTAAAGTATGATCAACGTGTGGGAGATAGAAGTCCTTAGACTTGAGGTCAATACGCACCTTGTCTACAAAGTAATATACTTTGATCCTGTCCTAAGCTCAAATGCCTTATAGGTTGAGATACGGCTTGTGTTGGGTATATTACGATGTGGATTAAAGGTGGTAGTTGAGCCAAGATTAGGATTCATTCCTTGAATGTATATTCGAGAGAACACTCAGATTCTCAGTGATATTAGGTTGACTAAGTCGTTGGCCAACGCAATAGACATATTTAGAATATGGTCTAGTTGTCAACTAATATAGATGAGATACAATGATTAAGCCATTTGGATAGGCACTTGACAAATCCTAAGCTTGATCGGGTGTGTCGTGAATGAAAGAATTTTATCCTACCACATAAAGGTTAAGTTTACTGGATTCGTGTAAACGTACTTCACATATTGAGTTCGTCTTGCGGCACCGTCTAGGAGTTCCGCGTAGACCTTAATTTGATTAATGTCGATATGTGAAGGCCTGTAGGGTCACACTATGTCGATTGTCTTTTCGATCTAAGGATGTATTGAGAGAGTATTAAATATTCGATTTAGAATCGAGATATTTAAATGAATAATGATTATTTTAATTAAGTCAAAATTGGATTTTGGATTTAATTAAGAATGTGCGGAAAATAAATCGAGACAGTGTAGGACCACGTCAAGTGCCGCAGCGCCCACACCATAGGACCGCGGTGCTAATGACCTACTATATCTCGATTTTTGGGCCAGGCCCAAGGTCAAACCCTAATCCGGTTTGACCTAATTTTCACATATAAATACATACATTCACTTTATTATTCAATACACTTAATTTCATATTATTATTCTAAGTCTTAGAGATTTAGAATCAAAACACTCTCTCGAACCTCTACCGTATTTCCTAGCTTTTCAAATGAGAAATACATTGAAGCTTGGAGCTTGCAATCGAAAGGAATTTCACGTGTGAACCCACAGTTGATAAAGATTCCAGATAATACAACTTATAAGTGTTCATGTTTTATGTTACATGTTTTTTGTTGTCATATAACCATACCAGAAGTAATTGTTGGGGTAAGTAAGAACAAAATTTTAAACTTCCGTTGTGCCTTACTTATGTGTTTTGAACCCAACAAAATCCTACAGTGGTATCAGAGCCCAGACTGGTTCAATGGTTATATAACAATTGAATAACATAATAATATGGGTTAAGCATAAAATTAGATTAAAACAAGGCTTCTTTAAATCCTACATGTCTTGACCGAATGTTAACCTTTTGATATCACCCTAAATTATCTCCTACGCTAACTCGAGGAAGTCATTCCGCTCTAACTCGAACTAAGCCAAAAGTGCGTTGTCCGGCTCATTGCACGGTGCACGGCAAAGAACGGGTAAGAACGGATGATGGTAGATATGTGCATTATTGATAATGGTGGGTGATGATAAAATATATGTGATTTGATCCCTAAATTGGATTTAGGGCTCGAGCGATTTTGAAAAATAACATAGAAACGTTTTGTCAGGACATCGACATCGCGAATGGTAGAGCGTCGCGGCGCTTGCTAGGGTTTTTAAGGCGGCGCCGCGGCGCTAATGCTTCATTTAAAAAATTTGGACTTACTGGACAATAGGCGCCGCGGCGCTAATGCATTTGCAGAAGTCAAAGTATTCCTGCCCTTGCAGCGCCGCGGCTCCATGGTGGAGCGTCGCGGCTCCATGGTGGAGCGCCGCGGCTCCATGGTGGAGCGCCGCGGCTCCATGGTGGAGCGCCGCGGCGCAAATGCATTTGCAAAAGCCGAAAGGTTTTTGTCTTTGCAGTGTCGCTGCTCCATGGTGGAGTGTCGCGGCGCTAATGCATTTACAAAAGCCGAAAGACTTCTGCCTCAGTGGCGTCGCGGCCCTAATGATTAGCGTCGCGGCCCCACCTGTCCAAAAATAAAACAAAAAATCAGAGTTCAGAATGTTTAACCCAAGATTATTATAATATAATATATTATTTGATAAGTATATTATTTATGTACTAAATGTCAAATCGTTTGTCATTTAAATTACTAGAATAGCGTCCGCTATAATTGTCTGGGCAGGCGGCACCCAGTATTTGATTAAACCATCTTATATCATGCATATTGGGTTGACGGTTCCCAACTATATGTGTCATTAGTTTTGCATGATATTATGATGTCATATTGGATATAGCGTAAAAGAGTTGATCTTGGTTAAAATCCTGAATTAAAATGTTCCCCAAAATTTTAAATACAAGTCTAAATTAAAACGCGTCGTCCATTATAATTGTTAGAGTGCAAAATCTTTTTCGGCGATACGAGTATTTATGCCAAAGCATTTGCTCTAAGTCTACGAGGACCCTGACTCTTTCATAGATCTGTTTTAATGTAAAGGTAAACAATAAATTTTTGTGGGTATTTACACCAAAGTGTTTGCTCACAAAGGCCAAATTTACTTAGATACATAAACGTAATCGTGTAATGGAGTTGACTTGCTTAGACAAATCTTGGCGCCAAAGTGTCGGAGACTAATCTAAGGACGCAAGATTAAATATAATATTTGATCAATCAAGAGTTGCAAATAAGTTTTGCAATTGGTTTAGAACCTACCAAGATGTGTTATTGAAGTTATCAGTCAAAGCAAACGCGAAGATAACATAGGCTTGGATCTTGGCCCATTATGACCTCAATTAATATAGGTCTGTATTCTACCATGGGGTCGTAGAAGTATGTTAAAATAGTGGGAGCTAATTAAATAAAAGGTCATGTTGATTAGCCTAAACAAATGTGTGTAATAGGAAATAAATTTTGAGTTTGATTTCGAGTCTATGTAATTCTTCAGATTATCAAAGATGTCGAGCTTATCATTGAAAATGTTGATTGAAATGAATAAACTTACTGGACCTAACTATCTTGACTGGCTAAGAAATTTGCGAATAGTGCTGAGACAAGAGAAAATAGAATACGTGTTGGACACGGTGTTCCCAACAGTCCCTACGACAGACTCTGTTGAATATGCCTCTTTTTATAAGGATGCTTACCAAAAATAGCTAGATGATGCCACTTCAACACAGTGTGTGATGTTGTCTTCCATGTCTATGGAACTTCAGAGACAACATGAGAACATGGGTCTCAATGAGATGCTCGAACACTTGAAGAGTCTCTATGACTCACAATCTCAGACTATGGAATATGAGTTACTGATAGAACTTTTCAAGTGTAAGCTCAATGAAGAGGGCCAGGTCTCGCAGCATGTATTGAAGATGATAGGGCTGATAGAGAGGCTTGCTTCAATTGGAATGAAGCTAGAAAAGAATGTCGCTACCACCCTCATCCTGAACTCTCTCCTTCGTTCATTTGAAAACTTCATACTGAATTACAATATGAATGGAACGAAGGCGAGTCTGGCGGAGCTGCACAACATGCTCAAGACATTTGAGTCTTTCACTTCCAAATGCAAAGTTGTGCTCATAGTGAGCTCTACTAGTCGACCCAAACTGAAAGGTAAGGAATGGCAGAAGAAGAAGGGAAAGCAGTCGTTGCGCCCTCAGCTATGAATCCTAAGGGAGGTCTGAAGAAGAAGAAGAAGAAGAAGAAGAAGAAGGTAAATCCGGCTAAGGATGAATTCCTCAACTGCAACAAGAAGGGGCATTGGAAGAAGGACTGCACGGCACCAGGAGGAGGAAAAGCACCAGGTGCTTCAACCTATGGTGGACAAGGTATGTACGCCATTGAAATAAATATATCTATAAATAACTCTCATTCCTGGGTATTGGATACCGCTTGTGGCTCACACATTTGTACAAATGTGCAGGGGCTAACTGATAGCAGGAAGGTTGGACCGAGAGAGATTGACCTACGCGTTGGAAATGGAGCACGAGTGGATGCTGAGCACGTAGGAACTTATAGATTAAATTTGCCTTCTGGCTATTGTCTAGTGTTAAATGAGTGCTACTATATACCCTCGTTAACGAGGAATATCATTTATATCCCTATTTTGGACATAAAGGGTTTTTCCTCATATATTTATAATGGCAATCAAGTACTGTCTTTTGATAATGTTATATATGAAACTGCTCCTCTTGTGGATGGATTATATACACTAAATTGTAGTAGAGAAATACTCAATGTACAAAACAAATGAGCTAAGATAAGTAATAGAAACTCTACCTACCTATGGCATTGCAGACTTGTCATATCAACGAATCAAGGATAGCAAGGTTTAGGGAGTTAGACTACCTCAAACCATTTGACTTGGAGTCTTATGGTAACTGCGAATCTTGCTTGAGAGGAAAGATGACCAATAAGCCATTTTCTGGGAAAGGTGTGCGAGCCAAGAAGGTGCTTGAGTTGGTCCATACTGATGTATGTGGGCCATTTTTGACTCAATCTAAAGGAGGTTTCCCATACTTCATCACTTTTACTAACGACTTCACAAGGTATGGATATATGTATCTTATGAGACACAAATCCGAGACTTTTCAGAAGTTCAAAGAGTACAAGTCAGAAGTAGAGAAGCAACTTGCAACAAGTATCAAAACCCTTCGATCGGATCGAGGAGGTGAATACTTGAGCAAGGATTTTCTAGATTACTTAAAGCTACATGGAGTCCAATCAGAGTGGATACCTCCTGGAACACCACAGATGAATGGTGTTGCCGAAAGGAAAAACCGAACCTTATTGGATATGGTTCGATCCATGATGAGCTCCACAACTCTACCTACATACCTTTGGGGACATGCTATACAAACCTCAATATATGTTCTGAACAGGGTTCCTTTCAAGTCAGTAGAAAAGACACCATATGAGATATGGTGTGGCAAGAAGTCAGCTCTTAAACATGTGAGACCCTTGGGGTGCCCTGCATATGTTAAGAAGATGCTCACTGACAAGTTGGAATCTAAAAGTGAGAAATGTTACTTCGTGGGGTATCCAAAGGAAACTGAGGGATACTACTTCTAACTTCCTAGAGAACGTAAGGTCATTGTTTCTAGGAACGCAACTTTCCTTGAAGAAGAATATGTCTACAAGGAACATAGTTGCACAAAGATAGAACTTGAAGAAATTCAAGAACCACAAGATAACACAAAAATTGAACCATTATCGAATGACCTAAATAAAGATTCAGTGGGAGTATCTGGTGAATATTGGGTACTTAGAGTATGCCCTTCAGCCAGTGGGAGTGTTGTGAGAGATAATGCAGAAATGCAAGGCTCTCATACACAACCAATGGAAGGTGATATAATGGTTGTACATCATTATCTTCAGGAAATACATGAGAATGACATTCCTGAAAGCTCTCAAGGTGATGGATTGTCCAGCACACAAAGACCTTCACACAATCAGAATGCAACAAACACTGAAACGCAGAATAATCAACTCCGTATGACCACTAGGACTTATCGTCCTCCTGAAAGACTTAATCTCCTTGTTGAAACACACAATGAGATAGATATTCCTGATGACGATGAACCTACAACCTACAGCGAATCTATGTTAGACATTGAATCGCAGAGATGGCAAGAAGCCATAAAATCTGAGATGAACTCGATGTACGTAAATCAAGTTTGGAACTTGGTTGATTTGCCAACAGAGATTAGACCCATAAGATGCAAATGGGTCTTCAAGAAGAAGATTGATACATATGACAAGGTACATACTTATAAGGCAGGGTTGGTGGCTAAAGGTTATAATCAACGTCCTGGGGTCGATTATGATGAAACCTTTTCACTATTGCAAAAATTAAGTCCATTCGGATTTTGCTTGCAATAGTTGCATATTATGACTATGACATTTGGCAGATGGACGTCAAAACTGTTTTCCTCAATGTTAATCTAGTTGAAGAGGTGTATATGAAACAACCTGAGGGTTTTTTGCTTGAGTCCAAACCAAATATTGTATGCAAGCTACAAAAGTCCATTTATGGGCTTAAGCAAGCCTCGAGGAGTTGGAATATTTGCTCTGACAAGGTTATCAAGTCATTTGATTTCGTCAGAAGCAAATAGGATCCATGTGTTTATAGTAAACGCAAGGATGAGAGTATTGCCTTAATTATCATATATGTAGATGATATATTGATAATGGGAGACAATAGGACCCTTATGCAGTCAGTCAAGGAGTGGTTGTCCAGTACCTTCATGATAAATGATTTAGGTGAAGCCTGCTACATTCTGGGAATTAGGATCTATAGAGATAGACCTAATAGATTGTTGGAGTTGTCACAGTCAGTCTACATAGACAAAGTGCTTAGACATTTTTCTATGGAAAATTCCAAGAAAGACGGTCTACCTATGGGACAAGGCATCAAGTTATCTAAGAATGATAGTCCTTCTAATACTATAGAACTTGAACGCATAAAAAGGATCTCATATGCTTCGGCTATAGGATCGACGATGTATGCCATGACCTGTACTATGCCAGATGTGGCCTTTGCACTTAGTATGACTTGCAAATTCCAGCAGAATCTTGGGGAGGAACATTGGAAAGCAGTCAAGAGTATTCTTAAGTATCTTAGACGAACTAAAGATTACTTCTTAGTCTATGGTGGAGAAGAAAAGCTAGCTGCTACTGGGTATACTGATGCTAGCTTCCAGACGGATCTTGATGACTACGAATCTCAGTCTGGGTACACGTTCATTTTCAATGGTGGAGCATTAAGCTGGAAAAGTTCCAAACAAGCTACAACTGCTGATTCGACAACAGAAGCTACGTACATTGCTGGATCGAAAACTGGTGAAGAAGTTGTCATGATTTCTGAGTTCCTGAAGGAACTATGGGTTGTTCCAAGTGCCACTTGTCTAATAACAATTTATTGTGACAACATTGGTGCGATTGCGCAAGCTAAGAAACCAAGATCAACAAACATAAACAAGCATGTACCAATAAAGTACCACATACACAGGGAGACGTTGGAGACTGAAGAGATTAGATTAGACTATGTTCTCACAGACGATAATATAGCTGATCCATTCACTAAACCATTAAGCTTAGTCAAGCATAATGATCATTTTGAGAATATGGGCATTAGATATGTTGGAGATTGGCTCTAGGCCAAGTGGAAGATTGAAAGTATATTTATGTCCTAGAGACAATCTGTATTAGGACAAATGTACTTTATACACATTCGTATTATTATTAATAAAGATTAATATTTTGGCATTTGCAATTATTGAATTATTAATTTATTGTTTATAATATTCTATAATATGCATCCTTGGAGGTTACTCTGTTATTGATAATGTGAGATATTAATATTATAACGTAACTCTTAAAATATCATCGAGAATGAAATATCGATGATATGTGATAAGTTGACATGTGGTCTGCATCACATCCTTAGAGGATGTAGTATGTCTCACCTGCTACGAGTAATGGTTACACGTGATGGACACATGGATACTTTGGAAGTATTGGTATACCCTGTTGATATATTATTTGTTATACTTGTCTAAAGTATGATCAACGTGTGGGAGATAGAAGTCCTTAGACTTGAGGTCAATACGCACCTTGTCTACAAAGTAATATACTTTGATCCTGTCCTAAGCTCAAATGCCTTATAGGTTGAGATACGGCTTGTTTTGGGTATATTATGATATGAATTAAAGGTGGTAGTTGAGCCAAGATTAGGATTCATTCCTCGAATGTATATTCGAGAGAACACTTAGATTCTCAGTGATATTATGTTGCCTAAGTCGTTGGCCAACGCAATAGACATATTTAGAATATGGTCTAGTTGTCAACTAATATAGATGATATACAATGATTAAGCCATTTGGATAGGCACTTGACAAATCCTAAGCTTGATTGGGTGTGTCGTGAATAAAAAGATTTTATCTTACCACATAGAGGTTAAGTTTACGGAATTCGTGTAAACGTATTTCACATAATGAGTTCGTCTTGTGGCGCCATCTAGGAGTTCCGCGTAGACCTTAATTTGATTAATGTTGATATGTGAAGGCATGTAGGGTCACACTATGTCGATTGTCTTTTCGATCTAAGAATGTATTGAGATCGTATTAAAAATTCAATTTAGAATCGAGATATTTAAATGAATAATGATTGTTTTAATTAAGTCAAAATTAGATTTTGGAATTTAATTAAGAATGTGAAGAAAATAAATTGAGACAGTGTAGGACCACGTCAAGCGCCGCGGCGCCCACACCATAGGGTTGCGACGCTAATGACCTAATTTGTCTCTATTTTTTTGCCATGCCCAAGGTCAAACCCTAATCCGATTTGACTTAATTTTCACCTATAAATACATACATTCACTTCATTATTCAATACAATTAATTTCATATTATTATTCTACGTCTTAGAGACTTATAATCAAATCACTCTCTCGAACCTTTGCCGGATTTCCTAGCTTTCCATAGGAGAAATACATTGAAGCTTGGAGCTTGCAATCGAAAGGGCTTTCGCGTGCGAACCCACAATTGATAAAGATTCCAGATAATACAACATTTAAGTATTCATGTTTTATGTTATAGGTTTTTGATTGTCAGATAACCATACCAGAAGTAATTGTTGGGGTAAGTAAGAACAAAATTTTAAACTTTGTTGTGCCTTACTTATGTATTTTGAACCCAACAAAACCCTACAGTATATACATGCCTAGTCTCAATATCTCATCAAATAAATACATGTTGGACTATGTAAAGCACGTACGAGAATAGTAAATAACTATTACAGTGATCGAAAGGATAAACAACAAAGATTACAACAACAAGTTGTCAATCTCTTGATCTTGAATTGGAACTTCAAATATGGATCTTGTATTCAGAAATACAAGAACATAAACTGCTACACTTGTGGCTTATAGATCCGCTGAGAATCCGAACGGTTAGAGTCATTTGAGAATCAAGTTCACACCTGAAACACTTAGCAACCAATTAGATAATCACAATACAACTGGCTGAGTCGAGAGATGACTCTCTCTCTTTAAGACAAGATTTCCCCCGTATATAGGCTTTACGAAAGTGTGGACAATAGTCTCCCATGATAAAACAGAAAACTATCAAGTGTGCAAAGCCTACACAAATGATCTCAGTGAAGAACACGAATAATAAAGATTGCTAAGAGAAGGATTGCTTATTAGGAAAAACTAATCTCTCTGTGGTGTTGTATACTTGTATGTATATTGTGGTCATCTATAGAATTGAGCCAAAGGCCTCAATTTATAGGTGTGCAAGATGACCTTTCAAATGCCCCATAATGGCATTCAATTGTCATGTAATGGATGACATTTAGCCCCCAAGTAATGCAGCAACATAGTGGTCCAAGTAATGGCCATTATTGGGTGGATTCAATGTCATTGAAACCACCTCAACAACCAAACTTTTGGGATTCCGTCAAGCAAACACTGCCTGGGAAGGGTCGTGGCTCTGCAATATTAGCGCAGCGGTGCTCCGGCGCTGCGGCCCAGTCCGGGAGGCGCCGCAGCCCTTTTCGACCTGTTCCATCTTACACCTCGCACAATCCTTCCTTCGTTTACCGATGTGGAATACTTGTTATTTAGCCAATAACCGTTCATCATTCTATGTCTCAAACATTTCACTTACGTACCAATATCTCTTTCATTAACGAAATTTATTATACTGGCACTAAGATTGCATGTGTGTGAAAATGACATTTCAAACGTGCGGGGCCCCAATTGTTCAAGTCATAAATAATTGGATAAACTTAATTCCACACTATGAAATTTCCAACAATCCCCTCTTGAAAGAGATATTGGGCGCACATGCAAGGTGTCTACTTTCAGCAATCTTTCAGCTAAAAGATATTGCATCAGGAGAGGTAGCTTCCGCTTTGAACCTTCCCTAGTTAAATACCATCGGACTTACTTACTGCACGATGAACGTAATGTCTTGAACCGTCAGTGTTTAATGTAAGCCTATACAACGGTACCAACACAATACCTCAATTTTATTCGTTTTCTTATTGTTCTGTCCGTTGTGATTGTGGACACACTTGAATTTTTATGTGCGTTCACTTGAGGCGGCATGTCCTCGCACTTAAATATGTGATCTCCTACAAGGTATTCTGCTATACCCCACTTCACAAGTGTTATGAATCATTAAAAGTTTTCCCAACCTTTACCTCAACCGTTTGAGGATCATTAAAGGTTTGGAAGCTTAACATTTACCCACCATGCAGGTAGCACTTTAATGTCTATTGCGGGAACGGCTTTGGATTTACGTTCTTTACAGAAATCATAATCTGAAGTGTTCTTGCTTCCACCAAAACACTCAACTGAACCTTTTTCAGCTTAGTTTTCCTATTTAACCAAATTATTGAGATCTCTAGTCAGTATGGTTGGGTTACCATTTCCAAAGTTCGTATTGTTTGGGTTTTAAGCCAATTCCCCTAGACAGACAAAACTCTTGATCTTTGGGTAGTCCCTTAGTTAAAGGGTCTGCTATATCATTTGATTAGTAATCAAGGAAATGACACCCGTGATGATCAACTGCCATACATTCTTATGTCTCCGAAAGATCCTACAGATATGTCCAGACGCCGTCATCTGTGCCCTTCCTGAAGCCAACTGACTAGCCACAGTGTATAACTGCTGAAGGCACGGGTTTCTCCCAATAAAGGGATGTCCTCTAAAGAGTTGTGAAGTTACTTAACTTCTTTCATGCTTTATTTAAAGCGATAAACTCAGTTTCCATCATGAATCGACCGATGCAAGTTTGCTTAGAGGATTTTCCAAGACTCACCATACACATTTACTTGTGGCATTGATGTTCTTCAAGATTGATGTCCAGTTTGCATCAATGTGTTCTCCCAGAACCGCTGGACATCCAGAATATCATAATCCGTAGATACGCGAACATTTCAGACATCATCATATCCAATTTAACGCCTTCTATCGATCATTTCCAGAATCACGAGTGAACCTTAGTTCAACTGATTTGTTTTGTAGGCCGATATCAGGTCGGTTGTATTGTGTACAATACATTGAACTACATGTGACCCGCACATATTTCTCTTTGTATATGGGTGCACCATGATTCCAATCAGTTCTATGATTCATATCCATTGGTGGCTTCAACGACTGTCAACTATCTCACAACTGAGTTTGGAGTTCGACCAGTGCGTTAGATGTCTTAGAAATCTCAATTCCTAAGATGTCATATGTGATACCCATATCTTTAATATCGAGACTTTTGTTTCAATATGACTTCCACTTTCAGACTGTTGGCTTTCTAACTTCAGAGTCAATGTTTCTGTTGTCAAATTCATTGTTTCTGTTTTAACTGAAACTTCCAAGACCAAAATGTAAACATTTCAGAAACTAAAATGAAAGTCCAACAAACCAACTATGATCATCCCCTTCCAACTCTCTGATTATGAAGGGGGCATCAATATCCATGTCATGCAAATTGCAATGGCCCTGGATGTTAATCTATTCACAGGGGAGCACATGTCCAAGTAACTGAGGCCTTATACTTATCAGTAGATCCATCTACTTTGTACTCACTTTTGAGTATCCACTTTTACAACCTAAAGGTTCCTTTCCCAGAGGAAGGTCAACCATTACACAAGTATGGTTTTATATGATGGAATATATTTCTCTCTTTGTATCTTCTTTCCAAAGCAGCCCTTCTGGAGATGACAATTCTTTATTAATTGTTCATGGTTCGTTCTCAACCATATAAGCTAGAAGGCCTGGAATAAGTCTTTGTCCCCTCTTTGCTCCGTCTCGGTTCAACATCTAGAACCCATGAGTTATGTAGATCTGGAACATTAAGTTTCACATAGTCAGCAACTTCCGAGTCCTGTAGCTCTGGAACGTCTAGTTCCGAACAATCAGGTACTCGCGGGGTTCTTGTTAACCTCGAGCAATTACTTTTTTTCCTTCTCAAGGAAAGTTATCTTCAAAGAATTTAGCATTCTTTGACACCAAGAGGCGATAAGCACTACTATTATTTACAGATCCAGTGGATATGTAATTTATAGTCTTAGGTCCAACTTGACCTATTTTGGTATTCCAACCTCTACCAAGCCACCCCACAACACAACATTTTTAGGTGGGATCATTTCCATGTTTCATAGGAAGGGTTATCACTATCCTTATGCGTAGTTCTGTTGAGAATCGCATTAGCGGTAAGGATCACCTTGCCCCACATATTTTGGGCGTACGACTTTGTTGTTGGCTAACACCGTTAGACTGAGGTGAGTAATGAGCAGTCGTTTGATGAATGATGATTCACATTCTCCCGCTCTATCACTATGAATTCCTCAATCCGTAGGCTTAGTTGATTTTCAACTTTTGCTTTGTACCACTTATCCATTTCAACAGCTTCATCTTTGCTTTTCAACAAACAAAGGATGCAATACGTTGTACCATCATTAATGAAGGTCACAAAGTACTTGTCTCCCCCCCCCTCTATTTTGTATAAACTTCAAATCACCCATGTAGGTGTGACTAAGTTCTAGAGGAGCGGTGCTTCTTTCGCTATTCCTTTGATGGAATGGAAAGGTGATTTTGCCTCTTCGCCTACCTCACATTCATTTTGAGGGTTTATGTCGACAGAAGGCAATAATCTCAACTTCGTTAGCTTTTGAATGACTTTCTATTTAACGTGTCTTAATATATGATGGCATAGATGCACGGATTACAAATATATCATTCATTTAGCTACAGACATACTGTACCATTCTTAGTTATTACAGACCTGTTAGACTAGTCTCAAACCAGCTTAACCAACAATGTCCCTTAAACCAAGTTTGGGACCTGTATCACCTCCTTTTAGAGTGATCTTATTCCCTGAAGTCCTATTGAGGACAACCTCTCCAACCCTTTCTACTTTAGAGGTGGCGTTGCTTCACATGAACAACCTTTTGCCCGTGGTTAGGGCGTAACCGGATCATATGTGATCTGGATACTCTGGCCCACTCCAGTTGCTTTGGCAAACTGAGTGTTCAATTTCTTTTTTGTCTTTCTTTTGGCCTTCAGATCATTTAAGACCTGAAACTCTAGCCCACCTCACTAGGTATCCATTACTTTTCAACCTTTCTTTTGGCCTTCAGATCATTTAAGACCTAGAAACTCTGGCCCCACCTCACTAGCTGTCCATTATTTTTCTGCCTTTCTTTTGGCCTTCAGATCATTTAAGACCTGAAAACTCTGGCCCACCTCACTAGGTGTCCATTACTTTTCAGCTTTTCTTCTCTTGTCCCAGTTGACATCCTCAGCCTCTCGTGGGCGCTTGTTTCCACCATCCTCGGGAACGGTGACACCAACTCGTCACTGATCTTTAGCCGTATCTTGAAGCTCAGCATCAGATCCAGAGATCCCACCTTTGACGGAAATAGATTTGTAATTGTCGTCAAAGAGAGAACCAAAACTAGGACCAGATTTGAAATCACGGTTGTTGACAGAGACAGTGTTTGAACTGTTAACAGAACTGTCTTCAACAATAAAACCACAACTATAGCCTGATTGGTCACACACTTGTCAACCAATATCTTTCGAACACTAATACAATCTTGTCTTAAAATTGTTGGACTATGTAAAACACGTACGGAAATACTAAATAACTAATACAGTGATCGAAAGGATAAACAACAAAGATTACAACAATAAATTGTCAATCTCTTGATCTTGAATTGGAACTTCAAATATGGATCTTGTATTCGGAAATACAAGAACATGAACTGCTACACTTGTGGCTTGTAGATCCGCTGAGAATCTGAACGGTTAGAGTCCTTTGAGAATCAAGTTCACACCTGAAACACTTAGCAACCAATTAGATAATCACAACACCACCGGCTGAGTCGAGAGATGTTTCTCTGTCTTTAAGACAAGATTGCCTCCGTATATAGGCTTTACGGAAGTGTGGACAATAGTCTCCCAAGATGAAACAATAAACTATCAAGTGTGCAAAGCCTACACAAATGATCTCAGCGAAGAACACGAATAATGAAGATAACTAAGAGAATGATTGCTTATCAGGAAAAACTGATCACTTTGTGGTGTTGTATACGTGTATGTATATTGTGGGCATCTATAGAATTGGGCCAAATGCCTCAATTTATAGGTGTGCAAGATGACCTTTCAGATGCCCCATAATGACATTCAATTACCATGTAATGGATGACATTTAACCCCCAAGTAATGTAGCAACATAATGGTCCAAGTAATGACCATTATTGTGTGGATTCAATGCCATTGAAACTACCTCAACAGCCAAACTTTTGGGATTCCGTCGAGCAAACACTGCCTGAAAAGTGCCGCGACTCTGCAACATTAGCAACGCGGCTCCAGTGGCCAAACAGGGAATTAGCATCGCGCCGCTGCTTGGGGGCGCCGCGGCGCTGCGGCCCTTCTCGGCTCTGCAACCCTTTCCGACCTGTTCCATCTTACACCTCGCACAATCCTTCTTTCGTTTACCGACGTGGAACACTTGTTATTTAGCCAATAATCGGCCATCATTCTATGTCTCAAACATTTCACTTACGTACCAATATCTCTTTCATTAACGAAATTTATGATACTTGGCACTAAAATTGCACGTGTGTGAAAACAACATTTCCGACGTGCGGGGCCCCAATTATTCGAGTCATAAATAATGTAATACACTTAATTCCACACTAGTAAATTTTCAACAATACATCCTAATGAACTTCTTGCTGATAGCATCATAAAACAATAGTAAATTTCTAACAATACATTCTAATGAACTTCTTGCTGATAGCATCATAAAACAACAGTACTGCACATTGTCCACGGTTGAAAATAAACAATGAAAATTGAATTGGTGTGTGTTGCTTAGTAGTAACTAACGCTGCTAGAAATTCATATAAAGAGATTCAAAAAATTATTAAGGGAAAGGGTAGTAAATATACTCATTAACTTTGTGATATAGAGTAATATATCTTTTATTAAAAAAAATAGTGCATATATATCTTTGTCGTTATACAAATAGTGCAAATATATACTCTTTTGCTAACGGAATACTTTTAAAAAAAACAGTTAGCTTACTTTTTAATTAAAAAAATTTCATGTGACTTTTAAAAACAAAGTCTATCCATTTTTCTTGAGTAGACTTATTTTTTTAAAGTCACGTGATGATTTTTTTATCTCGTGGATTGGGTCTGGTTCGTTTAAAAAAATGAGTAGACTTATTTTTCTAAAGCCACATATATTTTTTAAATGAACCAGACTCGACCATCAGAAAAAAATTACCATTTGGCTTTAAAAAATACTCGTGATATTTTTTAATTAAAAAATAAGCTAAATAATTTTTTTTAAAAAAATTATCAGCGAAAAGAATATATTTGCACCATTTGTGTAATTATAAGGGTATATTTACACCATTTTTGCAATAACAAGAATATATATGCACTATTTTTTTAATAAAAAATATATCTGTTATATTACAAAGTTGAGTGTATATTTACCCCCTTTGACAACTACTAATAACACACTCTAAGGCAATCTTTGACCACCATTTAGCACTTCAACTCCACTAGAATCTTTTCTTATATGTCAAAAAGATTTAACCGTATATCTAGAAGTATTTGTCTAATTGTCTTTACCTTTTTGTACAGTGTAATATTCCAGGGATTCAATTGTACCCTCTTGCCTCCTTTTAGCTTTGCCACTGGTCACTGGACTGTTGCCTAGGACTTGGTTCAGTGGTAAGGACACAATATGTAATGTGGATTAAGTTATGTAACACACAAAAATCTGATATTTAAATGGAGAAAAGTTTTTTTTAAAAAAGGGTCCAATCATCAATGGAGTTTCTGTTGGAAATTTGCCTTTGGTGGGAGGTTGCGTCCATCCATATTTAATGACTTAAACACTAGAGTTCTGCATGTTGGAGGCTTTGTCTCTTCACACGTGCATAATCTACTAAGTGAGTAGATAACCGTAGGGCCAAGGATCGTCAAATTTCGTTAAGAAATGAAAGAGATATTGATCCACGAAGTAAGGTGTTTGAGGCATGGAAATATGGTGTGAGACAAATCTACCACATCGGTGGGAAAATGAAGAATTGTTCTCTGTATAAGCCTAAAAATGGATAAGAGTTTGGGACCCCAAGGGGTAACCATGTGTTTGAAGGAGGGAGGACCTAGGTGTTCTTGGGTTCGAGGCTAGCCCCACGCGCGCCGCCGCCCGTCCTGTCCAGGCTCGGGTCTCGGGTCATGGGCTACTTCTGATATTATCTTTTGGATCCCAAATTGTTTAGTATTTACAGTTTGGTCCATGGAGTTTCAGGAATGGTGGTCAGCAGCCAGAAAACCAACAGTTTATGGCACTTCTGAAACGTTTTGTACTTACTACTTCTGATATTATCTTTTGGATCCCAAATTGTTTAGTATTTACAGTTTGGTCCATGGAGTTTCAGGAATGGTGGTCAGCAGCCAGAAAACCAACAGTTTATGGCACTTCTGAAACGTTTTGTACTTACTACAAAACGTTTCTGGCCATGAATACCTATGAATACACCTCTTAAAGCACCTCTTAATCACCTTTCCTCTTCCTAAACACTATATATTGCCTGAAACAGATTTGAGGTAGAGGGTGGAAGATCTAAAGAAAGATCCTGAAACAGTAGCAAAATAAAAGAAAAGAATTGTCTTCCTTTCCTCTAAATTTTCCATTATTCATCAAGTCGTTTCGTGTTTGTTTTCTTCGTCAGAATCAACCTATTTTCTTTGTAGTATTGATTAGTTGTTGTTTTATCTTGAGAGACTATTGCCCGCTAACGTAAAAGCATATATACGAGGCAATCTTGTCTTAAAGACAGAGGGTCATCTCTCGACTCAGCCACAGCCACAGTTGTAACAATCCAGATTTAGTGTTCCTTGATTTCAGGTTATCAAGATTCAAGACTCAACAAGCTTGCGGCAATTATAATATTGACTGTTTGTTTATCCTTTCGAATACTTGTAATATTTATTTACTTCCCGTATTGCTTTGATTCCAACAATTATATCCAACAGTTTCATATTAATTATGTGCCATTGACTCTTAAAAAACAGTGGGTGTTTGTTTTTTTTTCTTCCTCAATTTCCGAAAATAACTGCCTTAAAGCACCACAATTTAACTGAAGTTCATGTCTATAATAAAGAGTTTTAGCAAAATCACATTGTATTAGTATATTGTATATAGTTGGAAGATGCAATTCACTTACCACCCAGCCCCATAGCCCACTCCCAAAAAAAATATGTTGAATATGAGCTGACAGACATATAAGTTAAGAACATTGTTCCTTCTATGAATCTCCCATACACATTTTTAAATGATTGTTTTGGTTGGGTTTTGATGTTGTCATCGTGTTACATTATAAATTTTTTATTAAAGAAAAGAAGAAAGAAGAGAAATCTACGACGTGCCTACTTAAAATTGTCCAGCTGTTGTCTGATAATTTAAAAATACCATTTTGTCAACTACTTATTTTTTTATACAAACAAACCCCTTGTGATTGGGAATCGAGATGTTCAAACTTCAAATGTAAAGTCATCATGTTATAACTCAATTATAGAGTTGTGTCTTGTGTAGGAAGTCCATATTCAAACTTTTATATAATAAATGCAATTTTAAGTAATATTTGTATAGGGTAATACAATATTCAGCAAATATTTTTACATTAATTATATATCTCTTATTTTAGGTAAAATTATATTCCTATTGTAATTAGGTCTCCTATTTTAGGTAGAATTATATTTCATATTGTAATTATGTTGATTAGTTACCTAGTTTAGATATTCTTGTACTACTATATATATTGTACATTATTGATCTTTTATGATATTAGTAGCCTAACCCTACACACCACACCGCTGACCCCTCTCGGCCACCCCCTACACACACACACACGACGGAACCCTGGTTTTTTCGGCCACTCCCTCTCCCTTCTCCTCCAAAATTTCATCCTCCATGGCTGACAAAAACAAAATTTCATCCTGCACTTGCAGTCAACAACATTAAAAATTTCATCCATATGACTTGAGATGGAAAATGGCCAATACTCCTCGTGGGCGGAACTTTTCAAAATCCATTGTCGTGTCTACGAAGTTATCGACCACATCATCCCTCCTAAATCTAAGTCTACAAACCCACCTTCGACTTCTGATGATACACTTTGGTCTCGTTTGGATGCCACTGTCCTCCAGTGGATATACGACACGATCTCTAATGATCTGTTGCACGCAATCATTGAGACCGATGTCACTGGCCGTCAAACATGGAAACGTTTGGAAAGTATTTTTCATGACAACAAAACTCAACGTGCGTTATACCTAGAAAATCATTTCAAGGACATTCATTAGGACGATTTCCCAAACGTATCTGCATATTGTCAAGAACTCAAGATGCTTGCTGATCAACTCTCCAATGTTGGTGCACCAGTCACTAATCAGCGATTGGTCATGCAACTTATTACAGGCTTGAACGAATCCTATGACGGTGTTGCTACCATCCTTCAATAATGCACGCCGTTACCACCATTTTATGAGGCCCGTTCGAAGCTAATTCTTGAGGAAACCCAAAAAATCAAATGCAACGCCACTCGGGCCAGCATTATAGACGCTGCCCTCACCACCACCGTCGGGCACTTCACCGATGACATGGCCTCCAATTCCTGCAGCCAGCACCACCGACCCGAGGACTCGTAGCATGCCAGATCGACCCGCAATAACCGTCGAAGATGCAGTCCGACAAGGGCCGCGGCGGACGGAATTCCGACAGCAATGGCGGCGGGAAGGGACAGTCCCCGCTGGCAGAAAACAACCAGCAACGACCACAGCAGTGGCAGCAGCCTCCGTCATGGGCCGCGTTGGCCCCACTGTCATGGACATCTCCTCATTGCCCGTATCTGACATCCTCGTGGACTCCATCTCTGACCCGATAGGCCCAACCTAGCATACTCGGTGCACGTCCACAACATGCCTACATAACATAGGCCCCCATCCCCCCATCAACTTATGCACCAACTGACATTTAGGCAGCTATGAACACAATGTCACTCAACGCTCCAGATGCAAATTGGTATATGGACACATACGCTACATCTTACATGACGGCATCACGAAGTACTCTCTCGTCTTATTCCAATTTGAGTAATTTAAATTGAAATATTATTGTTGGTAGTGGACAAGACATTCCTATTCGTGGTTTCGGTCATTCATACTTATCCCCACCACATCCACCACTAATTTTACAAAAATATCCTCCATGCCCCTAAACTCATTAAGGATCTAATCTATGTGCGATGTTTCACAACTGATAATAATATTTCCCTTGACTTTGATCCTTTTGTTTTTTCTGTGAAGTATTTTACGACAGGGAGACAAATAATGAGATATGACAGTACCAGAGATCTCTACCCTATTTCAAATGCCGTCAACAAACCAGCCTTAGTTCCATCAACATTTCCTGCTCTTTCATCTTCCTTATGGCATTATAGATTAGGACATCCGGGAGATTCTATTTTACGCTCCCTTAAGAACAATAATTTTATTCAATGCAAGCGTATTTCTAAGACACCTATATGTGAATCCTGTGTTTTTGAGAAACATGTTAAATTATCATTTTATGCATCCACAAATTATACTTTAATGCTTTTCGATATAATACATAGTGATTTGTGGACTTCCTCTGTTTTAAGTACGGCTGGCCATAGATATTATGTGTTGTTTTTGGACGATTATTCCAATTTTCTATGGGCTTTTCCAATTGGTAATAAATCTCAGATCTACCCCATTTTTTGTGTCATTTAGTGCTTTCATAAAAACACAATTTGAAAAGAGCATTAAATGTTTTCAACGTGACAATGGCAGGGAAATCGATAATAACCAATTCAAACAGTTTTTCTCCAAAAATGATCTTTCCTTTTATTTTTTCTGCCCTCACACCTCCCAAAATGGTAAATCCGAACCATAAACAGCCTAATTCATGCCCTACTTTCTCACGCCTCAGTTCCCTATCAATTCTAGCATTACGCACTCTCCATGGCCACATATCTCCTCAACATAATTCCAAACAAGTCAAAAGCTCTATGGTCTCCCACTCAAGTTCTGTTTCGTAGGAACCCCTTCTACCAACACTTACGTATTTTCGAATGTCTCTACTATCATCTCCATCCGACCACTCACAAACTCTAAAACCGGTCTTCTCCGTGCATATTTATGGGTTACCTCACCAATCATCATGGTTACTCTTGCTATGACTTATCAAGCCGTAAAATAATTATTTCACGACATGTCCTATTTGATGAGTCTCAAATCCATTTTGCCTCACTAAACTCGTTACCTCGTCATTCCTACGACTTCCTAAATGATGGCTTGAACTCCCTTCTAATTCATCATTTACATAATCTGACGTTCTAGTCCTCGACACCCGAACACACCATAATCAGTCCGAGACACGCTGCCCACCTGGTTCCACCAACGGTGGCTCAGAATATCCCATCTCAGGGTGATACCACAGCCATCTCTCGACAAATCGAGCCTCGGCTAGCGGATCCCGCCACCTCTGCCCTTTCTCCTCTTCTTGGCAGTTCCATGGCACCCCCTCCTCTCATCCCGCTTCCCGAGGCACGCTCTCGGATAATGGAAATCCATACAAGCACGGAATTTCCAAACTTAAATGATTGTTTAACCTATCCGTTTCAGTTGTCTCTTCCCCTGTCCTTCGTAATCCGAGGGATGCCTTGTCTGACCCAAATTAGAAAGCCACGATGATTGACGAATATAATGGTCTTATTGATAATGAGATGTGGGACCTAGTACCCCATCCACTTGATGCTAACATTATTTGTTCTATGTGGATTTTTAGCATAAAAGAAATCAGATGGTTCTTTTGAGAGGTACAAGGTCCATCTTGTAGGTAATGGCAGGTCTCAACAGGTCAGAGTGGATTGTGATGAAATATTCAGCCCGATCGTAAAGCCCGCAACCATCCGGACCGTCCTCAGCATTTCCCTATCCAAGTCTTAGCCTATTCATTATCTTGATGTCAAGAATGCTTTCTTACATGGGGATCTTTATGAAACAGTGTATATGCATCAGCCTATGGGTTTCAGGGATCTATTCATCCAGATTATGTGTGTCTATTGCAGAAATCACTCTATGGACTAAAACAGGCTCCTCGAGCATGGTACCAGCGGTTCGCCTATTATGTCTCCTCTATCATTTTTTTACACATCAAATTTTATTATTCCATGTTCATCTACAACAAGGTTCCAGACATGGCTTACCTCTTGTTATATGTTGATGACATCATCCTCACCACATAATCTGATGTCCTCCGCCGGTCCATTATGTCTCTCATTTCATCTGAGTTTGCTATGAAGGATTTGGGGGCCCTAATTATTTCTTGGGCATCTCTGTCACTTGCCATTTTGGCGGCCTATTTCTATGTCAGATGAAATACGTCGAAGAGATCCTTGACCGTACAGGCATGACATCTTGCAAGCCATCCCACACGCCAGTGGACACCAATTCTAAGCTCAGCACTGATTTCGAACCTCCGTATTCAGACCCGACTCACTATCGTAGCTTGGCTAGGGCCCTGCAGTATCTCACATTCACGAGACCAGACATATCTTATGTCGTGCAACAAATCTATTTGCACAAGCACAATCATATCTTATGTCGTGCAACAAATCTGTTTGCACATGCACAATCTTACGACGCTCAACGTCTTGTTACTGCAGTTTCCTCGAAGACAACCTATTATCTTGGTCTTCCAAAAGGCAACGTACAATATCTCTATCCAGTGCCGAATCAGAGTACATAGGTGTAGCTAACGTCGTCTCTGAGTCTTGTTGGATCTGTAACCTTCTACTTGAGCTTCACTGCCCGATTCAAAAGGCAATACTGGTCTACTGCGACAATATTAGTGTGACGTATCTTTCTGGAAATCTCATCCAATAGCAGCGCACCAAACACATTGAGATGTACATTCATTTTATTCGCGAAAAAGTGGCTCATGGTCAAGTTCGTGCCCTTCATGTTCCTTCTAGATATCATATTGCCGACATCTTCACCAAATGACTTCCGTGCATACTGTTTGATGATTTTCGAGCCAGTCTCAGTGTTCGTGAGCCTCCCGCTTCGATTGCAGGGGTGTAATAGAATATTCACCAAATATTCTTACATTAATTGTATATCTCTTATTTTAGGAGGAATTGTATTCCTATTGTAATTAGGTCTCCTATTTTAGGTAAAGTTATATTTCATATTGTAATTAGGTTGATTAGTTACCTAGTTTAGATATTCTAGTACTACTATATATATGGTACATTATTGATGAATAAAATCAAGGAACATATTCCTTTATAGGGCATGACGTAATTAAGATGAACTTGTCATTATTTTTTATACAAAAAATAGGTAAGGTGATAAGTAATAAGATATTTTCGTAATTGAGTGAGGGTATAACTTGAGTTTATATATGACATTCACAAGCAATTACAAGTACAGTATAACCTCGATAAATGAATAACCTTGCTAAATGAATAATTTTCTCCGGTCCCGACTTGGACAAAGGGGCTAAATGAATAACCTCGCTAAATGCATTAACGAATAAAAAATTTTGAGTCCTTAAAAGCCCCATGTAAACATAAATGAATCATCACTAAATTTTATTAAAAAAATCTATATATATAATAAACTAAATTCACTATACATTTTCTGCAAAAAACTCTTTTGCTTTACTTTGGATCATTTCTCATGACATATTCATTTTCTCTTGTCTTTGAAGAAACCATTCATATAAAACTTTCTCTAAATCAGGGTACTTAGCTGACTTGTGCCTCTTAACATCGCTATTTTTCATCTCATCCGACAAATATTCAGATGATCTTTTGAGAGTATTTGATATTGTGGTTTGGCTAGTAACCAAATCAAACTTTTGTTTCACCCATGCTTGCATATCTTTTTGGCTAATACTTGGATGTTCCTTCTTATGCTCACATATGGCCCTCCTTATCTGATCGGTTAAAGTTATTTTTGTTATTGATTTTGACTGATGATTGAAAGCCATTAAATTGAAGATTAAGAAAGACACAGTACTATGGATTCTTTATCAAACTAAGATTTTAGAACTATATATAGTTTGTAGTGTAGGTTAAGTATATTTTCTTAGACTCTATGTATTGTATACATACAATCTTATTAGTACATGAATGTTACTACACTGTACTTAGTCCACACGTATAGTGCATGTATTCCTAATCTAGAATCTAAAGAAAATGAATATAATTAAGTTTTTCGTTAGAATTTTGTCCATTACCCTCTAGGTACGTTTGTACATTAAATGTAAAAATACTAATCATAAGAAAAACTATCTAAATGAATAAATATTTATTTATTATTATTCATTTATCGATAAATAAATAACTTCGCTAAAAGAATATTTTTTTCTGATTCTGAGGGTATTCATTTATTGAGGTTATACTGTAGTTAGAATAAGATATATTTTTAAGTCCACTTAAGAAATGGTTGATTGTCCTATTCTAACCAATGATCATAATTCAAAAGGATTGTTTCTTCTTCTTTTATTGAATTCATTATTTGTATCACGATAAAATCATTTGCTTGCAATTTCCAGTATTTTTCTTTAGAATATATTGATATTTGTAGAACTTTACAAAACATAATGATATTTTGATGGGCAAAAAAGAACAAAGTAAAAATTCAACCGAAAAAGCACAATACATAGATAATGTCTCCCTGTATCACAAGTTATGTTGTAAAACTAATTTAAATAAATAAATTGTCTAAATTAACATGTTAAGCTTTTACACGATGTTATTCATATATGACAAAATTATTCGATATTTATATTGGTGATTGGTGAAGGTAACAATTACTTTGAGTAGTTGAAATGTGCGGAAGTTATAAGCTAACCCAACACCATACTTATAAGAAAAAACATGTTCATAAAAAAATTTAAGCGACATTCACACAATTTAATATTCCTTCCATCATTGTTTTTATGTGGCGATATATATTTTACTAGACATGAAGTTTAATGAAAAAATGTAATTTTAAAAAGTCATAGATATTTGTGTGACTATGTATTATTTATTAAGCGTAAAATGAGAAGTTTAAACTGAAATTATTTTTAAATAAAAAGGTATATTGTCACTTTTAAAATAAATTAAAAGAAAGAAATATATATATATATATATATATATATATATATATATATATATATATATATATATATATATATATATATATTAATACATGCAAATTGAGGTTAGATTAATACATATATATCATATAAAATTGAGAACGTGGGGTTAGATTAATACATGCAAATTGAGGATAACATTTCTTCTCAAAAGTAAACATTTTAAGTTTGGTAAAAAGATAGTAGCACTAGTCTTGGTTTTAGCCTTATTCAATACAAACACTATTAATTAAAGTGACAAGTTACAAAATGGGTCCTTCCACGCCCCGCCCCCCCCTCCCCCCTGCCCCGGCAACCCCAACAACACAAATTAGAAAATGCCCTCATTCAAATATTCACACTACTCCAATAATAATCCCAACTCCCAAATAATTCTCAACGTTTTCTGGTTCTAATTAGATTGCATGAATTGACTGATGATCCAATCCTTGACACTGGCACAGGGTATTGACCGGGTCTTTTGGACAAATTCAAATTTCTACATCTTTTTGCAAGTCCAAGTCATCTCCTTAGACCTTTAAAGTTGAAAATTGTAACCTAGTATCTTTTTTTCTTCTTCTTCTTCACGAAAAGAGTGTTTGAATTTACTTTTAAAAAGTAATTTATAAGTTAAAAGGTATAAGTTGATAATACCCAACTTTTGATTTATTTTTATATTTTTCATGCCTAAAAGTAAATGATTTTAAACATTTTTTTTATCATCAAATAACACAAAAATTTAAAAAGTGCTTAAAATCCAATAAATACTTAAAATAAGTCAATGCAAACACCCTCATAGTTGGAAGACCGATCTAGAGAAAATGATAAAAATTAAATGATGTTTTATGTTTTGGGTAGGTTCAAGTGATATTTTTAAGTGTTTTAAATGATAAAAATTAAAACTCTTTTGATCATTTTTTAATGGATGAGACTCTCATAAAGTGTTATTATAATATTTAAATAGTATTAAGTCTTTTTCTTTATTTACTTTTATTTATTTATAACTTTTTTAGACAAATATTGACAAGTTTTAGACAAATATTGACAAGGTAATCCACAATCGTGACAAGTTTTTTTATATTCTTTTTTTCTTTGTATTTTATTACTTCTAAAAATAAAGTTTATAGCAAATTATACTTTATTAAGAATCTCTTCAAAAAGTGATAGATCATCCTTTACAACTAAGTTATAAATATGACACGTACATTTTATATGAAAATGATTAGGAAAATATGGAGTTAATAGATCTTTTAAAAGTCTCACAACATAATTATTAGAAGAAGCATTATCTAACGTAACATTCATAATTTTATCAGTTACACCATAATAATCACAAACTTAATGAATATTTGTGAAATAAAAGTTCCAGTGTGCCTATCATCAATATATCTATATGCTAAAATACGTTTTTGCATAGACCAATTATGATCTATCCAATGACATGTTACAATTAAATAATCATTGTCGTTAGTACTACGACCTATATCAGAAGTGATATATACTTTGCCAGGAAAATGCTATAATGCATAACGTAAATATATCAGAAGTGATAATACTTTGCCAGGAAAATGACTAACTTTAAATTATTTTTTTGGACTTTATATTTGAATTGAAAAAATCTATATAAACCGATACGTTCGGCGATATAAACCGATATATCAAAAAAAATTACAAAACCGAACCGAACTGAACTGATATACGCCCACCCTAGCAATGAGTAAGAAACAAATTATTTACAAAGTAAATTTTCTGGAGGTACTTCAAAGGTTAAACAAAAAGATTTGCTACCAAATAGTTGATGATTCCAAGCAAAAAGTACACATTGTATGAACATGTTATTCCTTAAATCCTATAGGATGAATCAATTATGTTGAGTAGAACTATTTGGCCAGTATTAAGTTATATTCCTTGATCATAATTTTTGTCAAATACTTTCTAAATATTCTGAATTGTTAGCTATTGTTGACTTGTAGTACCTTTATGTAATTTCTAAATATATAAATTTTATTTCAAAAATACCAAAAAATTTATATCCAAATTCACACCGAACTCATACTCATAATACTATGTTTCCACCTCAAATTTTATGCTCCATTAAATAGAACTAATTTAAGATATCTACAGAAGATAAATATGTAAATATTATAGCAAACAAAAGGGCCATCTAAATTACCAAAACTGATCTTAATGTATTTGTTTGATTGTTTTTTCTGATCTTAATGTATTTGTTTGATTTTTTTTTCTTTCTTTCAAATTATCAGTTTGAATATGAAAACGTTTTCTTTTCAAAAATGATAATAGAGGATAAAAGATTTAGCGCTTCCCTCTGAATAGAATCCTACGCGGCGCGTATCCAAATATAATCAAGTTCTAATATAGGTATCGGACACCGGATATGAAAAAAAAAAGTGAGAGGGGTGCTTATTATGAATTTAAGATTAAAAAATAAAGATGGCAAGAAATGGTTGAATGGAGCTAGAAAATGGGATCCACGTAAGAAGTACAAAGTTGGACAGGTGTGAGCTACTGCGTGGGTAAGAATGTGGTGATGAAAGATGAGATAATCAAAGGGTCAATTTGGTCAAGATACTCAAAAGTGTATTGAAGATACAGTAGAATTTTTTTTACCCAACCACAATGCTTCATTTCGACAAATTCACGTAAATACCCTCCTAAATTTCAAGCAAGCATGTTGACTGCCTGCTTGCTCATCCCCTCTTATAAGATAGTAAGTACACACTCATAAACAAATGTGTCACTTTCTTTTTTCACGAGACATTATTATTCTACATATAATATAATGCACATCTTATATTAGCTGAATAATCTCTTTCTCTTCCCAAGAGCTTTCATTTCACACATAAAAAAAAAAGAGCCCAGAAAAAAGAGTGACTTTTCATCATTTCATTAGGTCGTTAATAGGAGCCGGCCAAAAGGTCACTTTGGAAATTTAAACTTGTTAACGTTAGCATCGTGAGTCCCACAAGCTGTCAACTCTAGTCTCAAATTTTAAAAAATACATTTTGACCCCCAACACCCAACATTTTAATTACCAAAGAGAAATAGAAAACTAAATATTTCTCTCCATTTTAATTACCTAAAAAGAAATAAAAATTAAATATTTCTCTTCAAAAGCTTCCGATTTTTTAACTTTTTAGATCCTGCTTTCGGCAAAAATTCTAACTTTTCATAGAAAAATCAATCCGAACAACTTATTATGTCGTCGATCACAGTCATAGACCATAGTCATAGCCTATTATAGATTTATTATGGCGTCGACTGCAGAATATATTATAGTAGGTGATGATTACATGGGTGAATGGGAGGACACCTTAAAATGTTGGAATTGAATTTTTATGAGCAAGATGACATGATGATCCTGATAGTGATGATGAATAATGTAACAAACAAGAAAAAAAATAAAAGAAATGAAACAACAAACCCAAACCTCAAATTGCAAAAATCTAAGGGACCGTGGATAGGTATTTCATAAACCGGCCATCGTCAATAGCTAGTAGTTATCATTTATGCTTAACTTCACGCATGGTCAATAGTTTTCCACATGTTATATGTAGGCCAAGGATAATATTTGTCTAAAAATTATAAATGAATAAAATAAAATAAATAATAGGATATGCCACTATTTAAACAATAGAACAACACTTTAATACATCATATGAGATTCTTCAACCATTGAACACATGATCAAAAGAGTTTTAGGACAAGTAATGGTATTCAAAAGACCAATATTTATCTAATAAGTCATAAATAAATAAAAAGACTTGATACTATTTAAACATTATAATAATACTTTAATATCATATGAGAGTCCCCTTCCATTGAGCACATGATCAAAAGAGTTTTAGGACAAGTAATAGTATTTAAAAGGCCAATATTTATCTAAAAGGGACATAAATAAATAAAATAAAATAAATAAAAAGACTTGATACTATTTAAACATTATAATAACACTTTAATGCATCATAGGAGAGTTCCCATCAATTGAATAGTCTCTTGATAACATGAAAGAAATAATCCCCTTGATTATTTTCATTACTTGAACTTGTTCCCAAGAGTTGCATCCATTAAGGTAAAAATTTACGGACATTCAATAATTATACTAAATTAATATATATCATAATTAAGTAATAAATATATAACATACTATTATATCATTATTGTTTGATGTGAACAATGGGTGCATAGATTTTGAACTATCCGCCACCGGTCCTTTTGGCTCCTTGTTCCTCATGCGCTCTTATATGATGATATTTGAGTATAGTTAGAGTTTTTAATTAGTAGTTACTCTTTAATCTATACGTTATATCAATGTGGTAGTTAGGAAAATTACAAAGTTTGTTGGAAAGTTCGTATGCTGATGAAGAAAAGGTTACATCAAATATAAGATTTGGATAATTAAATAATTTGAATTTGGCAAAGTTGTATAATATAGTTAGTATTATTAGTAGAATTATGATCTTTTAAAAAGGTAACGAAAATCCAAAAACTTTTGAAAAAGAGTATCTTATAAATTGTGAGTAGTGGAAGTACTTGTTACTTCAATAAAGAGCACATGGATTTGAACGAAAAAGTGAACGAGATGGAGAAGAAATGGATGATTTTTTTTTAATTTTATTTTCGCCAATAAATCATTGAAATGTATATGTCATATGTTTTTGCACCTTTTCTTTTCTTTTTCCATGTGATTCACAAACCTCTTTAGTATTTGATTTTTCATTTTTTAAAACTATTTGTTTTATAAAGTTAAAATGACACTCTACCTTTATTCTATATAGATATATGTTTCATCGGTTCTCAATTTATGTGAAGGTATTTGACTGAACATGAAATTTAAGAGAAAAAAATTGATTTATAGTCTAAAACAAATCATAGAAATCTATGTGACTATAAATTATCTCATTAAAAGTAAAATAAAAGATTTAAGATTGAATTGTTCTTAAATATAAAAAGATGTCATTCTTATTTAGATTAACTAAAATGAAAATAATGTCGTATAAATTGGGATGGAGTGGTAATTAACTATCAGCTCCTATAATCGTTTGTATTGTGCTTTTGATTAGATGTAAGGTCTTAATTCTCATTTTTTTTAAACAGCGTAAATAAGGGTTATCTTGTAATCTAACAACAAAATTTTTGTATTTGACTATTTGATAAAGTAATCAAAATGGCGAAATCCGAGTTCTCTACAAATAAGAAAGAGAAGATTTTCCACATTGGGAGTTAGCACTATTACTTTATATACCAATAAAATTTGATTTTAGTCATTATAAATATTATTTAAGTATATTTTAAAATTTATTTAATTGATATGTGCGCTTTAGAGCACATTGACTGTAAATATTCTTCACAAAATTAATGAAGTGTTTTTTATTATGTCTCCATTCTAAATATAACTAAAAATAGCGTAAATATTGCATGTTTCTTTTGTAAAGAGACCTAAAATTACATTTTTATCAAGTGATGGTAAAATGTCTATAGATGAATTAAACATTTACTATTTATTTATTAATGTATTTGAAGGTCAACAGTGCTAATTAGAAAATTTAACACATGATTTTAGTAAATATTTTTGAGCGAGCTCGAGGGTTTAGCATTAGGCGTATTTCGGAACGCAAAGTTAGGGCATAGAACTAAACCTCACAAGTGAATCTCAAAGCCTTTTACAAGTGTCCCGTTCAGGGGTAAGTCCTGAGCATGTCCCAAAAAAAACTTTTAAATAGATCCAGTACCATCATACATTGTGAATCTAAAGAAATTTATAAATTTCAAATCTTAAATTTGTCACCACAACACTGTTATATAAATTGAAATGGAGGTGAATTCATTTTCTTAAATTAGTTCTTCTTATCTTTTGGATCTTAACCGGTTGCTATATGACTTCTTTTGTCAATTTCAGCACCTTGTGACCAAGTCTTAAAGACTCTTCTCTGTTTATTTATTATTCCCTATTTTCATTCACATGCTAAGACACTGTTACTTTTTCCGTCCCAAATTATTTATTATTTTAGAAGCTCAAGATAAAATTAATATATTTTTTACTTTATCTTTAGTAATAATTATTTTTTAAAACTATAAACATCTCAATTATGAAATAATTTTATGATGATTTAAATACTAATAAAGAATAAAATAATTAAAATACCTTATTAATAAATAAATATTTTATAAGGGACGTGTAAAAGAAAATAGTTTGAGAAAAAGAGAATACTATTCAAGGCAATGGAAATTTGTCTCCTTTTAAACACCGGTAACGGTACAGCACCACAATCTAAAGACAACAAATTTTAATCCACCTGTGATAGTGACGTTTTTTTTAATTTCTAGCAGCTATTTAATGTTCATATTTGAGTATTTTTCTTTTTACAAAAAATAAAAATTGTAGACTATTAACCAGAGAAGATTGGCAAAGAGATCACTTTGAAATTTAAATTGGACAACATGTCACCTAATTTTTTTTATTTATTTATTTTTCTATATTAGGGTTTTGAAAAGGGAGTCCGGAGTCACTTTCATAATTTTTAAATGTTTGAAGTTTTAAACGTATACACTTAAGTCCATTTGACAGTATTAGTAACCCGTTCGACCATAGATAATTTTCTTTTTTCGGATTTTTTTCACTTTTCTTTTTTGGAAATTGGTGTTTGGCCATAAAAATTCCAAATACAACTTGAATTTGAAAAACACCCCAAATCTTATTTTCACAATTTTTACTTTTTATTTTTGGTCATTGCTTTTATCTTTCACTTTTCAAAATTTACCCTATATTTTTTATTTTTATAAATTTGACCCGTGGTAAATTCGACTAATGAGTTTTATGATCGGAGGGATATAAAAGAAGTCGTATGCATCAGTGAACAAGCTCAATTTGTAAATTATGATCTTGCATGGCCTGAAAAATAGCATTGCAAAGCAAAATATGAGCTTAATTTTTCCTTTTATAATACATGAGTTGACATCCCTGTAACCACACGTTAAATCAATATGCAAAGTAAATTGATTTGTTGAATGATCTCATATTGTCTTTCTAAGGACACCAAAATCTATTATGTTTATTAATTATTTTGGGTGACTTTGCTAGTTTTTGAAAATTGGAG
The DNA here is from genome assembly GCA_029783415.1 of Anisodus acutangulus. NCBI lineage: Eukaryota > Viridiplantae > Streptophyta > Magnoliopsida > Solanales > Solanaceae > Anisodus > Anisodus acutangulus. The sequence goes on from CM056495.1 coordinate 16,441,206, forward strand.
TATAAATCATATTTTATATATATTTTTTTAAAAGTGCATTCCAACAACCAAATATCATTTGCAAAAACTATGGCCAAACACAACTCAAACTCCTAACTTCAAAAATTTCAAAAAAGTGAAATTGTTTTTGGTTTCTATGACCAAACGCCTACTAAATATACAAAAGTATTTCTTCTCCTAAAGTATGAATAAATATTCATCTACTCTCTTCCTCTATTCTATCAAGATTTTAATCTCTCCAATCGATTTTTCTTCTCTCCAGAGCTCGGAAGTTCTCTAATCGTCGTCCTCAGGCATGTTAATTAATTTTGCATCAGTGACGAAGTATTTTGAGATCCATATTGCTTATATAAAAGTTCTTGTTTTTTTCGAACTTGATGAACCCTACTGTTCACAAAGTTCTGGTTTTTTTCAAATTTTTTAAACGTTGGCCTTTTTTTTAATCGAAATATGTGTTATTTCTATTTATTTTTCTTGTTTCGATCATGTTTTTCTGTTTTTATTTTTGCAAATTCATCTTTGTTTATTACTGGACTTGAAATTTTAGCCTTTTTTGTTGTTCGAAATATGTGTTATTTTTACTTATTTTGCTTGTTTCGGTACTGCTTTTTATATTTCTTCAAATTTATCACGGTCAATTACTAGGCTTACTGTCGATATATATTTTTTTATAAAATTTTTATTTATGAAAAGAGAGTGGATGAGTTTGATCAAGAAAAGAGACAATGGAGGAGTTTGATTAAGAAAAAAGAGAATGGAGGAGCTTGAACTTCGGGTCGGTTTTATATATGGAAGGATGTATTGTTATAGTTATAAATTTAAGATTTTTTTTATTTTATTACCGTTGTAAAAAATCTGTGGTCTATCAGTCGAAATAAAGCTAAGTGTGTTGGTTCAATTATAAGTCAACCCGAAAATAAATCACCTGACTCTATAATAACTCAATGTTTAGGACAATTTTAGACTATTTGATCGATGATAAACTAGAGAAATAAAGGCGTCTGTTGGAATGTGAAGCATGCTGAATTTGCACTTGTCTAACGGAAAAAAAATTAAAAATGAACTTCAAACCCCAAACCCTACCCCCCAACCCAAATCTCAAATTGCACAAATCTAAGGGACCGTGGATAGGTATACCATAAACCGACCATCGTCAATAGCTAACAGTTCTCATTTAGGCTCGACTTCACGCAAGGTCAATAATTATCCACATGTTATATATAGATCAAATACAATATTTGTCTAAAAAGACATAAGTAAATTAAATAAAATAAATAAAAGGACATGCCACTATTTAAATATTATAATAACACTTTAATACATCATATGAAAGTTCCAATCCATTGTACACATGATCAAAAGAGTTTTAGGATAAGTAATGATACTTAAAAGACCAATATTTGTCTAAAAAGTCATAAATAAATAAATAAATAAAAAGACTTGATACTATTTAAATATTATAATAATATTTTAATACATCATATGAGAGTCTCCATAAATTGAACATGTGATCCAAAGAGTTTAAGCACAAGTAATGATTGTCCTTAGAACAAGATTGTGCTTTGAGAACAATAACTTATTGTCAGACTAATTGGATACCAGTGTTATGATTACAATTACTTATCCTAAAACTCTTTTGATCATGTGTTTAATGGATGAAGACTCTCATATGATGTATTAACTGTAATTATAATGTTTAAATAGTATCAAATCTTTTTATTTATTTATGATTGTTTTTAGCAAATATTGATCTTTTAAGTATCATCACTTGTTCTAAAACTTCTCTCCCAACTTTTGCCTCTCTCGGCCGAGACACCCCCCTCGGGTTTCTCTTCCAAAATTCATCTTCCGCTCTCAAAAACACCTCTCTTAAATTTTCCATCCTTCTTTGTTCTTCCAATATGTCTAAGAACAATTATCACCCTGCCCTCACGGTGTCCAATATCAAGAGCAGTATCCCTATTGTCCTTGAGATGGAAAACGTCCAATATGCGACGTGGGCGGAGTTGTTTAAAATTCACGCTATCTCTTATCAAGTTCTTCATCACATCATTCCTCCCGCTAGACCCCTTCCTGCGGAGGATTTTGAGTTATGGATCACACTTGATGCTACCGTTCTCCGGTGGATATACGCCACTATTTCGGTGGACCTTCTACAGACGATTATTGAGCCGAATACCACGGCTATGGCTGCATGGAATAGATTGCGTGACATATTCCAAGACAACCAACATTCACGTGTCGTCACACTCGAGCAGGAATTCTCTCTCGTTCGAATGGACGAATTTCCAAACGTTTCTGCATATTGCAAGAAACTAAAGGAGTTGACAGATCAACTCCGTAATGTTGGCGCACCGATAACAAATAATCGTCTAGTTCTACAGTTGGTTGCCGGTCTTTCGGAGGCCTATAATGGTGTGGGAACTCTCCTTCGCCAAAGCAACCCTCTTCCCGACTTCTATCAAGCCCGCTCCATGCTTACGTTGGAAGAAGCCGATTTGGCTAAAAAGGCGGCTACCGGAGCAAGCCCAGTCGTCATGGTGGCCTCCTCTCCTAGTTCTTCGGGTTTTGTGAATAATTCGGGCCAAAACCATAATAATGGTGGCGGCAAGAATAATAGCAAAAATAATAACAAAAACCGCGGGGGCAAACGCGGCGGTTCTGGTGGCGGTTCCGGTGGTCAACAAACAGGCGGTGGGTCCAAGCCAGGGTACAGTGGCCCACCACCCCTCTGGGCCCAGCAGTGGGCCCCGTGGCAGTGGAACCCATACCAGCCAGCAGAAGTTCCAATGCCGTTGGTCGCCAACGATCCAGGCCCAACACCCAACAGTGGCGGCCCATTGGCCAGTGACCCAACAACGGCAGCAACAGCAGTTAAGACCCAACTCCACCACGGCCAGGAGTTCTTGGGCCCCGACCTTCGCAAGCCCATCATGCAGCAGGCCCCACTCAAACCGACATTGAGGCCGCAATGCACACACTGGGGTTATCTCAACCGGACCCAAATTGGTATATGGACACCGGTGCCACTACTCACATGACTTCTGAATCAGGTAGTCTCTCATCTTATTCCAATTTGAGCACCCCTCGGGGGATAATTATTGGTAATGACAGTTCTATTCCAATTCTAGGGTATGGTCAGAAAACGTTGTCTCCCCCCAATCCACCACTCCTCTTGAAAAATACTTTGCATGCTCCTAAATTGATTAAAAATTTAGTGTCTGTCCGCAAGTTCACAAATGACAATTCTGTTTTTGTTGAATTTGATCCTTTCGGTTTCTCTGTGAAGGCTTTCAAGACGGGGAGTCATCTCATGAGGTGTGATAGTAGGGGGGATCTGTATCCTATCATGCCCGATTTCAGTCCATCGAGTCCAGCCTTGCCTTCACCTTTTGCAGCCATCTCTCCTTCCATGTGGCATGCTCGCCTGGGTCATCCGGGATCTTCTATTTTATCAGTTTTAGATAAAAATAGCTTTATTTCTTGTAAGGGTACGAGTCGTACTCCAATTTGTCAGTCTTGTTCATTAGGAAAAATTGTTAAATTGCCATTTGTAGACTCCAATTCTCATACTTCTATGCCATTTGACATTATTCATAGCGACTTATGGACGTCTCCGGTTCTTAGTTCCTTGGGTCATCGATATTATGTTCTCTTTTTAGATGATTATTCTAGATTTTTGTGGACGTTTCCAATTGCGAATAAATCACAAGTATTTTTCGTCTTCATCAAATTTAGAGCGTTCATTCGTACTCAATTCGAAAGAGAAATAAAAAATATTCAATGTGATAATGGGAAAGAGTATGACAATAGGGAGTTTCGGGAGTTTTGTGCTAATAATAGGATAAATTTTCATTTTTCGTGTCCTCATACATCTTCACAAAATGGAAAAGCGGAACGCAAAATTCGTTCCATAAATAACATTGTCCGAACTCTCTTAATTCATGCCTCCGTACCTCCATATTTTTGGCATCATGCTCTACAAATGACCACATATCTTCTTAACATAATTCTGTCTAAAGGTCTGACATATTCTTCTCCCCTCAAAATCCTATATAATAAGAACCCTTCTTATTCTCATCTTCGGATTTTTGGGTGCTTATGTTATCCGTTATTCCCATCCACCACAATTAACAAACTTCAGGTTCGGTCTACCCCGTGTGTATTTTTGGGTTATCCGTCAAATCATCGTGGTTATAAGTGTTTTGATTTATTCTCCAAGAAAATCATAATAAATCGTCATGTCATTTTTGATGAAACTCAATTCCCTTTTACGAAAGTTCATACTCCCGAGCCTAAGTCGTATAATTTTTTGGATGACCAAATATCCCCGTATATTATTTGGAATTTTTCAGACTTCTCCCGCACCCAAAAGCCTCCAATGGCCCATCGCCACCGGACCCATCGCCGCCCCCAATTCCGCGGATCGGTCCCAAAGCAATTGGGCCAGTCCAGCCCAATTCTGGAACTAGTCCAGACGACGTCCCAGTTTACCGATTTGGGCCAGCAGGCCCACTGCCTGCTGGCCCGTCCGTCCCGAGCCCAACAAATTCCTAAAATTCACTCAATTCTTCATCGAGTCATAGACCGGTCACTCGTAGTCAACGGGGTATTTTTACACCAAAAAGACATTTTAATTTACATTCTGATGTCTCTAAATCCCCCTTACCCCGTAACCCTGTGTCCGCCTTAAATGATCCTAATTGGAAAATTGCTATGACTGATGAATATAATGCTCTTATTGATAATAAGACGTGGGAGTTGGTGCCCCGTCCATATGGTATTAATGTTATCAGGTCTTTGTGGATTTTTGCTTATAAGAAAAATTCAGATGGTTCATTTGCTCGACATATGGCGCGGCTTGTTGGTGATGGTAAGACTCAGCAGGTTGAGATCGATTGTGGTGAGACGTTTAGTCCGGTGGTCAAACCGGCTACCATTCGCATTGTGCTTAGCTTGGCTCTTTCAAAGACTTGGCCAATTCATCAGTTGGATGTCAAGAATGCTTTCCTACATGGTGATCTAAAGGAAACAGTCTATATGCATCAGCCGTTGGGTTTCAGGGATCCAAACCGTCCTCATCATGTATGTTTATTGAAGAAGTCCTTATATGGGCTTAATCAATCTCCAAGGGCCTGGTACACGAGGTTTGCTGATTTTGTTTCCACTATTGGGTTCACTCACAGCAGGTCAGATAATTCCTTGTTCATCTACCGCCGTGGTTCATCCTTGGCCTACATTCTGTTGTATGTGGATGATATCATCTTGACTGCCTCTTCCGATGCCTTGCGCCAGTCTATCATGACCATGCTCAGTTCTGAGTTTGCTATGAAAGACTTAGGGCCTTTGAGTTATTTTTTGGGGATTGCCGTCAAGCGTTATTCAGGTGGTTTGTTTTTGTCTCAACGAAAGTATGCTGCTGAGATCATAGAAAGGGCTGGGATGTCATCCTGTAAGTCCACTTCCACGCCAGTTGATGCAAACCCCAAGCTGAGTGCCGCAGCAGGTGCACCATACGAGGACCCGACCCGCTATCGCAGTCTTGCAGGGGCCCTCCAGTATCTTACCTTTACCAGACCGGATATTACGTATGTGGTTCAGTATGTGTGTTTATTCATGCATGATCCCAGAGTTGAGCACATGAATGCAATCAAACGCATCATTCGGTATATTCAGGGGACACTGGACTATGGGTTGCACTTGTATCCTTCATCTACATCCACACTTGTCTCGTACACAGATGCGGATTGGGGTGGTTGTCCGGACACCAGACGATCTACGTCAAGATATTGTATGTTCCTTGGCAACAACTTAGTCTCCTGGTCCGCAGCGTCGGGCGACTCTATCCCGCTCAAGTCGCGAGCGAGGAATATCGAGGGTAGCTCATGTGGTCTCAGAATCATGTTGGTTACGTAATTTGCTTTTAGAGCTTCATTGCCCCATTCAGAAGGCAACCTTAGTATATTGTGATAATGTCAGTGCCATCTACCTCTCAGGTAATCCGGTTCAGCACCAACGCACTAAGCATATCGAAATGGACATTCATTTTGTCCGTGAAAAGGTTGCTCGTGGGCAGGTACGCGTATGTCATGTCCCATCTCGTTATCAAGTTGCAGACATCTTTACAAAGAGTCTACCCGCGGTCCTTTTTGAAGATTTTAGGGACAGTCTCAGCGTTCGAAGACCGCCCGCTATGACTGCGGGGGTGTGTTAAATATACAATATACATGTGTGTATATTGTATATTTACTCTTGGATTCTGCTCCAGATTTGAAGTCTCGGATTCTGCTCCAAATATGGAGCTCTCGGTTTGCAATAACATATTTTAGGTAATATATGTTAGGGTAAATAAACATCTAAGAATATTGTATATTAGGAAAATATATGTGTAGTATATTGTAATGTATTTGTTACCTAAATTAGGATTATACATTACCATAATTATAGAGATAGAATTATGGTAAAATAGGATTTTAGGATTCATTGTAACTTGTATATATACCTATTCAAGTAATGAAAATAATCAAGGGGATTATTTCTTTCAAACACACTAAAATTTTGATGAATATTATATTTGAATCGATCTATTTTAAAAGTGTAATGAATTATTTATGAGTGCTAAAGGCCTTAAAAATTTAATTCATTAATTCTAAACCTTGTTTCTGTAAAACCCTAGTCCGGATAACAAGGGCGGAGTTAGAAGTTCGGATACGGTGTCGGTTAAATTCAGTAGCTTTTATTTAAATAATGTATTTGTGTTAAGAAAATCATTAAAAATGGACAAATATTACATTTACCTAGTTATTACCACTTGAATAATTATTTTAAAATCTCAAACTTATAAAGTTGAAATCCCGACTCCACCTCTTACGGGAATTACATATTACTTACTATAAACTAACAAATTATTTGTCGAGTAGCAATAATTCATAGTACTAAGTACTCTCCACTAGCTATTAATATAGAAGACGGGGTCAACTCTAGAAATAGAAGTATCCTACTTTTACTTTTCTTAACACGAAAAAGGATAGTGTGGTCATATTCTTATCAATTTTTTTTCCCTTCCCACTTTAATCTTGGGTTATTATGAACCACAACTTTTATAGCTCGTGCCAATAGAAAATAGAAACAATGGTAGAAGCGTAAGTTGGTGTAGCACGAGTTTTTTGCATGATTAGATATGACGTTTTCAAATGCAGTAATCTGAAAAATAAAGCAATACGTAATATGTTATAATCAGTTACATTAAATTACTGAATTGATTTATTTTTACATTGAAGGTGTTTAGTGGTTGATGGAGCTTTTGAGCTTAGAATATAATAAAATATAATGCATATTTGTTCATATTTTGGAACTTTATATATATATATATATATATATATGTGTGTGTGTTTTCTTATATTTTGAGTCGATAATTTCAAAAGTATAATAACTTAGCGTGTTAAGAACTTTAAAAGTTAAATCGGTGAAAGTTATAGTGGTACACCCCATACTAATGTGCTAGATGATGATGATTTTTACCAGTTTGGTATTAGAATTGCATACCTTTGACGGAAAAATGTTGATGGAAATCTGTCGCATAATTTTGGGGTAGACTGTCTACATCACACTCTTTGGAGTGCGGTTTTCCCTCGAACACTGCTAACATGGAATGCTTCATGCACCGGACTGTTCTTTTTTTATTCTTGGAGAAAAGTGGACTGATCATCCAGACAATAAATAGGAAAATCATACAGGGGAAGGGTACAAATAGTTGTTTTAGGACACCTAGTTAAAGAATAACTAAAAATTATAAAGTTCTTATTGTTTAGTTATTTTAGAATCAATCTCAAATAGGCAGGTTTGAAGTTTCTGAATGCAAACGTATGGGTATGAAGTTGAGTTCTGTCGACCTAAGGTTTGAAGTTTGAATGAAGTTCAAGGATCACGCCGAAGGTCTACAACTATAGCAGAATTAGAGCCATCCGTATGAATTAAATTGACCATTTTAAGGTCTATCGAAGTGGTTGACCAGCTCAACCTAGCCCATCAAGTTTCAAAGCTCGTGTGAACTGAGCTAGATTGGGCTAGGCTGGCCCATGTTGAGCGCACTAAGCAGAATCATGAAACTTTGTCAAAATCGATTAAATTTGAGAAAATTACGTGGCTTGTAACCTTTCTAAAAGCTTGAACATAATTAGCACAACTCTTAAAGTTCGTCAAAAATAACAGTTTTATTACCTTTTTAAAAATATTAGAAAAACATGTATGGTTAATTAGAAGATGTAAAAATTGTATCCCATTAAACTACGGATCCAGTTATATTCTCTTCATGTTTATCATATTTTCTCTCTCCTATTTAGCTGATACACTCCCTTAATTCTTTTAATCACTATGAAACTAAAATAAATACTTAACCGATGCATATAATAATTTTAGAGGTATACTAATGTATAATGTACAGTATAATTCAACATATACTATAATGGTATTAAGGTATCTTGATATAAATATAATATACATGGTATAATTTATTTTTAGAGGTATATTGATGTATTTTATACATGGTATAATTCAATAAATATAATATACGGCAAAATCAGATTAATAAAATGGAAAGAAAGTAGGAATACAATTGTTTGTTGTGGAAGATACTCTTTTTTAGCAAAATTGTAGGAAAAGATCAAGGTTATTAATGACGTGGTCGTAATCTCGTCCAACTACATTCATTTAATATAGAGGAATCATTAGGATATGTAACTCCTAACTGCCATTTAATGTTGATTAAATAATTCTGCTAAGGTTTTGTAAATATTTGTATATTATTGTATTAGTTATGTTTTTTCCCATTCAATTTTATATAATTTTAAAAAAATTAATATATTCTAAATAACGATACTAATATACTACAAGCAGCTACCTAATATTATTCTAATCATCTGGACCATCTTATGGCTTAGCAGGCAGGCCCAAGAGGCTCTTATAAACCATTTTTGGTGCGGATTGACCTTCAAAAGCACTGATTTTTAATTTTTGCCTTGTTCTTTAATTTTTTCCTTTGTTTAAAAATATCTTAAAGATTTCGAGTTCGAACTTCACTCAATCAAAAATTTTAAAAAAATCACAAGGTAGAATTTGGATTCGCAAGATAGAGTTTGGCTGAATACAATCTCTATCATAAGGTAGAGTTTTCTACCTTAATGAAAACTCTTCCTTATAAGGCAGAGTTCGCAGATAAATTCTGCATTATGGTAGAGTTTGAAACTCTACGTTAATGCATACATAGTTTGCAGACAAAACCTGCCTTGCGAATTCAAACTATGTCTTGCGATTTATTAAAACTTTTTACTGAATTGGGGTTCGAATCCAAAACCCAGAGATTGTAGGGATCTAGTAGTTCAATTGATTGACTACCTGAACTTTCACTTTGTTGGTGAGAGTTCAAATCCCCACGTTGTAATCCACTCACCATTTTCCCTTCCTCTACCCCCTATGTAACAAAAAAAAATTAAAAAGATTCCAGAGGTTTGTAGGCGAAGAACTAAAATTAAATTTTTATTATTTTGATGGCCAAAAGTTAAAGACCACCCCGAAATAAGGCCATTCCTGCCAATTGCCCCTTATAAACACATTAACTGGATAGCAGCAAAACGAAAAGTTTTATCATGTGTGAGACATGCCATGTAATACTTGTGTGAGGGTTCTATTATTTGACAAGTGGATTCTGGGTCCCACAATGCTCAAACAATTCTTTCTTTGTTACCCCAAACAACTTTTTCTATTATTTGACAAGTGGATTCTGGGTCCCACAATGCTCAAACAATTCTTTCTTTGTTACCCCAAACAACTTTTTCCTAGTTTTGATTCGCTTATTTTAAGTGTTTTTAGGCCAAAATAGCTTATAAGCATTTTTATGATGTTTGGATAAAATAAAATAAAAAATTTAAGCACTTATTTTTAAGTAAAAAATAAATCAAAAGTCATAAGCTAGAATTTCTAACTTATTGCTTTTAACTTATAAGTCAAAAACCATAAGCCCAACCAACCACACTCTTTACAGAGCAGATTTTCAACCTATCTGCGAAAGTAAAATCCCAACTATCCTTCTTAATTCATTTCTCCCCAATTTCATCCACTGAGGTTCCACTGCCCCTCCTAATCTAAACATGTATGTTGTTGGTGAGGAATATATGTTTCTCCCCCGTGGTCTCACTATAACAATGTGATATTTAGCCACAAATTTGAGGATATTGGTCACGATCAATTTCATGGCTAATTTTATTCACAATTTGTGGAAAACCTCAAATTCATGAGTCACATACTTTTAGTGATAAAAACAAATTTCGTAGCGAATATTTTATCTACAAAACTTTTCCACTAGAAAAAAATTGGCGCCAATTTATCAGGTAATTCTAGCCACAAATTTGAGGATATTAGTGATGATCAGTTTCTTCACTAATTTTATTGACAATTTGTGACAAATTATTATTTGTCTTTGAATTCGTTTAATTTTGAATATGAAAAGGTTACGTTAGTAAATTAAGTATGTAATCAAATTAGCGATATAATAATATTTATAGTGAAATAGTGTAAACTTTAGCCACTAATTGTCTATTACTTGTGACCTTATTGTTAAATATACCAAATATACATAAGATATACACTTTATGCACGTGTATATCCTATGTATATTTGGTATTAGATGGTCACGGTTTATTGATGCATTATTGTATACGGTTTGTAACATTATTGTACAAGGTTTTGTATAGTTGTAGTGTACCTTAAGTAGTCTTGTACTCTTACCATAATTGTATAGTTCATCTCCAAATAGAATAAGGTTTTAGGAGTAGAACAGGAATATGATTCTCCTATTATGGAAATATGTAACTTGTATAAATAGTCTTTCAATTAATGAAAATAATCAAGGGATTATTTCTTTCATGGTATCAGAAGTCTAGGTCAAACAAAAATTTCCTCCCACAAATTCTTGTTTTCTCGGCCAAGACCGACCCTTCTCCTCGGGTTTACCATTTTTTTCTTATTTCCGCTCTCCAAATCTCTCTTCCGAATCCCTCTATCACCTATTGTTCTTTCGTTATGTCGACGTCAAAGAACACGTTTCACCCTGCCCTTGTTGTTTCTAACATCAAGAATCATATCCCTTTAATTCTTGAAATAGAAAACGTCCAATACGCGACGTGGGCCGAGTTGTTCAAAATTCACGCTATTTCGCACCAAGTCATCCATCACATAATCCTCGTGGCTCCTGATGATACGGAGGTGCCTAAACACGAGGATGATCCTAAGTTATGGACAAAACTTGATGCCACCGTCCTTCAGTAGATTTATTCTACTATCTCTACCGACCTATTGCAGACGATTATTGAGCCAGACGTTATGGCGATGGCTGCATGGGATAAACTGCGTGACATATTCCATGATAATCAAAATTCCAGAGTTGTTACCCTTGAACATGATTTTTCCCATGTCAACATGGAAAATTTTCTGAACGTTTCAGCATATTGCAAAAGGTTGAAGGAATTGGCGGACCAACTCCGCAACGTTGGTGCGCCAGTTAGTGAAGATCGTCTTGTTTTACAGATGGTTGCTGGCCTCTCCGAGGCCTATAGTGGCGTTGGAACTCTCATTCGTCAAAGTAATCCTCTTCCAAGGTTCTATCAAGCCTGATCCATGCATACCTTGGAAGAAACCGATTTGGCTAAAAAGGCGGCTACTAATGCTAGTCCCGTGGTCATGATGACTTCCTCCAATAGTCTTCAAAATTTTGGTGACAATTCGAACTAAAACTGATCTCACGGGGGCAGCAAGAATGACCGGAAAAATAATGGGAAAAATCGCGGTTGCAAACACGGAGGCTCCGGCAGCAGTCGCAGTGGCCAAAACAGTAACGGTGGACCCCATCCCGGTTACAATGGGCCACCAACTCACTGGTCTTAGCCTTAGACCTCTAGGCCGTGGGCTTGGACCAGTGGACAGTGGCCCTACAACCCAACTCCACAACAATTTCCAGCATCTGGCCAGTGGACTTCCCAGCAGCCTCGACGGCCCACTGCCCACTGGCCCAGTAATTCCAGTTCCAGCAGTTACGACCTACGATAGCCCGCAGGAATTCTTGGGCCCCGGCCTCCGCAAGCCCACCACGCAGCAGGCCCCACTCAGACCGATATTGAGGCCACGATACACACATTTGGTTTGACTCAACTGGACCTGCATTGGTATATGGACACCGGTGCCACTACCCACATGACATCCGATTCAGGTACTCTCTCGTCTTATTCCAATTTGAGCAACCCTAGCGGTATAATTATTGGTAATGGTAATTATATTCCAAGTCGTGGTTATGGTCATAAAATATTGTCTCCCCCTCATCCACCTTTTATATTGAAAAACACCCTACACGCCCCCAAATTGATTAAAAACTTAGTCTATGTCCGTAAATTCACTGCTGACAATTCCGTTTCTATTGAATTTGATCCATTTGGTTTCTCTGTGAAGGATTTCAAGATGGGGAGTCCTCTCATGAAGTGTGATAGTAGGGAGATCTTTATCCTATCACACCCAGTTCCGGTCCATCGAGTCCAGCCCTGCTATCCGCATTTGCAGCCATTTCTCCTTCCTTGTGGCATGCTCATCTTGGTCATCCGGGATCATCTATTTTGTCGTCATTAGATAAAATATGTTTTATTTCATGTAAGGGTACAAATAGTACTCCAAATTGTCAGTCTTGTTCTCTAGGGAAAATTGTTAAGTTGCCATTTGTAGACTCAAAATCTCATACTCTAATGTCATTTGATATTATTCATAGCGACTTATGGACATCTTCCATTCTTAGTTCTTTGGGTCATCGGTATTATGTTCTATTTTTGGATGATTACTCTAAGTTTTTATGGATGGACATTTTCAATAACGAAAAAATCTCAAGTTTTTTCCATCTTCTTGAAATTTAGAGCATTCATTAGAACCCAATTCGAATGAGAAATCAAAAATATTCAGTGTGATAATGACAAAGAATATGACAATGGGGTGTTTCGGGAATTCTGTGCTAATAATGGGATCAATTTTCATTTCTTTTGTCCTCATACGTCTTCACAAAATGGAAAGGCCGAACGCAAAATTTGTTCCATAATAATATTATCCGAACTCTATTAATTTACGCTTCCATACCCCCATATTTTTGGTATCATGCTCTTCAAATGATTACATATCTCCTTAACATTATTCCTTCCAAAGGTCTGACATATTCTTCCCCTCTTCAAATTTTATATAATAAAACTCCTTATTATTCTCATCTTCGGGTCTTTGGGTGCTTGTGTTATCCGTTATTTTCCTCCACCACAATTAACAAACTTCAGGTCCGGTCTACTCCGTATGTGTTTTTGGGTTTTTCATCTAATCATCGTGGTTACAAATGCTTTGATTTATCCTCCAATAAAATTATCATTAATCGCCATGTAATTTTTGATGAAACTCAATTTCCATTCGCTAAAGTTAATACTCCCGTGCCTAGTTCGTATAATTTTTTGGATGATAGTATATTCCCGTATATTATTCACCATTTTTCGGACATATCCCGCACCTTTTAAATTCTCCAGTAGTCCCTTTGCCATTGGTACTCCCTGTGTCGTTTTCAGTGCAGGTCCGGCCAAGCTGGGCCATCCGTTACCTAGTTACGGCCCGTTCCAGCCTTTGTTTACGGGTCGATGGTGGCCCGATTCTCGGTTCGATTCTCGTTACGGGCGGGCCATTTGCTGCTGGCCAATCCGTCCCGAGTCCCGTAAATTCCCAACATCCCCCAGCCTCTGCCCCGAGTCATGGACCAGTCACCCGTAGTCAACGGGGAATTTTTACACCTAAAAGACATTTTAATTTACTTTCTAATGTTCTTAAATCACCCTTATCCCAAAATCCTGTGTCTGCATTAAATGACCCGAATTGGAAAAATGCTATGACCGATGAATATAATGCTCTTATTGATAATAAGACGTGGGAGTTGGTGCCCCGTCCATTTGGTATTAATATTATTAGGTCTATGTGGATTTTTGCTCATAAGGAAAATCCAGATGGGTCATTTGCCCGACATAAGACGCGGATTGTGGTGAGACGTTTAGTCCGGTGGTCAAGCCGGCTACCATTCGCACTGTGCTCAGCTTAGCTCTTTCGAAGGCATGGCCTATTCATCAGTTAGATGTCAAGAATTCTTTCCTCCATGAAGATCTCAAGGAAACAGTCTATATGCATCAGCCGTTGGGGTTCAGGGATCCTACACATCCGCATCATGTCTGTTTGTTGAAGAAGTCCTTATATGGGCTTAAGCAGTCTCCACGGGCCTGGTATACGAGGTTTGCAGACTATGTCTCAACTATTGGGTTCACTCACAACAGGTCAGATAATTCTTTGTTTATCTACCGTCATGGTTCGTCCGTGGCCTATATTTTGTTATATGTGGATGATATAATTTTGACTGCCTCTTCCGATGCCTTATGCCAGTCTATCATGACCATGCTCAGCTCTGAGTTTGCTATGAAAGACTTGGGGCCCTTGAGTAGGAATTGCTGTCACTCGTCATTTAGATGAGTTGTTCTTATCTCAAAGGAAGTATGCAGCTGAGATCATTGGGATGGCTGAGATGTCATCCTGTAAGTCCACTTCCACTCCCGTTGATACTAAACCCAAGCTCAGTGCCGCGGCTGATGTACCGTACGAGGATCCGACCCGCTATCGCAGTCTTGTAAGGGCCCTTCAGTATCTTACCTTTACGCGACCAGATATTACGTATGCTGTCCAGCAGATGTGTTTGTTCATGCATGATCTCAGAGTTGAGCACATGAATGCACTCAAACACATAATTCGGTATATTTAGGGTACACTTGACTATGGGTTGCATTTATATCCTTCCTCGACATCCACGCTTGTCTTGTATACGGATGCTGATTGGGGTAACTGTCTAGACACCAGACAGTCTATGTTTGGCTATTGTATGTTTCTTGGCAATAACCTGGTCTCATGGTCTGCCAAACGTCAGTCGACATTATCTCAATCCAGTGTCGAAGTCGAGTATCGAGGGGTAGCTAATGTGGTCTCAGAATCATGTTGGTTACGTAATTTGCTATTGGAGTTTCATTCACCCATTCAGAAAGCAACCTTGGTGTATTGCGATAATGTTAGTGCCATCTACCTTTCTGATAATCCGGTTCAGCACCAACGCACTAAACATATTGAGATAAACATTCACTTTGTCCGCAAAAAGGTTGCTCGTGGTCAGGTACGCGTCTGCCATGTCCTGTCAAGATATCAAATTGCCGACATCTTTACAAAGGGTCTGCCCTCATTCCTTTTTGAAGATTTTAGGGACAATCTCAGCGTTCGAAGACCGCCCGCTATGACTGCGGGTGTGTGTTAAATTTACCAAATATACACGTTATGCACGTGTATATTTGGTATTAGATGGTCACGGTTATTGATGCATTATTGTATACGGTTTGTAACATTATTGTACAAGGTTTTGTATAGTTATAGTGTACCTTAAGTAGTCTTGTACTCTTACCATAATTGTATAGTTCATCTCCAAATAGAATAAGATTTTAGGAGTAGAACATGAATATGATTCTCCTATTATGAAAATATGTAACTTGTATAAATAGTCTTTCAATTAATGAAAATAATCAAGGGATTATTTCTTTCACTTGTCTTATGTCACTAATAATATAAATAATTAGAAGACAATCATCGTCTTTATCTTTTTCTAATCTACAAAATTATTTAGCTACGTTAAAAAGTCTGTCTATGTGAGAAGGGTTGATTTTCTGTTAGTGAATGTCTGATGTTGTTTCTGGAGAAGAGGTTAGTGGTCATTGGCCTTATTTTTCTACTGAATGCTAAAGTTTATAGTTGTTGAAAGAAACTAAAATAATGGAGAACAATCTGTGAGTGAATTTGTGCAGTATTTCTACCAAAAACTTATCTGGAAAAATTACATGAAGAAAATAGTTTACAGAGAGATTATATTTAATTGGTGGTGTTGAAAGGAAAAAAAAAAGATGAAGATGAGAGCACTTAGCTTTGGCAAGATGTCAACAATAAGATAGATTAGTGGGCCCGCACAATCCACATGTCTATTAAATAAAAATAACTTTTGTTAGTTGGGTGAGACACAGAGTAAATATTTTCCAGCAAAACGAGCTGTAGCCCAAACTAACGGCTAATTTGAAGTGAATTAAAATCCAAACATACAAAATTTTGATTTCTTTTAAAATCTTTTAAATCATTATATTCCTAATTAGTTTTTTAAAATTCACTGAACTTATTTATTTTGAAATAGTCTTTTAAAATTCTAATTGAATACACCCCCCTTACACAAATGAATGAGTATAGTTTAGGAATTTTAAATTTTCCATAACTATAGTTTTAATATTTACGGGATATAGTTATTTTTTACTCGCTGTATAAAATGGTTTGCTGTATTCATAAAACAACTTCGTTGTATTCATGAATATAACGAGTAAAAATGTATTCAAAATTCTTTTCGTTGTATTCAACTCAACTGTATTCACGTTAAATGTATTCAACTCAGTTGTATTCATTTGTAGCGACTTTTACATTGTATTCAATTTATTGTATTTAAAAATCGGTTGTATTCAAACAACATAGATACAAAAAAATATTATATTCAATTTATTATATTTTAAATTCGATTGTATTCAAATAACATAAGTATAAAAAATAGATTCAACTGTAATAGATACACTTAAAAGTCAATAAATACACTCAAATACTTAATACAAAAAAATAACAAATTGAATACAATCTAAAAATTTAACAAAAATACTCAAATACTGAATACGAAAAAATAACAAATACACAAAATAAAATGCCGCCAAAATTCAATCCCTCCGTCGTTGAAGAAACCAAAACGTGACCAGAAGAAGACGAAGAACGTGACCGAAACGTGATCGGAAGAAGCTCAGATCGGAACGATCCCTCCGCCGCCGCACTTATCATCGGAACGTGACCGGAAGAAGCTTATATCTGAACGATTCCTCCGCCGCACTTCTCAGTCCATTGCTGTCAGATCTGGAGGCGCCGACGATGGGTCACGACGGAGCAGAAGCTCAAATCTGATAGCAAATGAATTTCGCAGGGCCTCCGAACCAATATGTGCTGAATTGAATAGCCAAGACAAAATCAATCAAATTGGAATGATAACACAACCATGAATAATCATAGTATTCGTCGAAACATGGATATACTGATGTCAACTTCAATGAAGTATTGAAATACTGTCATTGAATTTAGTGCAGAGTTGATCCAGTCATAGAATCATCTCTAATATTTTATTCAATGGCAGATTGAAAAATTTATATGAGGCACATCAGATCTGGAGGGAAGCGCAGGCGGTGATCCGACGGTGAAGATCCGGTGACGCCAGAGCTCCGACGACGATATGACGGAGAGAGAGAGGGGTGAGGGAGAAGAGAAGAGTGAGGGTAAATGCAAACCACAAACCTAATGTATTTTGGTATAGCTATGGATGATAATTAATATATAACTTTTAGTTATGAAATGTAATTAAAATAAACTATAGTTACTAAATATAATAGGTATTAATAGTTAGTCATGCCAAGTAAAATTTTCTAATTTGAAACTGATGGAAAAATATTTTAGCACTAAAAAGAAAAACAAGAAAAATGATAATTTAAGTAGATGAAAGTCTTTACATAAAATATATATTTAAGGTATTTTTTATTGTTCAAAATAATAAACTTAATAAGGCACGATCGCAGCTCTAATTAGTTAAAAGGCTTAATACACCGATAACCGCTCAAATGTGCCAGCAAAGTTTATTTAGACACTCAAATTACGAATTATTTCAGTTGAGCACCTTAACACATAGTAAAGTGTTTTTATTAGACACTTTCAACTCAAATTTTGAAATTTTTTGCGTGTGTTCTCAAATGGCCATTACATAGATAAGTTAAACGCTTAAAATGTGTCACCTTATTAATTATACGAATTAGTCTCAATAAGTCGTGAAACCTCAAATATATTCCATTGAGGATGATGTGTATAATTAAATAAGATGATATATTTTAACTGCTTAACTTATCAATGTAATGGATGATAGAAACTAAGAGTCCACCAAACAGTATACAGAATCTGGTTCTTTATCTGTTCCCTTAAGAAAAAATAAAAAATAAATAACACACGATATTTACGTGGAAGACTCATTGTTCAAGAGACTAAAAACCACAAACTACCAAGTAAGATTTTTAATTTCACTAACTGAGCAACTTTAGATTACAACCTATTGCAACCTAGGAATTAAACTATTAATCCCTCACCCCTTACAATAACTCTATTGCAAAACAATAAATTTTGACTAACTCTAGCCAAGAACACAAAACAACAAAGGTTGAAATCTGTCCTACTATAACACTTCTTGAAAGTAGTGTAGGATTACAATGAAGAACAAAATGACAAAGACTCAAAATAATCTAAAGGACTTAGACATCTTCAAATGTCGGGATCTGGTCCTTGAGTTTGTGGCAGCTTTGTTCTTGAGAGCACTTGGGGATCAGTGGCGACTGGCACTTGAGAGAGTGTGATTTTATGTTTTTTCAAGTGTTGAGTTAAACCTTGTAACATGTTGTATATATATTGGGCAACATGTGTGAAGGGATAGAGACAATTCAACCCTTGATTTAGCCACTAGCGAGCTATAGCTGTGCTGTTGTACTTCTACCAGTGAACAATATAACTTTACAACTGTAGTGTTGACTGTACGACAACCAAGGGAACATATCGCATACCTGGTCCCTATATGATTCCTCGAATGTTTGGCAAGTCATCAAAACACAAGATAACATAACTTATCAATGGACATTTAAGAATACATGTAGAAAAAAAATCAAAATTTGAACCGAAAATGTATAATAGGAACACTTTATCATGTTGTTTGAGCATGTTTAGGTGCTCAGTTGGAACAAACAGTAGTTCGAGTATCTAAATGAAATTTATTGACAAGTTTTAGAGACGGTCTATGTATTAAGCCTAGTTAAAAATGCAATAATTGGAATGAATACAATTTAAATCCCTTAACGAAGATCCATTGGAGAGTAAGTTTGGTGCCCCGTGATAAGTTCATCATAAGTAAAATACGTTAACGAATGAGACAAAGATAAAGTCTTCCTTCTATATTCCTACAGTTATCTAATGTTTTTTTTTTTGGTCATATTATTCTAATGTGTTAATTAGTTGGCATTTGGGATGGGATGGGATGGGATGGGGCAACTAACGAGCAGCAAATATCAACATCAATTAACAAACATTTGATTTTATTCTAGTGAAGTGAACGCCAAGATGTGAATTCCCTACCCCACACCACTTATCTCCTCAAAACGATTTATTTAACCTTCTTATTAGGTAATCCAAGAAATACTTATACTACCAAATACCAATTACTAACAAACAACATGGTCCCTTTTTTACTCAGTTCTTCATGTCATATATAAACCCCAAAAAAACAGGCCATCAAATACAAGAACAGAGTTCAACTCCCCCTAGTTTAGCTACTGATCATACATGCTCAATAATATTAGAGAAAAAAAAGCTAAGTCTTGTTTCTACATTTTAATTTCCGACGAGAAAAAATGGAAAGAGATGGAGAACTGGTGGTCGGAGGACGAGTAGAGATTGATACGAGGCAGCCTTTCGGGTCAGTGAAGGAGGCAGTTATGTTATTCGGAGAAAAAATTTTGGCTGGAGAAATTTATGCCAAGCAGCTCAAACAGGTTCTTTTCTTCTTCTCCTCTTAAGCTTCCTCTCTTTTTTCTTTTTCCATTCCTTCTGGAGCTTTGAGGAAATAGTACCAGTATTTTGAATGAGTAAGTTTTGTGCGACGTTACAATATAAAGATTTTTGCATTTTTAGATTAAGTTCACCTACAACAGTAGATAAATCTTCATAGCAAGCATAATATGATAACCTCGAAATCAGAAGAGTAATTTATTAGCTACTCCATAACTAGTTAAATTGACCCGATGATATAAAAGTTATTTATACTATCTGTGTATATAAATTACATAGCTACAACTTACATCAGTTTTGACTTAATCTTCTTGCATGACCATAGATATTGATTCAAGGCAACATATAGAAGGCAGTTTTGTCGTTGTTCTTACTCCAAAAATGTACATTTCTATTCGAAATAAGCTCTATGGAAAGACTACCATGATTTTTGAATGAATCGAGTAAGAGCGATTAGACTAGAGTTGTATGAAGAATACTACATGGACCTTAAATGGAGAAACATAACTGTAGTCAGTTAAGATTCATATAATCGACCTCAACTTGCCGGGAGAATACTACATAAGGCAGCATAGATTTTATAGAAGTAAACAGTTGCTATTGAAATTGAAAGAAAAAAAGTTTGTTAAGTTAGGAAAGAGGGAACAACTACTTAAACCCTCAACTATATTAATTTAGCATATGACTACTTAACGCTTTATAATTACTATAATAGCTAATACAATTAAGCTGTTTTGGCAGAGCTTTATAAATTATTTCATCTCTGTACTCAGGTGCAGACTAAGGCAAGCGGTGGACAAGTCCAGTCTAAAATTGAATTACCAGTGACAGTTGAGCTTGAAGAGACAAAGCAAAACCTCCAAAAAAGTAAAGAAGGAACATTCATGGCACATTGTCTTCAATCTCTAAAAGAAGAGCTAGAACTGACAAGAAGAGAGATACAACAATTGAAGACAAGAGAACTGAAGCAGAAAGTACCGTTATCGGATAATCCTGAGATTGAAGAGCTCAAATTCATCGAGAACCAATCGTCCAAAGTTGAAGTCAGAACACAATTTCAAAAGTATGATGATGAAATAGAGTTCAAGCAGAAGAGGTCTGTTAAATTTGCTAGTACACCATTACTCACTAGGATCATGGTGAGCAAGGATCACTTGAATAAAGAATTGGAAACTAGCCCTTCACAACTTAAAAAGAAAATGAAGCCTTTAATCCCTTTGATTAGTGGATTTTTTTCCAAGAAGAAGGGAAATCAAGAAAACCAATATTCATAAAAGTCCTGTTAAGTTTGAATTTTGATGGCCCTTTAGAATAAGGATTATGGTAGATGTCTCAAGAGAAGAGTTTTACCATTGAATAATTGGCTGTTACTCAAATAAGTTTTTCTGTTTACTAGGGAATGTTTGTTGGTTTATTTGTTGAAAATCTAGAAAGAGAAGTGCCTGTAAATTAGTTCAATATTCTTTCGATATGCAAAAAAGTACAGATGGAAGTTGTATATAATGTGAATGAGAAGCTGATCAACATATTCTTGTCCATTTGTTTTGTATCCAATTTGTTAATTTGCTCTGCATATATAATACTTGAATAGTCTTTATCGTTATCATTTTCAGATACATCAGACTAAAGATAGAGGACCACACATATGCAGAATTATTTTACTCAAATTGTGTGCAAACTTGGCAAGAAAATGACAAAAATGATACCGTTTGCGGATAGATTCAAAAGTCTCCTAAATATACTCCTGAATAATCCGGTGTCTCAAATCCTACCTAATCAGAAAACATTAAATAAGCGAAGAACAAATAACACACAAATTTATAGTGGTTCACCCTCAATGCGAGAGTTACGTTCACTTTGCCGCTGCAGATTTTACTATAATCAAATAGGGAGTTTGAGTTTACAATTCTCTATTGCTCACTTGCTCGACCTCAAAGAAAAAATCGGCGCTGTTAAATATTTTAACTCTAGCTATTAGGTTTAATGAAAAGTAACCAGAACTCAACAATCTCCCACCTTTGCATAAGGTCTTCATAGTGTCGGCGATAAATTAGGCTTCACAACTCAACAATCTCCCACCTTTAAATTTAACAAAAGTGACCATATTTTGTCTGTCAAATATTTTACCTCTAGCTGTTAGGTTTAATGAAAAGTAACCAGAAAATTTCAACCCCACGTCGACCTGACCGCTCAGGTCGATCAGCGTACCACGCTTTGCGTAAGGTCTTCATAGTGTCGGCGATGAATTAGGCTCCACGACTCAACAATCTCCCACCTTTAAATTTAACAAAAGTGACCTTATTTTGTCGGCCAAATATTTTAACTCTAGCTGTTAGGTTTAATGAAAAGTAACCAGAAAATTCCCGTCAAATTTCAGAGATGACGACACCAAAAACCTACATAAGATACTAGAAATAGATAAAAAATAATAAAACTTGCACCTCAAAAAACTGCATCGTACACCAAAATAGACCATAAATATTAGAAAATTGTATTAATAACTAAACCTCCAATTGTTAGTTCTCATTAAATCTTTTATTTTTCATTGTTCACATTAAGTCTAACAACCACAGTTTGTTAAATATTGAAAGGAGACCAGACATGCTCACTTTTGGTAAACTTTAAGGATCAACATTGTTTAGGGATATATTTAGGGACTTTTCTTACAATTTTGTTACTTTTTCCTACATAATCTTTCACGAAAACGATGGCATTGTCATCTTTGCTTTTACAAGGAAAACAGACTTCAACATTATATATATATATATATCAGATGATGCTAGAAGCTTAGAATAAGCGTGAAACTAGGCTGTCTGTTACAAGTCACATGTTAATATAGCTTGCAATATAAATCTGTGTATTTGGAAGAAACAGTTTAACGAGAAAATAGAGAACACACTGATACTATTCTCGCGTCTACCTCGGTCTCCTGAAGCAAAACTGGTGAAACAATTAATTTACACCATATTGATTAATGTTCCTCATCCGATATCTACCACATACACAACATAATAAAAAGTTATAAAAGGAAGATACCGATGTATCTTGTGAAGCTACACCAAATTGAAGCCGGCTATCGCTAAAGTACTATGCAACACTAACAGGTTGAGCTGTCACCTCTCTCTCACTCTTGCACCTGTACAAGCAAAAGTACCTAGATGTCACGACATAAATATATTATATTGAAAATGGATGGTTGGGGATCAAGATTGTGAGCAAAATCAATTTTTCCGGTTAAGTTTTATCAGTTCCCATTTGTCTCTCTACCTACATAGCTGAGCTTATGCAGTTAATCAAACAAACCTTAAACGCTTCCGTCCCTCTATTCCAAAGGGTGACTCTTTTTGAGCATGAAATACTTTTCATGTGATTTTTTTGAGAAAGTAATACTTTACATGTGATTGAAAAACCTTTTGTTTATTCAGAAAAAGAAAATGTGATTGAAAAGACCATCATCACAATGAGACTACAAGGCAATATGAAATGCCCAAATGCATTTTTTTCTAAAATAATTGCTTGAACGCCCTTAAAGAACAGACAATACTGAAAGCAGGTCACGGTACAATCGTGTATATGATGTATATTTGGTATATATTCCTTACCATAATTATTAGAGTTCTTGTACATGTATAATTATGGTAGTAGTCTTGTATTAGGAAAATGAAGTAGTCTTGTATTAGGAAAAGATAGATTTAATTTTCATAATTAGATGTTGTATATCATGTATATATACATTTTCATTATGAAAATAATCAGTGAATTATTCTCTTTCATGGTATCAGCAGTCTAGGGCAAACTTTTTGTCACGACCCAAACCGGAGGGTCAAGACGGACACCCGGACCTTATCTGTCGAGTACCACTAATCATATATTTAGCATATAACCGTAAATTCTCATGGTCCACGAGGGCCATCACGAGATACCCTGCTGATATATGAAAATAGTAAACTGGAAAAGAGCTATGTAAAATCCTGTAACCAGAAGGACCCAACCTATATACATATACATACCAAGGCCGACAAGGCCATACATGACTACTATACACAGGACATTTGTATACAAGCCTCTGAAGAGAACGTGACATCATAAGGCCGGGACAGGGCCCCGCCATACCCCAACGCATAACCAGAATATCTTACCACGACTAGACCGCAACTTTAGAAAGAGTGCTACAATATCGGCTGGACCATCATCCTACTAGTGCGGACCATCGCCCTGTCTACCTGAGCCTGCGGGCATGAAATGCAGCGTCCCCCGACAAAAGGGACGTCAGTACGACTGATGTACAAAGTATGTCAAGCATGAACAATAGCATAATAGAGACCTGAAAGTAACATGAG
Source organism: Anisodus acutangulus (assembly GCA_029783415.1). Lineage (NCBI taxonomy): Eukaryota > Viridiplantae > Streptophyta > Magnoliopsida > Solanales > Solanaceae > Anisodus > Anisodus acutangulus. The sequence continues at coordinate 16,465,349 of CM056495.1, forward strand.
ACAAGAAACAACCAACATGTACCGAGTGCCTCTGAGGGCCATAATATGCATAAGTATCATGTCTGTGTAGAATGCTTCCGAGGGCCATAATATGCCTAAATGCCATGCACAATGCAAATGCAGTCTTTCATATACATATGCGTATACAACACCATCAAGCCTCTGTGGGCATCCTATCATATCATATCGGCCTCTATGGGCATAATCATTATCGTGTATATCTGTACCAGCTGCAGGTGGTGTGCGTATGTAACACCTTCCCTTTCCCCATACCCCATACCCCATACATATATAATGCATACATATAGTAAAGTATATAAATCCTTTTGAGGTTAAGGTATGTACATGAATGTAATGCATGAATGATATGATAATAAGACACTATAAGTTCGTCGGAGTGATGTAATATAGTTTTACCTCCGATTAACATTATGAATACTAACATCTTTTCCATATACCTCAATAAGGATTTAGGAACATATTTGGACATGCTTTTAATATAGGAATTAATAACAGGAACATTCTTAATTGCTAAGAGTACAATCATTTATGGAACAATATTACGTTTACGTTTTGTTAGATGGAACATGCCAAAAGAAAGAAGGATTTGCCTTAACATACCTTAGTAATTTTGTGTCCACAATACAACTAAAGCAGCCCGTAACGCACCTCAATCTTATCTTTCAAGAAACCCTCTTCTTCCACCTCACTTCACTTCTAATAAAGCCCGAATTCAACAACACAACAAAATAGAATTGAGCGAAACCCGTAACAAAATGAATAACCTTGCTTGCTTTCTTGAAATGAAATCCCATGTATTAATAATAGAACAAAGCATTTCATATGTAGAAATCATGTTGTTGTTCTGCTTTGTTAAGAACCAAAAATGTTACTTGGTTCATAGGAAGAATCATGTTGCTGCCACTAAAATTAGGCGAGGCTTCCACTAAAATCAGGTGAGGCTTCCACTAAAATTAAAACTACCTTTTGTAATGACTTGACTTAATAATAAGAAGCCACCAATCTTGCATGTTATTGACAAGGATAAAAACATGCTTCCTTGAAAATGGCCCACATAGACAAACCTTATCCAAATGGTACTTATCCCCCTTATTCATTATTTAATCCTTTATCTCACAAAAAATTCAGCATTTAAATACTTTATCGGATAATATATTTTCAATCATCACCATCACACTTTAAAATCTTAAATCATTTCGAGACTTCATCCATTTATATACTGAGCTCTTGATGTGAATACCTAAATATAACAAAAATTTTCTAGGACTCAGGTCTACTTACATCTGTCTAGCGATTCAAACCATGACCCGAAAGTACGGGATATTACATTCTTCCCCCCTTAGAAACATTCGTCCTCGAATGTTGGGGTGCCATATCTTATCCCTATCACGTCGGTCAAAAATACCACCACCGCTTCGCGGGGCCATATAATATAACACACATCATCATATCAGACATCACATGGTCCTCAAGCATTAATTATAATAATATAAAATAGAATTCACCTTATGCTTCTCTTGGACCCTCGGCATTGGTTTGAAATAGGTATGGATATTTGTGTTTCATCTCCTCTTCCACCTCTCAAGTCATTTCTTCTACATTCTTATTCCGCCATAGAACTTTCACGGAGGCCACTTCTTTAGTCCTCAACTTGCAGACTTATCGATCTAAGATAGCAATATGAACCTCTTCATATGGTAGATGCTCTGTAACCTTCACATTGTCAATCGGTATAATCCGAGAAGGATTCCCAACACCTGGTCTTAGCATAGAAACATGGAAAATCGGATGAACAAACTTTAACTCCAAAGGCAAGTCTAACTCGTAAGCTACTTAGCCGATTCATCGAATTATGCGATATGACTCAATGTACCTTGGACTGAGCTTTCCCTTTTTGCCCAAACCTCATTACACCCTTCATATGAGAGATCTTTAAGAAGACCCAACCATCTACTTAGAACTCTAGGTCCCACCGTCACACATCTGAATGACTTCTGACGACTCTGAGCGGTTAACAACCATTCCTGGATAAGTTTCACATTTTCGATGGCTTGGTGCACTAGGTCAGACCCAAATAATTCTGATTTGCCTACTTCGAACCATTCGATATGAGATTTACATTTTCGTCCGTGCAAAGCCTCGTGTGGAGCCATTTTAATGCTAGCATGATAACTGTTATGGTACACAAATTCAATAAGGGATAGATGATCATACTAACTTCTCTTGAAGTCCAATACGCAAGCTCGTAGCATGTCTGCGAGCGCTTGATTCGTACGCTCGGCTTGCCCGTCTGTCTGAGAGTGGAAAGTTGTGCTAAGATTAACTTGAGTGTCCAAACCCTTTTTGAAATGATTTCCAGAATTTAGTTATGAATTGCGCATCTCGGTCAGATATAATAGAACTAGGCATACCATGAAGGCGAACAATCTCCTTAACGTACAACTTTACGTAGTCCTCGGCTGTGTAAGTAGTTTTGACCTCCAGGAATTGAGCTGATTTGGTCAGTCTATCAACAATCACTCAAATAGAATCAAACTTACGATAAGAGCGAGGTAAACCCGTAATGAAACCCATATTGATCATTTCCCATTTCCACGTCGAAATTTTAATATTCTGAGTCAAGCCGCCAGGCTTTTGGCGCTTTACTTTTACTTACTGATAATTAAGGCACTAAGCTACAAACTTTGCAATGTTCCTCTTCATGTCGTTCCACCAATACATACCTTTAAGATCGTGTTACATCTTATTAGATCCAGGGTGAATGGAATATCACGTGTAATGGACCTCCGTCATAATATTATCTCGTAATCCTTCTATATTTGGAATACACAAATGGACCTTCTACATGGGGTCCCTCTCCCATTATGCTAGAAGGTTGCGATTCTCTTTTGTTAAATATCTTTCCCGATCTTTTCTAAGAATGGGATCTTCATCATGACGCTCATTTTCTTCCAGTATGATGGATGACCCTGATGTATTCTAAGTCATAGGGCTATTACTATCTGAACCCTCCAGTCGGACTCCCACTTAGCTAACTGATGCGTTCCCTCAGGTCAACTTCTCTCCTTCGTCCTCACATTAGTCAAGCCTCTTGTGGGTGAATGATTCTACTGTCCACTTAGCTTTGTTTACTAACTGGTGTGATGAAACTCTTATATTTGTAGTATCTCAATCATGAACACTTTATAGACAATGTCATAGAATCTGAAGTGCGCATATCATCGTAGTTAACTCTCATTCGTGGTCTGAAAAGAATCTGTACTTTCTCACTACTCGTAATTATAAACAACTTCATTTCTTACTTCTTTTGACACTTGTTCACTCATTTTCTTACTTGTCGTACTCATCTTAATTCTAAAATATTCTGGTATACATACGTAATCTTAAACATTTCTCCTGATTTCAATCCTTGGCGTTACTACCCCTTAAAGGATGAGTTGTTAACTTATTCCCTTATTCTATACATGAAAGATTCTGAAGAATTTTGCATTACATGACGTTGACCGACTATATCCAAACCTGGTTATTATACTTAGATTTGAATTCCTTCACTTTCCTCATGGCTAAGACTTTCTATCAATTGAGCTTTGGGAAAAGATTTCCTTGGTCTCGTTAAGCTGTAAACTCATTACTTTATCTATCTCGTAGAACCTTTGATCAGTTCAAGAATACTCATAGACATCTGTATTTGCATGACATTTTATCTTCATTATAATGTCATTATCTTTTGACATATATCTTTAATGTCTACCTTGTATCCATAGGAGTCATTGGCCCATTTTCACCTGTTTAGGTGCTAATCTCGAGCTTTACTTACCGTTACTTCCGTTTGCATACTTCCTGAGAGGTATGACTGCATATGTTATGGAACCGATGCTTCGTATGTTTAGATCCAATCCACGGTGTTACATGATCCATTGACTTGTCAAGCTTTCTTGTCTTATCATTATTAGATCTCACATCGACCGAGTGCTCATTCGTCTTACCTTTACGTTTCCTTTTCAAGTTGCCTTGGGGGTCTCTTATCTCAAAGTATTTCTCATACTATCTTCCAGAACATCAGAGGTTCTTCAGCTTTGGCCGAAGAGTTCTTACTGTCACTCATCTACTGTTGGTCCTTACGCTGTTCTAGAGTAATCGTACCTTTGTGAAACTCGCATAACTACAATCTTATTCACGTTTATCCTTTTTATCGAAATCATTCCTTCTATTCGTCGAAAAACATTTCTACCTTGGTACTAGATCATACCATTCCATTCATACCTATTAACTATTTTCATATTACTCACGACCATTCTTCGATTGTTCCATAGTTTTTGTCCTCAATTTCCCCTAACAAACTATTGTTATCCAGGGTTTATTTAAAAGTGTACATGCTACACATTGAAGCCGAAGACCTTACCGGTCTAATACCTATAGCATACCTTAGCTTACCAATATTGATACATGTAATTCTCAATAATACGCGGTATGACCCTTTACGGACGGACGAGAGGCTTATGTCCCCTTCCACTATCATGGATAACTCGATCCTTATTTATGACTTGACTCACTATTCTGGGTACGTCACTTTACGTGATCTTCTTAAATTTACCGATGGTCACTCTTCAGACGATTTGATTGTGGCAATACGTTCTCGTTAATGATATCATTGGACAACTCCCAATCTATTCTAAGTAAGACCTTACAATTTAGGTCGCACGTACATAATATATTCCCTCATTCTAATCAGCAAGAGTCACTATAAAACGTGTAGATTTTCATAATCTACTAAAGCTTCCAATGATGTCTTCTGTTTTTCATCTGTACAACTCATAATCATCTTATCATTACCTTTGCGCATTAACTTGGGACACTTCAGAACGTCGTGGCCATGTCTGCCACACTAAACCAACCCCTTATACCTTTGCGACATAATTTGGCATGCGCTCGACCACACTGACTACAAGATGGTCGGGGCGATCTCACTCGACCTTTACAACTTTGACCATGAGATATTTGCATCGTTGATCCCTTTAAATATCGGCGATCCCTAACTAATAAACTCTTTAGGTTATAAGCTCCCTGACTCCCCAAGAGGCCTATCTCTATCAAATGCTCTAGGCTGAAGTCATGCCTGGGAAAGCAACTTACTCATATCCCTTGACGGATCTGTCTCAATGGAGAGCATACTACTCGTATTTACACTCAATCAACTTCAATCTCCCTGCTGATCATAACCCTACTGGAAGAAGGCATTGTTGTGACCATAAACACGATAAGGTCTACAGAGAGAATCCTTACAATCTTCTGCGTTCGGGTGCTTAGTACTTTCTTTACTTTACTCTTTTTATTATGTATCCCAAAACAACCATTTTTCTTTCTAGTATTGCATTATCTCTTCCATATATAAGTGAGACAGTTCCTCACAATCTCAAATTTTGAACATAAGACTACCTTTCTGGCGTATCAGTCGTTTGGTAGAAGTCACTCATTTTTGGTACCCGGTATTACTGAAATAGTATCAGGCACGAGTTAAACTCGAATTCATAAGACTCCGCTCTACTGCACGATCTATGAGATGAAAAAATGTAAAAACCATCCCTAAATACCTTGCAGCCTCAAATTTATAAGTGTGGCACACAACACACCCATAAACAAGACTCTACTAGACACGACGTGCGGACTCCCTAGGACAGACCTGCTCTGATACCAAGTTTATAATGACCCAAACCGGAGGGTCAAGACGGACAGCCGAACCTTATCTGCCAAGTACTACTAATCATATATTTAGCATATAACCGTAAATTCTCATGGTCCACAAGGGTCATCACGAGATACCCTGCTGATATATGGAAATAGTAAACTGGAAAAGAGCTATGTAAAATCCTATAACCAGAATGACCCAACCTATATACATATACATACCAAGGCCGACAAGGCCATACATGACTACTATACACAGGACATTTATATACAAGCCTCTGAAGAGTACGTGACATCATAAGGCCAGGACAGGGCCCCGCCATACCCTAACGCATAACCAGAATATCTTACCACGACTAGACCGCAACTCTAGAATAAATAGAGTGCTACAATATCGGCTGGACCAACATCCTACTAGTGCGAACCATCACCCTGTCTACCTAAGCTTGCGGGCATGAAACGCAGCGTCCCCCGACAAAAGGGACGTTAGTACGACTGATGTACCGAGTATGTCAGGCATGAACAATAGCATAATAGAGACCTGAAAGTAACATGAGAAAAGAAACAACCAAGCTGTACCGAATGCCTTTGAGGGCCATAATATGCATAAGTATCATGTCTGTGTAGAATGCCTCCGAGGGCCATAATATGCCTAAATGCCATGCACAATGCAAATGCGGTCTTTCATATACATATGTGTATACAACGCCATCAAGCCTCTGTAGGAATCCCATCATATCATATCGACCTTTGTGGGCATAATCATTATCGTGTATATCTGTACCAGCTGCAGGTGGTGTGCGTATATAACGCCTTCCCTTTCTCCCATACCACATACATATATAATGCATACATATAGTAGAGTATATAACTCCTTTTGAGGTCTAGGTATGTACATGTATGTAATGCATGAATAATATGATAATAAGACACTATAGGTTCATCAGAGTGATGTAATATCGCTTTACCTCCGATTAACATTATAAATACTAATATCTTTTACATATACCTCAATAAGGATTTATGAACATATTTAGATATGTTTTGAATATAGGAATTAATAACAGAAACATTCTTAACTGCTAAGAGTAGAATCATTTATGGAATAATATTACGTTTACGTTTCGTTACATGAAGCATGCCAAAAGAAAGAAGGATTTTCCTTAACATACCTTAGTCATTTTGTGTCCACAATACAACTAAAGCAGCCTGCAACGCACCCCGATCTTATCTTTCAAGAAACCCTCTTCTTCCACCTCACTTCACTTCTAATAAATCCCGAATGCAACAACACAACAAAATGGAATTGAGCAAAACCCGTAACAAATTGAATAACGTTGCTTGCTTTCTTGAAATGAAGTCCCACATATTAATAAGAGAACAAAGCATTTCATATGTAAAAATCATGTAGTTATTGTGCTTTGTTAAGAACCAAAAATATTACTTGGTTCATAGGAAGAATCATGTGGTGCACGTCAATGAGATGTTGCTGCCACTAAAACCAGGTGAGGTCCGAGTCTTGATGTTGAAGAATGCTTTATCCTTGGGCGGTGACACAATTTCTGTCTCGGAGACCAAAAGATATGGTGTTGCCCCAGTAGAAGTCTTGATTGTGGTGCGATAGCTCAAAAGTTTAAAGTGCAAATGTTCATGCCCAGAGTTGCAAGCGACATGGCATGATATGTACAGAATTGAAGCAGGTAATTATTGCATTAAATAATATGTACAGAATTAAAAGAAGAAAAATAGCAAACAAATTGTGCGGCAATTAAATGTGCGTCCTAACATGCATGGAGCCTCTTTTATGCCAGAGGCGAGCCTAAACGCCAAATATGAGAGATTATGACAGATTAATCCAAACTGTCAAACTGCAATGCTTTTGTTGGAAATGAAGACAAAATGTATGTACATTTTCCAATATCGGCATGTCATGATTAGGCTTGGATTAGTATATCATTATCACGTTACACATAATATGTTGATGGGTCGTGAGACCCGTCGACAATTTTGGTGGATTTATTAATTCTGGAGTCGATATCAAGGATCGACCCACCTAAGGTGTATGCATGCATGACTTAAGATAAAAGGGTGGTGTAGCTCTATCCTAAATTTTCTAAGATTTGGCTGACTAGACTCAAGGTTTCCAAATGGACTGCTCGAGTGAAAAGGCTACGCGGCCAACCGGATGGTCCGGATACTCCGCGCATACGCCAACTCTCCTAAAATTTGGTAATTTGAAACAATTTGCGGGTGCGCAAAACACACCTCGCATGTAATGTGTGATATTGTCAATTTTCCGAAGTGGAAGAAATATGAGCGGAATGCCAATTTAAGAAAAGCAGTAAAAGAAAGTATCAATTAAACCAGTTAAACATACAAAATTTCAAAAAAGAAACAATTAAAAACAATAGATCAAATAAGGAGCAATATAAAGCACAATAATAATTAACCTGAATTTGCTATGGTTAAGAACCTGAAGTTTCCCCAGCGGAGTCGTTATGGTGTCGCACCCGTTTTTGACCTGCGGGCTTCGCGACGCTATGGCGTCGATTCCCTCTGGATTGGATAAAAATGCTTGCTTTGAGGAGTCGCCACCTAATTATTCTAAGGTGAATTAGGGCACCTGAATGTTAACTAAAAGCTGCAAAATAACTCCGATTTTATGGTCTTCAAAACTAATGAAATTATAGGTAAGGGTTCTTTATTATCCTAAATGGAAGGGGTTAGGCATCCTTTAAGATCTGCTAACTTGCGGTTATCCGATCAAACTCAGGTTAATTGTTATGCTAAGAAAAATGCATATTTAGAAATATAAAGTTCAAATGGTGTTGCAAGTATTTAATGAAATGATGCATTTGTACAAGTATACATTTGTATGGCATTAATAATACATGTAAAGTTAAAAAAGTATGCATTTGAATGAAAATTGATAAAAATATATGCAATGTAAATTTTATGGGTGACGAGCCTAAAAATAGGTAAACTAGCGATGAGTTTCCAGTTTTAGACTACCCTATTAATTATATCTATGTCTACCTATTCTAAACATTTCAATAATTTCACGAGTACAATAATATTACAATACAGAATGAAATAGAACTAAATTAAAGAAGATAAAAAACAACAACAAAATAAATAATCTCCGAGGGATATTTGCCTTCTTTGACTTTATCCCTTGCAAGCTGTCATGAACAAACAGTTAGAAACAAGTGGATATACATAACTTCGGATCCGTATCTAAAATAATAAATGTTTTGATTACGGAGAACTCAGACTTAAATTTTGAAAAGATCATTCCAATCACGTCGTGGCTGCGAACATATGACTCGTTGGTCATTTTAGTTGCCTTGCCTACCGAACATGTTGGTCTCTCGGGTGAAAAACATTTAAGTTTCATCCTTGCCCAGAAGCTTTATTTTTCTTCTTTACAACTGTGGAGGCCTCAAAAATCGACGGATATTTTTTCATCGGCCATGGTGTAGTATCGTGTTCAAATCAGCAAAATTGTATCAAAGCAGCAGGCAGAAAACAGAGAGGCAATTTCCGAAGGGGCGCGGCCTCGAATTCAATTTCATTGGCCTAAATGCAGTATTTATTTAAATCAGTAAATCAATAAAATAATACCGAAACAGAAATCAGTAAATCAGTAAAATAATACCGAAACAGAAATCAGTAAATCATCAAAAAATAGTAAACTGAAACAGAGGCCTAAATGTGGTGTTTAGTTTAAAACAGTAAAATAGTAAAACAGTAAGATATCTGTTGCACGAATGTTTAAATGCCAAAAACAGTAAACTGAAAACAGAGAAAACGAAAAAAAAAGGCGCGGCCTCGAATTCAATTTCATCGGCCTAAATGCAGTATTAGTTAAAAACAATAAAACAGTAAAACAATGAGATATCCTTTGCACGGATGTTTAAACGCCAAAAACAATAAAGTGAAAACAGAGAAACAAAAAAAAGCGTGACCTCGAATTCAATTTCATCGTCCATAATGCGGTATTAAAGTTTAAAACAGTAAGATATCCGTTGCAAGGATGTTTAAATGCCAAAAAACAATAAGCTAAAAACAGAGAAACGAAAAAAGAGCAGCCTCAAATTCAATTTCATCGGCCTAAATGCAGTATTAAAGTTTAAAACAGTAAAACAGTAAGATATCCGTTGCACGGATGTTTAAATCCAAAAACAGTAAGCTGAAAACAGAAAAATGAAAAAGAGCGGCCTCGAATTCAATTTCATCGGCCTAAATGAAGTATTTATTTAAATCAGTAAATCAGTAAGATAATCCGTGCACGGATGTTTAAATGCCAAAACAACAAATTGAACAGAGAAACGAAAAAAAAACGTGGCCTCGAATTCAATTTTATCGGCCCAAGTGTAATATCCATTCCAAATTAGTGATCTTAACCAAGTATAGTAATCTGTTCTTTCAAGAATGCGGCAACAACTATTCTTATCAATATGAAACCATGGATTGGCCGCCCAAAATTCCAATGAAGATGGGTTCGAAATGCAACAGCGAGTCAACAATAGCTTGCTTCAATGTTCAGCTACAAATTTGCTCATAATGCAAAAGAGATGAACTTAAAAATGTAGCAGTAAAGTAGCAGCTCATATCAGCAACTTTAGCTCAAAATTTGAAGCAATAAATATGCATTACATGCAGCAGTGGAAAAAAAACACAACAAAAGGGTCCAAAATATAGCAGCAAACAACCCCAAAATACACCAGCAAAATGACAAAAATGCAGCATCCACAGTAACCACTCTTTTCCCAAACCATTGTCTCAAAGAATTATCACCAAAATGCAGCAACTAGTTCGAAGCTGCAGCCAAACAAATGGCAAAGTACCAAGCTAATTATAACAGTAGCTCAAAATGGAGCAGAGATCTCCTTTAGGCAGCAACTATAAATCAAGTAGCCGCAATAGGCAGCAGCAGCTCAAAGTATAGTAGCAGCCCCTCAACAACATAATAACAGCTCATTAAGTACAGCAACTAGTTCTCAAACACAGTTTCAGCCTAAGTGCAATATCAATTTTAACTCGCAAGTGCAGCAACTTACCCAAATTCAACATCAAATCAAGAGTGCATAAAACACTCCTTAAGAGAGGTGTAAAAATGCAAAGTTGCAACAGTTAATGATTCAAAATAAAGCTGCAAAATGTAGAAGCCAACCATATCAAAGCACATGGGGGCACTTATCTCAAACACCAACCACTGTTTTCCTTTAAAATATGACAACTTACCAAAGTGTGTCTCAAATGTAGTATAGCAACAACCTCAGAGTATAACCTCAATTTCCAAAACTCAAGCACATCCCCCAATATGCACAAGACCATTGGATAGAAACAAGCAAGCAGGACATGCTATCATGTAAAGAGGCTAAGACACATACACTAAACTAACTAGCATGTTTCAGTGATCTCTTAATTCAGGAAAGACTAATCTAGTTAGCACATGTGTTCAGAAGATATGCAAACAAGAACCAGGTCTATTAGCAGAAAATCAAAGTCATTTGAATTTCACACAAGTAGCCTCCTTTAACCAACATAGGGTCACACGCTCTCAATTAAAGACAAGGGACAGAGGAGTCTTAAGACTTTCCTACGTCTTACACAAAATCTACAAAACATGGAAGGTTAATCTAATGACATTTAACACTTTACATGCATCAGGGGATACTTGACAGTAACAACACACCAAGACTAAGATCATTCCCTACTCACATACTTGTTAAGTTATAAAATAGATATGCTTACATGAACATCTTCACCAAAACAAGACAACAAACACATTTTTTATAGGTAGGCTCTTTAGATATGTGTATGCAACTTATCACATGGCAGAGGTATTTTATCCCTACAAGGAGCCTATTCAAATCATTTATTAAAACCCCCCATTTACTTACACAAGTTTAGCACTAAATTGTACCCTATACATGCTACTACATAATCATGATTATAAACCAAAACAGAATGCACCAAGGGCTATGGATTAACATGATATAAGTTGGTTTAGTAAATGCAATATGCTAGCACAGACACTGTCCAAATGATTTGAAAGACAAGGCATATCTCATAACATAGCTTAAAAGATACTACATGCTATCATGGATGTATTTTAGCACTTAGGAAGACCAGGCAAGTACATAGTCAACTCGGTAAATATATAGACATAAAATGAACATGTATTAAACAGCATTCCAAAGGTACATAATCACTCAGGCTGGGCTATACACAACATCTCTACACATTATCTAACTAAAAAAAACTAACATACTTAAACATTAAGCACAATAATTACATCAACACTTAATTAGTAACAAGAACATAAAAAAAACACAGGAAATAGTAAAAAGGGACTGATGGATGTTCGAGCTTACTGTCTTTCTCCGAGCAGTGAATCGAGAATGGACTCAACATCAAAACCATAATTTGAAGGGCTCAGATTTGTTAGAACAAAGCAAGAGGGAATGCAACACACGCCATGGCTGCAGACACCGAATTGCAAATTGATACCGTATCGGGTCGCCCCGCCAAGATACGGGTCGGATGTCCTCAGTGCATTCGAAGGGAAATTTGTGCAATTTCTTCAGGTAGTACAGTAGAGGTAAATTATCATCATAGCCCGGTTTTAATTTTGACCCGACCCGAAATGACCCGAATCGAAGACAGTGAAAACACCACAGTGAACCAGTAGCCTGAGCTATGAAAAATATTATGAAACCAGATCACACAATAGAATCAAGGCAGTACTCAAATAGAGTAAGAAATAGAAAAATCAGTAGCACAATCGTAACAACGAAAATAGTAATCAAGGTTGCCGGCGTTCATGGAGTTCGACGGAGATAGTGAAGGCTTCGAGGAGTGGCGTGGGGGAGGTATCAGTGGCGGTGATGAAGAAGTGGGGTAGAGGTGTGGTGGTGTTAGGGTGGTGGTTGAGCTGCGGTAGGGCGGTGAGTTGAGAGAGAGAGAGAGGATTTTTTTTAGTTGTTGTTGTGGAGTGCGGCTGATGGGTGTGTTTTGTTGGGTTAGGGTTGGTTTAGTTAAAGGGGGGAAAATAAAGGGGAAGGGATTGGGCTTGGGGTTGTGGGCCGACTTGGGCCTTTTCGGTTGGGCCTAGGATGGGTCCGAAAATGGGTGATTTGTTTTGGATAGAAATTATTTTGTGTTGGGAAATAAATGGGTTATGGGTTTAAAATATAAAAATGAGTTTTATTATATAAAAGAAATCTTTGCAAAATTTATAAATTGTAAAGATGACAATATGATAAAAATATAATATTTGCGAAATGCTTGATGCTTAAATAAAAAAATAAAAATGCGATGCCGTTTTGCGAAAATAAAATAACATATAATATTAAGATAAAACGTATGACTATGATATAAAAAATGCAAATGACAATAAAAAAGGCAAATAATAATGATATATACATATATATGCCTATATTTTAAAATTGTTTTAAGGTGTCAAAAATATTTAAAATTGCAAATAAAATCAGAAAAGATGGGACAAAATTGGGTGTTAACAGATGCCCCTCTTTGGCCGGAGACGATGAAGGAGTTTTGGCCAAAGAAGTTGACTAAGTAGCCAATTTTATCCTGGTTATCGGGACTCGAGGGAAGGTTAGGGATACGTGGGAAGAAATAGAATCCCAAGGGGGAGAAAAGTTGCAAAAGATGGTGCAGATTCAAGAGACATTGCCCCAGTGTCGAGTTATGATGACACTGGTGGCAGATGTGGCGAGATACTGGGGGAAGGGCAGAACAACGTTCGAAGTACTTCCCCAATGCAGATGATACCGTAGCCTATGCGTAATGAGATGACGTCATTTCTTAGACGTTATGTAGATGGCGTCGTTGCATAGACGTGATTGAAATTAAAATACCCGCATTAGAAGGTGGGCGCCTGACTGAAAATAAAATACCCGCATTGGAAGGTGGGCGCCTGACTGAAATTAAAATACCCGCATTATGAGGTGGGCGCCTGACTGAAATTAAAATACCCGCATTATGAGGTGGGTGCCTGACTGAAATTAAATACCCGCATTATGAGGTGTGTGCCTAACTGAAATTAAATACCTGCATTGTGAGGTGGGCGCCTGATTGAAATTAAAATACCCGCATTATGAGGTGGGTGCCTAGTGAAATTGAAATACCAGCATTGTGAGGTGGGCGCTGACTGAAATTAAAATACCCGCATTATGAGGTGGGTGCCTGACTGAAAATAAAATACCCGCATTATGAGGTGGGTGTCTGACTGAAATTAAAATACCCGCATTAGGAGGTGGGCGCCTGACTGAAATTAAAATACCCGCATTAGGAGGTGGGCGCCTGACTGAAATTAAAATACCCGCATTAGGAGGTGGGCCCCTGACTGAAACTAAAATACCCGCATTAGGAGGTGGGCGCCTGACTGAAATTAAAATACCCGCATTAGGAGGTGGGCGCCTGACTGAAACTAAAATACCCGCATTAGGAGGTGGGCGCCTGACTGAAATTAAAATACCCGCATTAGGAGGTGGGCGCCTGACTGAAATTAAAATACCCGCATTAGGAGGTGGGCGCCTGAAATGACGTCGTTGTATTGACGTGATGCGTTTGTGACCCGCATGGGTTGAAATGACGCCATTGCATAGACGTGGTGCGTTGAAGACGTCAATATGTAGACGTGTTGTGCAGATGACGCCGTTGCATAGGCGTGTTGCTGATGAAGCCGTTGTATGGGCGTGTTGTTGTCGTTGTAATGATGTGAAAGATGTAAATGACGTCATTGCCGTAATATGATTCCACGTTGTGTTGAATCTTCTGCCGATTCAAATTCTTATGGATTGTGAATTGCAATGTCATCCTTGCATGGACGAAAATGCGATGCGACGTCTTTGCCAAATTAAGCACACATGTTGCGGCTTCTCTGCCTCTGTCAACCTGAAGACCTGCACTCAAAGAAATTTGTGAGTTTGGGGGCAGGGGCGGTTGATTCGCATTGACTTTGTAGTTTTTGCCCTTGACTCTTGCAAGCTCATACTGGTTTAGATTGAAAACTTAGTTATCTGGCATTTTCCAGGTCCATTGGCATATTCTTGCAGTGAACCCTTAAAATATGCCCCAGTTTCTCCTATTTATGAAGATGATGAACTTCCAACTGGACAAAACCGAGTTTGTGTGGGCAACTTGCTTGTCATGTTAAGGCAATCAAGTGAGCCTATTGCGTTGTGTGCAAGATAATGGAAGAAAATTTCCAATGGTGTAACCAAAGCCGATTTAGGCCGCCTACGTATTCCGACGAAGGAAATCAGGTCATAACGTAGTTCGTTATAAGCAAAAAGGATTGTGAAATTTTTCAAAATGGGACCGAAGCCGATGTGGCCGCTTACGTATCCCGCCGAGGGAATCAGGTCATAACGTAGTTCGCTACAAGCAAAAGGGGATTGTAAGGATTTTCTAAAAATGGGACCAAAGCCGATGTGGCCGCCTACGTATCCCGCCGATGGGAATCAGGTCATAACGTAGTTCATATAAGCAAAATAGTGATTGTGACGTTTTTTTTAGAAAAAGAGGTATTTTGAAAAAAGATGATGCAATATAGTTTGCTAGGTTTTTTGATTTTTTTTTCCTGAAAATATGAAAAAGACAGAATCATATTTTGACTTCAGTGGGTACCAACAATTAGTATTGTGCTTAGGGGCTCCCGTTATTGCTTTCTGTATAACCGAGACTGACTCCAGGGTAATTCCTACAGCTTCAGATGCTACCTCGGACATACCTGAGTATCGACACTTGCTTCAAGCCAAGGTTTTGACATATATGCATCCTCATGTTTCAAATGCCCTCACTGAAAGAAAGTCCCTTTCTCACATGTATTTCAGTAATTTGAACTTTGGGACGTCTAGAGAAGTACACTCACCCTCAGAAAGATGTTCAATGCATTTAATTGTGATACCATAGGCTTGGCCGTCATGTGAGTATCCACTAATGTGAGAACCCTCTGTATAAGATCATGTAGGGCTTGTTATGGGTTTGTAATGTAGGCTTGGGAAAATGAAAGGATATCATTTGGGTAAGGAGTGACTAATCCTTCCATGAGCGTTGGAATATGTCTGTGCTTGGTATTTGTGTGCCTTGATGCCTATTTGCTTCTTTTTGCCCCCTTTGATTTGTACTGACTTCTTTTGAATATTTCGTCTGGAGCTTTTTCCCCCTTTTCGGAGTTATTTCTCCTTTTTTTGTGGTTATTGTCGGGGCTTTTTGACTTTTTTTTTTGTGTGAAGTTGTCATTTTGTTTTGTTTTCTTTTCCTCTTTTGGGAACATTGCAACTTCAACTCAGATCTTTTTCAGCAATTTGCACATTTCTGATGCGCTCAAGGAGGTCGGGCCAATAGAGGGATAGTGCGTGCACGCACTCAGAAAGGGTATAGGCATAAGATGTGGTTGTTAAAAAAAATAGGCTTCAGGCTCAAAGGGGAAGTACTATGGATAATGTTATTTGGTACGCTGGAAAGGCTCAAACGGATCAAAGAAAGCCTACGATCCTTTCTTATACCAAGTGTTACTCAGGATTTCGCCTCAACAAACATTCGAGCCAAGTTCTAGATCACAATGCAATGCAATTGAACTTATTCTAAAACTCACCACACAATGCATATGAAACGATGAGGTTGGTTTTGTTCATATCTTGGAAGTATGCAAAGCAATTTTCAAGTATCGCCACATGCTTGAACGAGAGGTACCAAAAGAATCTATGGTTTACCACGAAGTCAGTCTTCTCCGCTTGTTCTGTCCTATGCACATTCTTAACTGTGTTGGTATCAACCAAGTCAATCAATGATTCATAAAATATTTTTTTTGTATTTTTTAATAAAGTGTACCGAACCCAAATAGGGCTGCCTACGTATCTCATCTTTGACGAGAATCATGTGTGCGTAGTTCGTGCAGATATGTTATAAAAAATTTATGCTTGAAAAAGAATTTATCCATGATAGGATAGTAAAAGTAAAAACTGTATAACACAAATGATTGTCCACTATGGGAAGAATGCAAAGTAAAAAAATATTGTCCATGATAGGATAGTAAAAGTAAAAACTGTATAAAACAGATGATTGTCCACAATGGGACGAATGCAAAGTAAAAAATAATTGTCCATGATAGGATGAATGCAATGAAAAAATGATTATCCACAATAGGATGAATGTAATAAAAAAATGATTGTCCATTATAGGATGAATGAAAAGATTGGTAAACCATATATGTTCCTTTCTAAGGTGGATGCGGAGAAGTGTGTCCCTTTTTCAGGTGGACTAGGAAGTGAGTCCCTTAGACAAATTTGTTCCACTTTTGTTGGGTAGCGTTCCGCCAGGACTAGATTGACACATTTGTTTTTGATTTTTTTAGTGGTGTCGAACCCGAGAAGGGTTACCTACGTATCACACCGTATGGAGAGAATCAGACACTCGTAGTTCGTGAGAATATGTTGTAAAAATGGTATGATATAAAGGAATTATGTAACGAAAATTAAGCATATCAATTGAATTTGCAAATATGTAAAAAAAAATAAAAGTATAGACAAACTAGAGTGATGCCTCATTGAATCTAGTGTTGGCTGACTTTTTCTAATCAAAACATCTTTCGGTCATCTTTGTGAAAACCTTTTTCTTTGTTCTTTCCTAGAGTATATCCATGGATAATGTTTTAGAACGACCGCCCCCGACTGTTCGCGAGGATGATCTTCCTGCAAAAATAAGAGCACCGGGTGAAAGAAGAAAAGTCACAGAAAGAATAATAAAATGTGGAAATGTGACCGTATGGTCAAAGACTCCCCTGATTGCCTCACAAGGTCCGAGTCTTGATGTTGAAGAATGCTTTATCCTTGGGTGGTGACACAGTTTCTGTCCCAGGGACCAAAAGATTTGGTGTTGCCCCAGTAGAAGTCTTGATTGTGGTGCGATAGCTCAAAAGTTTAAAGTGCAAATGTTCATGCCCAGAGTTGCAAACGACATGGCATGATATGTACAGAATTGAAGCATGTAATTATTGCATTAAATAATATGTACAGAATTAAAAGAAGAAAAATAGCAAACAAATTGTGCGGCAATTAAATGTGCGTCCTAACATGCATGGAGCCTCTTTTATGCCAGAGGCGAGCCTAAACGCCAAATATGAGAGATTATGACAGATTAATCCAAACTGTCAAACTGCAATGCTTTTGTTGGAAATGAAGACAAACTGTATGTACATTTTCCAATATCGGCATGTCATGATTAGGCTTGGATTAGTCTATCATTATCACGTTACACATAATATGTTGATGGATCGTGAGACCCGTCGACAATTTTGGTGGATTTATTAATTCTGGAGTCGATATCAAGGATCGACCCACCTAAGGTGTATGCATGCATGACTTAAGATAAAGGGTGGTGTAGCTCTATCCTAAATTTTCTAAGATTTAGCTGACTCAAGGTTCCCCAACAGACTGCTCGAGTGAGAAGGCTACGCGGCCAACCGGATGGTCCGGACACTCTGCGCATACGCCAACTCTCCTAAAATTTGGTAATTTAAAAGAATTTGCGGGTGCGCAAAACACACCTCGTGGTAATGTGTGATAGTCTCAATTTTCCGAAGTGGAAGAAATATGAGCGGAATGCCAATTTAAGAAAAGAAGTAAAAGAAAGTATCAATTAAACCAGCTAAACATACAAAATTTCAAAAAAGAAAAAATTAAAAACAATAGATCAAATAAGGAGCAATATAAAGCACAATAATAATTAACCTGAATTTGCTATGGTTAAGAACCTGAAGTTTCCCCAGCGGAGTCGTCATGCTGTCACACCCATTTTTGACATGCGGGCTTCGCGACGCGATGGCGTCGATTCCCTCTGGATTCGATAAAAAATGCTTGATTTGAGGAGTCGCCACCTAATTATTCTAAGGTAAATTAGGGCACCTGAATGTTAACTAAAAGCTGCAAAATAACTCCGATTTTATGGTCTACAAAACTAATGAAATTATAGGTAAGTGTTCTTTATTATCCTAAAGAGAAGGGGTTAGGCATCCTTTAAGATATGCTAACTTGCGGTTATCCGATCAAACTCAGGTTAATTGTTATGCTAAGAAAAATGCATATTTAGAAATATAAAGTTTAAATGGTGTTGCAAGTATTTAATGAAATGATGCATTTGTACAAGTATACATTTGTATGTCATTAATAATACATGTAAAGTTAAAAAGTATGCATTTGAATGAAAATTGATAAAAATATATGCAATGTAAATTTTATGGGTGACGAGCCTAAAAATAGGTAAACTAGCGATGGGTTTCCAGTTTTAGACTACCCTATTAATTAATTCTATGTCTACCTATGCTAAACATTTCAATAATTTCACGAGTACAATAATATTACAATACAGAATGAAATAGAGCTGAATTAAAAAAGGTAAAAAACAACAACAAAATAAATAATCTCCGAGGGATATTTGCCTTCTTTGACTTTATCCCTTGCAAGCTGTCAAGAACAAACAGTTAGAAACAAGTGAATATACATAACTTCGGATCCGTATTCAAAATAATAAATGTTTTGATTATGAGGACTCAGACTTAAATTTTGAAAAGATCATTTCAATCACGCCGTGGATGCGAACATATGACTCGTTGGTCATTTTAGTTGCCTTGCCTACCGAACATGTTGGTCTCTCGGGTGAAAAAGATTTAAGTTTCATCCTTGCCCAGAAATTTTATTTTCCGTCTTTACAACTGTGGAGGCCTCAAAAATCGACGGATATTTTTTCATCGGCCATGGTGTAGTATCGTGTTCAAATCAGCAAAATTATATCAAAGCAGCAGGCAGAAAACAGAGAGGCAATTTCCGAAGGGGCGCGGCCTTGAATTCAATTTCATTGGCCTAAATGCAGTATTTATTTAAATCAGTAAAATAATACCGAAACAGAAATCAGTAAATCATCAAAAAATAGTAAACTGAAACAGAGGCCTAAATGTGGTATTTAGTTTAAAACAGTAAAACAGTAAGATATCCGTTGCACGGATGTTTAAATGCCAAAAACAGTAAACTGAAAACAGAGAAATGAAAAAAAAGACGCGGCCTCAAATTCAATTTCATCGGCCTTAATGCAATATTAGTTAAAAATAATAAAACAGTAAAACAGCGAGATATCCTTTGCACGGATGTTTAAACGCCAAGAACAGTAAACTGAAAACAGAGAAACGAAAAAAAGTGTGGCCTCGAATTCAATTTCATCGTCCATAATGCGGTATTAAAGTTTAAAACAGTAAGATATCCGTTGCATGGATGTTTAAATGCCAAAAAACAGTAAGCTGAAAACAGAGAAACGAAAAAAGAGCGGCCTCGAATTCAATTTCATCGGCCTAAATGCGGTATTCAAGTTTAAAACAGTAAAACAGTAAGATATCCATTGCGCGGATGTTTAAATGCCAAAAACAGTAAGCTGAAAATAGATAAATGAAAAAAGAGCGGCCTCGAATTAAATTTCATCGGCCTAAATGCAGTATTTATTTAAATCAGTAAATCAGTAAGATAATCCGTGCACGGATGTTTAAATGCCAAAACAGCAAATTGAACAGAGAAACGAAAAAAAAACGTGGCATCGAATTCAATTTCATCGGCCCAAGTGTAATATCCATTCCAAATTAGTGATCTTAACCAAGTATAGTAATCAGTTCTTTCAAGAATGCGGCAACAACTATTCTTATCAATATGAAACCATAGATTGGCCGCCCAAAATTCCAATGAAGATGGGTTCGAAATGCAACAGCGAGTCAACAATAGCTTGCTTCAATGTTCAGCTACAAATTTGCTCATAATGCAAAAGAGATGAACTTAAAAATGTAGCAGTAAAGTAGCAGCTCATATAAGCAACTTTAGCTCAAAATTTGAAGCAATAAATATGCATTACATGCAGCAGTGGAAAAAAAAACACAACAAAAGGGTCCAAAATATAGCAGCAAACAACCCCAAAATACACCAGCAAAATGACAAAAATGCAGCATCCACAGTAACCACTCTTTTCCCAAACCATTGTCTCAAAGAATTATCACCAAAATGCAGCAACTAGTTCGAAGCTGCAGCCAAACAAATGGCAAAGTACCAAGCTAATTATAACAGTAGCTCAAAATGGAGCAGAGATCTCCTTTAGGCAGCAACTATAAATCAAGTAGCCGCAATAGGCGTGAAGACTCAAAGTATAGTAGCAGCCCCTCAACAACATAATAACAGCTCATTAAGTGCAGCAACTAGTTCTCAAACACAGTTTCAGCCTAAGTGCAATATCAATTTTAACTCGCAAGTGCAGCAACTTACCCAAATTCAACATCAAATCAAGAGTGCATAAAATACTCCTTAAGAGAGGTGTAAAAATGCAAAGTTGCAACAGTTAATGATTCAAAATAAAGCTGCAAAATGTAGAAGCCAACCATATCAAAGCACATGGGGGCACTTACCTCAAACACCAACCACTGTTTTCCTTTAAAATATGACAACTTACCAAAGTGTGTCTCAAATGTAGCATAGCAACAGCCTCAGAGTATAACCTCTATTTCCAAAACTCAAGCACATCCCCCAATATGCACAAGACCATTGGATAGAAACAAGCAAACATGACATGCTATCATGTAAAGAGGCTAAGACACATACACTAAACTAACTAGCATGTTTCAGTGATCTCTTAATTCAGGAAAGACTAATCTAGTTAGCACATGTGTTCAGAAGATATGCAAACAAGAACCAGGTCTATTAGCAGAAAATCAAAGTCATTTGAATTTCACACAAGTAGCCTCCTTTAACCAACATAGGGTCACACGCTCTCAATTAAAGACAAGGGACAGAGGAGTCTTAAGACTTTCCTACGTCTTACACAAAATCTACAAAACATGGAAGGTTAATCTAATGACATTTAACACTTTACATGCATCAGGGGATACTTGACAGTAACAACACACCAAGACTAAGATCATTCCCTACTCACATACTTGTTAAGTTATAAAATAGATATGCTTACATGAACATCTTCACCAAAACAAGACAACAAACACATTTTTTATAGGTAGGCTCTTTAGATATGTGTATGCAACTTATCACATGGCAGAGGTATTTTATCCCTACAAGGAGCCTATTCAAATCATATACTAAAACCTTCCATTCACTTACACAAGTTTAGCACTAAATTGTACCCACTACATGCTACTACATAATCATGATTATAAACCAAAATAGAATGCACCAAGGGCTATGGATTAACATGATATAAGTTGGTTTAGTAAATGCAATATGCTAGCACAGACACTGTCCAAATGATTTGAAAGACAAGGCATATCTCATAACATAGCTTAAAAGCTACTACATGCTATCATGGATGTATTTTAGCACTTAGGAAGACCAGGCAAGTACATAGTCAGCTCGGTAAATATATAGACATAAAATGAACAGGTATTAAACAACATTCCATAGGTACATGATCACTCAGGCTGGGCTATACACAACATCTCTACACATTATCTAACTAAAATAAACTAACATACTTAAACATTAAACAAAATAAGTACATCAACGCTTAATTAGTAACAAGAACATAAAAAAACACAGGAAATAGTAAAAAGGGACTGATGGATGTTCGAGCTTACTGTCTTTCTCCGAGCAGTGAACCGAGAATGGACTCAACATCAAAACCATAATTTGAAGGGCTCAGATTTGTTAGAACAAAGCAAGAGGGAATGCAACACACGCCATGGCTGCGGACACCGAATTGCAAATTGATATCGTACCGGGTCGCCCCGCCAAGATACGGGTCGGATGTACTCAGTGTATTCGAAGGGAAATTTGTGCAATTTCTTCAGGTAGTACAGTAGAGGTAAATTATTATCATAGCCCGATTTTAATTTTGACTCGAACCAGTAGCCTGAGCTATGAAAAATATTATGAAACCAGATCACACAATAGCAATCGAGAAATAGCAACACAATAGAATCAAGGCAGTACTCAAATAGAGTAAGAAATAGTAAAATCAGTAGCACAGTCGTAACATCGAAAACAGTAATCAAGGTCGCCGGTGTTCATGGAGTTCGACGGAGATAGTGAAGGCTTCGAGGAGTGGCGTGGGGGAGGTATCAGTGGCGGTGATAAAGAAGTGGGGTAGCGGTGTGGTGGTGTTAGGGTGGTGGTTGAGCTGCGGTAGGGCGGTGAGTTAAGAGAGAGAGAGAGAGAGAGGATTTTTTTTAGTTGTTGTTGTGGAGTCTGGTGATGGGTGTGTTTGGTTGTGTTAGGGTTGGTTTTGTTAAAGGGGGGAAATAAAGGGGAAGGGATTAGACTTGGGGTTGTGGGCCGACTTGGGCCTTTTCGGTTGGGCCTGGGATGGGTCCGAAAATGGGTGATTTGTTTTGGATAGAAATTGTTTTGTGTTGGAAAATAAATGGGTTATGGGTTTAAAATATAAAAAGGGATTTTATTATATAAAAGAAAGCTTTACAAAATTTATAAATTGTAAAGATGATAATATGATAAAAATATAATATTTGCGAAATGCTTGATGCTTAAATAAAAAAATAAAAATGCGATGCCGTTTTGCGAAAATAAAATAACATATAATATTAAGATAAAAAGTATGACTATGATATAAAAATGCAAATGACAATAAAAAAAGGCAAATAATAATGATATATACATATATATGCCTATATTTTAAAATTGTTTTAAGGTGTCAAAAATATTTAAAATTGCAAATAAAATCAGAAAAGATGGGACAAAATTGGGTGTCAACAATAAGAAGCCACCAGTCTTGCATGTTATTGACAAGGTTCAAAACGTTCTTCCTTGAAAATGGTCCACATGGAAAAAACTTATCCACATGGTACTTATCCCCCTTATTCATTATTTAATCCTTTATCTCACATAAAATTCAGCATTTAAATACTTTATCGGATAATATATTTCCAATCATCATCATCACACTTTAAAATCTTAAATCATTTCGGGACCTCATCCATTTATATATTGAGCTATTCTTGTGAATACCTAAATATAACAAAAATTTCCCAAGACTCAAGTCTAGTTACATCTATCTAGCGATTCAAACCATGGCCCAAAAGTACGGGATGTTACACTTTTCCTTCTCTAAAAATTCTCACCTTCCGCTGCCCTACTCATCGGTCGTTGGCCGTGACCCCCTCCCTTCAATTTTTTTTCCAAATCCCTAATTCTCCTCTTGTTCTTTCATCATGTCTACCACAAAGAACATCTTTCATCCTGCTCTTGCTGTCTCCTACATCAAGAATAACATCTATATTGTTCTTGAGATGGAAAACATCCAATACGCGATGTGGGTAGAACTATTTAAAATTCACTCACGGTCTAATTGAGTCCTTCATCACATCGTCCCCCCAGAAAATGGCAAGGACAAGGTGCCTACCACCAATGCTGAAATAGAGTTGTGGGCAACTCTTGATGCTACGGTACTTCAGTGGATTTATTCAACCATCTCTACGGACCTCTTGTAGACTATTATTTAACCTGACGCCACGACAATAGAAGCTTGGAATAGGTTGCGTGATATATTATATGATAATAAAAATTTTGTGCCGTGACCCTTGAGCAAGAATTCTCCCACATCAATATGAAGGATTTTCCGAATGCCTCAGCCTATTGTCAAAGGCTCAAGGAGTTGTCGGATCAACTCAAGAACGTTGGCGCGCCCGTCATGAATGATCGTCTTGTTCTTCATATGGTTGCAGGCCTATTCAAGGCTTATAATGGCATTGGAACTCTTCTTCATCAAAGAAATCCTCTCCCGCCATTCTACTAAGCACGTTCCATGCTTACCTTAGAAGAAGCCGGGTTGGCTAAAAAGGCGGCAACCGAAGCCAATTCCGCCATGATGGTAGCCACATCCTGCGACACCGATGACCCTCACTCCTTCTCGGAAAATTCTATCTAAAACCGTAACAATGGTGGCGGCAAAAAGGGCCACAATTGGAAACAATAGTGGCAAAAGTCGCGGTGGCGGCCACGATGGTGGTGGTGGCAGTGAATGCAACCGCGGTGGTGGTGGTGGCGGAGGACGTGGTGGTAGTGGCCAGCCGGTTGGGTCGCAACCTTGGGCTAGTGCACAGTGGGCATAGGGCTAGGCCAATGGGTAGTAGCCCACACCATAATTTCCAACATACGCAACAGCAAGTTGGGCTAGGCCTAATGGCCCCTAACAGTCACGGACTGGGCTTGGCAGCAGGCTGGCCTTCTTGGGCCTAGGTCTTCGCTACTGTGGGCCCAATGATTGTTCTAACTCCTACGGATATTGAGGCAGCAATGCATAGACTTGGATTAAATTCTACAGACGCAAATTGGTACATGGACACCGGGGCCACTTCTCATATGACGTCCACGCCCGATAATCTCTCGTCTTATTTCAAATTGATAAAAAATCATGGCATAATTATTGGTAATGGTAATTCAATTCCAATTCATGGTTATGACACACAAATTTATCTCACCCGAACCCACCTTTAGCCTTGAAAAATATCCTTCATGCTCCTCAATTAAAAAATTGGTGTTTATTCGAAAATTTACAATTGATAATTAGGTTTCTGTTCACTTTGACCCTTTTGGATTTTCTATGAAGGATTCACGTTGGGGATACCTCTAATGAGATGTAATAGCTGGGGAGAGCTTTATCCAATCACCACTACCACCACCACCACTTCCACTAATCAAAATGTATGTTCTTTCCTCTCTTAAAAACAATAATTTTATTGAATGTAATAGTACGCGTAGTACTAATATTTGTCCTTCTTGTCTGCTTGGTAAACATGTTAAATTATCGTTTGTAGCCTCAAATTCTAGTACTTTGTTGCCATTTGATATTATTCATAGTGATTTGTGGACATCTCCAGTTTTGAGCTCTTTAGGCCACCGTTATTATGTGTTATTTTTGGATGATTATTCTAATTTTTTGTGGACCTTTCCTTTAACTAAAAAGTCTTAAGTTTTTTCCACATTCTTATTATTTACAGCGTTCATCCGTACCCAATTTGAACGGGAAATTAAAAGCATTCAATGTGATAATGGAAGAGAATTTGATAATAGAACGTTTGGGAATTTTGTAACGCTAATGACATATCTTTTCAGTTTTTTGTCCTCATACGTCCTCACAAAATGGGAAAGCCGAAAGAAAAATTTGTACCATTAATAATATTGTTCGGACTTTACTAGCCCATGCTTCATTACCACCTTCTTTTTGGCATCATGCATTACAAATGGCTACTTACCTTCTTAAATACTCCCTAGCAAAGTCTTAGCACACCAATCTCCACTAATTTTTTTATCATAAAGATCCTTTGTATTCTCATCTTAGGGTGTTTGGATGTTTGTGCTATCCCCTATTCTCGTCCACTACAATTAACAAACTTCAAGCATGTTCAACCGCTTATGTGTTTTTGGGTTATCCGTCTAATTATCATGGTTATAAATATTTTGATTTATTATCTAATAAAATCATAATTAGTCGTCATGTTATTTTTGATGAAACCTAATTTTCGTTTGCTAAATTGTGTAATTCCGTATGTAATTCTTATAATTTTTTGGATGATGGGCTCTTACCGTATGTGGTTCACCATTTAGTATGGCCACCGTCTCGGGATCTGGACCAGCAAACACCGGCTGGCCCAGTATCCACTAGCCCAGTCAGTCCATCCCGTGCCCAATCCCTGCTAGCAGGCCCACTGCCTGTTGGCCCAATTCTGGTCCATAACCCAATTTTGCCAACAAGCCCACTGCTTGCTGGCCAAAGTCATTCCCTTCCCAGTCCAGTCTCTCGGCCAGCAGGCCCACTGCCTACTGGCCCAATTTTTTAGTCTGTCAATCTAGTCCTTCATCCAGCAGGCCCACTGCCTACTGACCAGTTTCGAGACAATCCGACACCAACCCAGGTCCAGTCCACTTCTATTCCGAGTTAAGGGCCCGTTACTCATAGACAACGGGTATTTTTAAACCTAAATGACATTTTAATGTCAATTCTAATGTCACTAAATCACACCTACCACATAACCCAGTGTCTGCCCTTCATGACCCAAATTGGAAAATGGCCATGGATGATGAATATAATGCTCTTATTGAAAATAAGACGAGGGAGTTGGTGCCCCATCAGCCTGGTGTTGATGTAATTCGTTCTATGTGGATTTTTACAAAATCTAATGGTTGTTTTAAGAGGCATAAGACCAGTCTTGTAGGTCATAACAAAACTCAGCAGGTTGGCGTGGATTGTAGAGAGACATATAGTCCAGTGGTCAAATCGGCAACCATTCGCATTGTTCTCAGTCTCGCTCTATCGAAAGCATGGCTCATTCATCAGCTAGATGTGAAAAATACTTTCTTACATGGTTATCTCAAGGAAACAACATACATGCATCAGCCCTTGGGTTTCAGGGACCCCGATCATCCAAACCATGTCTGTTTGCTGAAAAAGTCCTTGTATGGGCTAAAACAGGCCCATCGGGCTTGGTATAAAAGGTTTGCAGATTATGTGTCTACTATTGGGTTTTCTCACAGCAGGTCTGATCATTCTCCATTCATCTATCATCGTGGTACTTTTCTGGCATACATTCCCTTCTTAGTTCAAAATTTTCTATGAAGGACTTGGGGCCCTTGAGTTATTTTTTGGGTATAATTGTCACTCCTCATGCATGTGGTCTTTTCCTATCACAGAGAAAGTATGCAACTGATATTATTAAACGTGCTGGCATGTCATCCTGTAAGTCCTCTCCTACTCCGGTTGACACCAAACCAAAGCTGAGTGCTAATTCTAGCAACTTTACGAGGATCCTTCCCACTATCGCAGTCTTGTAGGGGCTCTTCAGTATCTTACTTTCACGAGGCCTGATATTACTTATACAGTGCAGCAGGTGTGTTTATTTATGGATGATCCGAGGGACGAGTACATGCATGCTCTGAAACGCATTGTGTTTTACATTCAGGGCACTCTTAATTACGGTTTGCACTTATATCCATTCTTCGTATCTACTCTCGTGTCTTATACATATGCTGATTGGGGCGAGTGTCCAGATACCAGACGTTCGACATTTGGTTATTGTATGTTTCTTGCTGATAACTTGGTCTCTTGTTCGGCTAAATGCCAGGCTACTTTATCGCGATCCAGTGCGAAGGCTGAGTATCGAAGGGTAGCCAATGTGGTGTCTAAGTCCTGTTGGCTGCTTAATCTCCTATTAGAGCTTCACTTTCCTATTCAGAAAGCTACCTTGGTCTACTGCGATAATGTTAGTGCAGTCTATCTCTCTGGAAATTCAGTCCAATATCAGCGCACTAAACATATCGAGATGAATATTCACTTTGTTCGCGAAAAGGTAGCTCGTGGATAAGTATGTGTCTTACATGTTCCTTCACGGTACCAAATTACTGACATCTTTACTAAGAGTCTTCTGTTAGTTATGTTTGAAGATTTTAGGGACAGTCTCAGCGTACGACAACCACCCACTATGACTGCGGGGTGTGAAAGCAGGTCACGGTACAACCATGTATATGATGTATATTTGGTGTATATTCCTTACCATAATTATTAGAGTTCTTGTACATATATAATTATGGTAGTAGTCTTATATTAGGAAAAGGAAGTAGTCTTGTATTAGGAAAACATAATTTTAATTTTCATAATTAGATGTTTTATATCATATATATATCTTTTCATTAATGAAAATAATCAGGAGATTATTCTCTTTCAAGTACAACTAAGCTGGAGTAGATATTCGAAGTCAATTAAGGTAATCTCCTTAGGTTTAACAACATTTTATCACTAGTAGTTCGCAGAATTATGAATAAAGTAGCTCCCTGGGTTTTTAATGCAATGCTTAGAGCATTATCAACATTACCATTCTCAAAAAATAATTCACTGCTAAGAGAGCAACACGTGATGTGAGGGTAGACATACATCATGGTTCGAACTTGCCACAGACAAGCCTAGTATTTAAGTGGAGACGGGTAGAGGGGCAAGCCCATTATCCACTGAGTTTTGAATCTTGCGCCACAGACCCTTGGAGATTTCTCCTTTATGAAAAATAATTATAAATAAATAGAGAATTAATTAATCAAGTTTGGAGCATACCTATTACAATTTGATCGAGATGCGTAATTATGATTACTGCAATTTGTCCACATCCAGTCCCCATCACGCCATTGCTTAGCCCTGATAAGAACATGAAACAACACAACTTCTTAAAAATTAGTGTAAAAATGATTTCTAGCATTGTGCTTAGATGTAGACCACGACTTATTTCATCCGTGAAAGAAATGAAAGAAATAATCCCTTGATTATTTTCATTATTGAATGAGTATATATACAATTTACAATTTCCATGATATGGAAAATCCTATTCATATTCGATTCCCAAAATCCTATTCTATTTGTACAAGAATTCTATAATTATGGTAAATGTACAATTCTAATTGTGTACAATTCTAATTATATACAAAAACCTTTTACCAAAAACCCTCATATACACGGTGTGTATACCGTATCTATCACGGTCTCCCAATTGCCTTGGGTTTTCGTGATATACACGGTATACATAAGATAATATATTGTATATATGAGGTATGTATATGATGATACACTTTCACACCCCCACCCCCCACTCCCGCGGTCATAGCGGGTGGTCTTCATACGCTGAGATTGTCCTTAAAATCTTCAAATAAGACCGAGGGAAGACACTTAGTAAAGATGTCTGCATTTTGATACCTGAAAGGGACATGTAAGACACGTACTTGTCAACTAGCTACCTTTTCACGAACAAAATGGATATCCATCTCAATATGTTTAGTGCACTGTTGAACCGGATTCCCAGAAAGATATACGTCACTAATATTATTACAATATACCAAGGTAGCTTTGTGAACGGGAAAGTGAAGCTCCAAAAGAAGATTATGTAACCAATATGATTCAGAAACCACATTGGCTACCCCTCGATACTCGACCTCTGCACTGGAGCGTGATAAGGTAGCATGTCGTTTGGCAGACCATGAGACCAAGTTATCACCAAGAAACATGCAGTAACCAGACGTGGAGCATCTGGTATCTAGACAGCCACCCCAATCAGCATCGGTATACGAGACAAGTGTAGAGGCCAATGATGGATATAGATGCAAGCCATAGTCAAGTGTCCCCTGGATGTATCTGATGATGCATTTGAGCGCATTCATGTGCTCCACCCTAGGATCATGCATAAACAAATACACTTGTTGTACGACATACATAATATCCGGTCTAGTGAACGTAAGATACTGAACAGCTCCAGCAAGACTGTGATAGTGAGTGGAATCCTTGTAAGGTGAGCCAGCCATATCACATAACTTGGGCTTTGTATCAACTAGAGTGGAAGTAGACTTACACGAGGGCTAGTACCCAAGTCTTTCATAGCAAACTCAGAACTAAGCATTGTCATAATAGACTTGAGCAAAGCATCAGAAGAGGCAGTCAAGATAATATCATCCACATATAATAGAATATAAGCCAGAGAAGTACCACAATGATATATGAACAGTGAATTATCAGACCTGCTGTGAGAAAACCCAATAGACGAAACATAGTCTGCAAATCTCTTATACCAAGCTCGTAGGGCCTGCTTAAGCCCATATAAGGACTTCTTCAATAAACAGACATGCTGAAGATATTTGGGGTCTCGAAAACCCAAGAGCTGATACATGTAAACGGTCTCCTTAAGATCACCATGTAAGAAAGAATTCTTCACATCTAACTGGTGAATGGGTCATGCCTTTGAAAGAGCCAGACTGAAAACATTGCGAATGGTAGCCGGTTTGACCACCGCACTAAACGTCTCACCACAATCTACGCCAACCTGCCGAGTCTTACCATCACCTACAAGACGAGCCTTATGCCTCGCAAAAGAACCAAAAGAATTATCTTTATGAGTAAAAATCCACATAGACCGAATAATATTAACAC
This sequence comes from Anisodus acutangulus, assembly GCA_029783415.1. Taxonomy (NCBI): domain Eukaryota; kingdom Viridiplantae; phylum Streptophyta; class Magnoliopsida; order Solanales; family Solanaceae; genus Anisodus; species Anisodus acutangulus. The sequence continues at coordinate 16,496,039 of CM056495.1, forward strand.
CAGAAAGACGGGGCACCAACTCCCATGTCTTATTTTCAATAAGAGCATCATATTCGTCGTTCATGGCCAATTTCCAATTGGAGTCATTTAACGCTGACACTGGGAATTTAAGAATATTAGAACTTAGATTAAAATATCTCTTTGGTTTAAAAATACCTCATTGACTACGAGTGACCGGTCTGTGACTCGGTAGAGAATTGAGTGGATTTTGGAAAAAATTCGGATGGGTGACGGACTGGCCAGAAGACAATGGGCCTACTGGCCCAACACTAGAATCGGGACCGTTGTCTTAAACAGAAGAAGGGGCAGAACTGGCTGGATAGGCGGCCAGTTGCTGGACTCGTGACTGGAATATTAGACGGGACAGGAGGTCCAGCGGGCAGTGGGCCCGCTGACGGATTTTAAGTGTGAGACAAGTTCGATAAATGGTGGATAATATACGAGGAGATCTCGTCATCTAAAAAATTATACGAACGAGGCCCGTGACTACTTACTCTAGCAAACGGAAATTGGGTTTCATCAAAAATAACATGGCGATTAATTATGATTTTATTAGATGACAAATCAAAACATTTGTAACCACGATGATTAGATGAATATCCCAAAAACACACAAGTGTAGAACGGGCTTGAAGTTTGTTAATTGTAGTTGATGGAAATAGTGGATAACATAAGCACTCAAAGACCCTAAGATATGAATATGAAAGATTCTTATTATAGAGGACTTTAAGAGGTGATGAATAAGACAATCCTTTGGTAGGAAGTATGTTAAGAAGATAAGTATCCATTTGTAGAGCATGATTCCAAAAGGAATGGAGTACGGAAGCATGGACCAATAAAGTTCGGACAATATTATTAATAATATGAATTTTTCGTTCGACTTTTCCATTTTGTGAGGACGTATGAGGACAAGAGAAATAAAAAACTATGCCATTAGTAGCATAAAAATCCCGAAATAACCCATTATCATATTCTTTGCCATTATCTCATTGAATATTTTTGATATCTCGTTCGAATTTGGTATGGATAAATGCTCTAAATTTGAAGAATGTGGAAAAAACTTGTGATTTTTTTGCTAACAGAAAGGTCCATAAAAAATTAGAATAATTATCCAAAAATAAAATATAATAACGATGGCCTACAGAACTGAGAACGGGAGAGGTCCATAAATCGCTATGAATAATATCAAAAGGCATTAAAGTACGAGAAGTAGAGGCTACAAATGGTAATCTAACATGTTTTCATAAAGGACATGAATGAAAAATTGGAGTACTACGCGTACCTTTACGATAAATAAATTATTTTTATGCAAAGAAGAAACAATGGACGACCCAGGGTGACCCAAACGTGCATGCCACAAGGAAGGAGCTAGAGCGGCAAAAGTTGATGGCAAGGCTTGACTCAAGAGACTGGAGGCGGGCGTGATTGGATAAAGATCTCCCCTACTATTGCATCTCATGAGAGGTATCCCCGTTTTGAAATCCTTCACAGAAAACCAAATGGATCAAAATTAACAGAAACTCAATTATCAATGGTGAATTTTCGGACAGACACCAAAGTTTTAATTAAGTTATGGGCATGAAGGATATTTTTCAAGACAAGTGGTGGATGTGGTGGGGATAAAGTTGTATTACCGCAATCACGAATTGGAATTGTATTGCCATTACTAACAATAATGCCACAATTTTTGCTCAAATTGAAATAAGATGAGAGAGTACCTTGGTCTGACGTCATGTGAGAAGTGGTGCCGGTGTCCATATACCAGTTCGGGTTCAGAGGATTTAATCCAAGCGTATGCATAGCGGCCTCAATATCGGTTGAAGTCGGTTTGGGGCCCACTGGAAAGCCTGCGGAGGCCGAGGCCCAACCACATCGGCCTGCTTCCCAGGCCCAGAGTAAAATCGACTGCCTAAAGCTGGACCCAAGGTATTGGGCCTGTAGTTGTGGCTGGACTGAGGCCCAATGGGCTTGGAAATAATTAGGAAGAGGGCAGTAGGTGGGACTGGGCCACTGCCCACTAGTCCAGGCCCACTACCAAGAGGCCCAAGGCTGGGACCAGGCGGGTTGGGGCCCAGAACCCCGAGGCCCACCCCCGCCGTTGGTACTGTTCCCGCCGGCAATGCCACTGTTTCGGCCACCACCGTTGTTGCCGCCGCGATGTTTCCCATTATTTTTACAGTTTTGACCCTTCTTGCCGCCACCGTTGTTGCGGTTTTGGCTCGAATTTTCAACAAACCCATGAGTATTATCGGAGGATCATCGCCAAGGAATTGGCACCGGTAACCGCCCTTTTTTGCCATGCCGGCTTCTTTCAAAGTGAGCATCGAACAGACTTGATAAAAAGGGGGGAGCGAATTACTTTGACGAAGGAGAGTCCCAATGCTATTATAGGCCTGCATCCATTTGTAGAACAAGACGATTATTAGTAACAGGCGCCCCAACGTTACGGAGTTGGTCTGCCAATTCCTTGAGCCGTTTACAATAAGCTGAAACATTCGAAAAATCTTCCATGCTAACTTGCGAAAGGGATTGGATGAAAATTTGGGAAGAGATGAGGTAAAATTGGCACGAAATCCGAGAAGGGGAACATATCCCAATGCAGGCTCGGCCGAGAAGGGAAGAGCGGAAAACCGAGAATAAATTGCGGAAGTAATTTAGACCTAGACTTCTGATACCATGAAAGAAATAATCCCTTGATTATTTTCATTAATGAATGAGTATATACAATTTACAATTTCCAGAATATGGAAAATCTTATTCCTATTCTATTCCCAAAATCCTATTTTATTTGTACAAGAATTCTATAATTATGGTAAGTGTACAATTATAATTATATACAAAAATCTTTTACCAAAAACCCTCATAAACACGGTGTGTATACCGTGTATATCACGGTTTCCCAATTGCCTTGGGTTTCCGTGATATACACGGTATACACAAGATAGTATACCTCAATCCGGAGCTAGTCATATAGCGTTATCAGTTTGCAGTTGGTTTTGCCAGTTCTATCGTGATAATACAGACCTGGAAAAATATTATGAAATTGTGCAAACAAAAGATTGATATATTTTTAATGCCTTGGGTTTCCGTGATATACACGGTATACACACGATAGTATACCTCAATCCGGAGCTAGTCATATAGCGTTATCAGTTTGCAGTTGGTTTTGCCAGTTCTATCGTGATAATACAGACCTGGAAAAATGTTAGATGAAATTGTGCAAACAAAAGATTGATATATTTTTAATGGGTAATTGCACTAAGATCATAACATAATAATAACAACTTAAAACAAGCCCTGTTAAATTTGACAAACAGCTAGAAGCCCTCTATCAGTTGTCTTTCAATGCGGTCATTAGATAAGTAAAAGAATTTTCAGATAAAAAGAGGAAAAGGAAAAGGAAACAAACAAACAGAAGAGTATTTCGGTACCTGAAGTCTAAATAACCCAGAAGCAAAAGTGTATAATAAAAGCTTACCCTTTGCCAAGGAGTGTAGGCGCTGCTGGTACATGAGGAATCTGCAGGTTGACTTGCAAAGGAAGCACCATTGAATTTTCTCTAGGGAAGGTCGTTGAGATAGCAGCTAGTTGATTTCCCTCAAATCTCTGTCAAGATTTCCTGACTTTCTTGACAGAGGACCGTAGCATAGAGTTTGCAGTCGAAGGGATAGTCGCGTGTAATCTCTAAGTAAAGACTCTAGATAATACAACATGTAAGTGTTCTAGTTTTATGTTACAGGTTTTGATTGTCATATAACTATACCAGAAGAAATTGTTGGGGTAAGTAGAACAAAATTTTAAACTTTCGATGTGCCTACTTATATGTTTTGAACCCAACAAAACCCTACAGATATAGCAGCTATTTTATTTCCCCCTGAACCACCCATCCTTTCTGCTCCTGAATAGCCTCGCTGATACCCAAATGCCTAAAAGTTCATATAAGAGGGTGTAAAAATGTCGCCCAAAAATACATAATATAAATTTATCTGGATATCAACACCAGAAGATGGTTCCTTACATGCCCTGCGTTCAGCCTCTTGTTGTCCCAATCATGAACAAGTTCATCAGATGCTAATCGCTTTGTTCCAAGAGCTTCATTGTGCAAGGGAAGACAGGAAAGATCACACTAGTTCAGTAACACACTCATATTACAGGACTAAAAGCAAACATGTGCAGGTAAAAAGACAGATGCATTTTTCTTTGTCAGAGAAAAGAAGCAAAACGGGAAGGAAGAACGAAATAAGATAGGAGTGCCGAGTACATTCAAAGTATTGGAGGCCTAATAGCTCCAAACAAACAATGTTTTGAGAATCTGATCCAAATTAGGATCCTTTATGGGTTAATATTACTATATCAGTTTGCAGGATATCATGATCCTAATAAAAGACAAACAAGTGACCATTTATCACAACTTGAATATTCCTTCAGTCCAGTAAAAATATGTTAAATTATACACCAAGTATGAAAGAGTAACTTAAATATAGAGCAACTGGCAAAAAACTGTGGTAGTTGTAGAAAATTCTCCTTTTTTTTTGGATAAGTAAAATTGTAGAGATCCTCAAGAAAATAGAAGAAAGGTAAGGGCAAAGAATAATGTCATAGTCCAAGCGCATGGCACGTATTGTCACCTCCAACCCTAAGTTTGCGGGTTCGAGTCATCAAGGGAGCACAAAGTGGGGAGCGGTAAAAATAAGAAATTTTTTTAAAAAGGACAGTGACTGTATAAGCATTCTGTTTTTTTTTTTTGGATAAAGTATAAGCCTTGTGATCTATACTCATTAATTTAATGAAAGACCAATGAAAGATTTTTGCTATGCAAACCTGTAATAGGGGTACTGGCAAGAGAAGACGATGAAGCTGGAGGTGCAGAAGCATTGCATTTTTTGCACTACAAGAGCAGGTGTGCATCCACATGAAACCACCAGTTAAAAATGCCTTTTCATACATTGGAAGTATTTAATGTTCTATTTGGAAATACCTGAGCTCGAGAAGAGTAGTTGTGAAAGCCACAACTGCAGAGCCAGTCACCATTACGCCATCCATTTGGAACTGGAAACAGTTGATTCATTTGGCTTGCATATGGAACTCCAGGAGTTTGCAGCAGTCTATACCGATCAGCAGGCTGACTTTCATATTTACCAGCCTCCCCTAAAGACCAGTTTGAACTCAAGGGAAGTTGCTGTTGGAGAGCTCCATTTCCAAACAACCTAAAGTTCAACCTTTGTTTCACTACTCCTTGTGCCCTGGCAAAATAATTTGGATGAGTTGGGAGAGATGCTCCAGGGATCGCAATTGCTGGCATTGCTGCTACCTCCTTTGGTTGTCCACATTTTTTGCACTTGCCTCTCGATGCATAATTGCTGTTAGTGCAACCTAATGGAGAATTCCCACACACACGCAGTACACAACGTATCCAGGAAGAGGAAACAAGCCAAGAATACGCACGCCAACCCAGCCATCCAAGATGAAAACAGACAGGAGAAAACATAAAATCTCAACCTAGGTGAAATCAGGTTTCTTGTACAGTCGAACATAGCAAATCAATCTCTCTTAAAGTATGAGTAATGCATATAGGCCTCCACTATATCCAGTAAACACAATTCAAAATAGTCAAGTATTGGTAGCTACTGGTTTATTATCTGTTCATTAACATCATTTTTATTCTGAAACGATTTAGTCCATTTGGATTCTATAATATGTCTAGTGACATCATTGTTGATGTTTGAATAGAAAATGTGGGGTATTGTTGGAACTTGTATGGAATTAAGAAGAAATAAAGTGATCAACGGATAGAAAATTCGAATCAAAGGTTACAAATTTTCAGAACAATTACAACCTTTGGTATGAAAGGTTGTAACTGTTCATATGCTACTCTATATAAAGAATGTTGATCACTTGGTTGGAAGAAGATACAACAAGACAGAACAAACTACAATCAATCAGTTTTTCACAATTAATGATTTAAGATTGTGGCTTCTACTTCTTCTTCTTCAAAACAAGTTTCTGAAGAACACATATAGTAAATTCGCCAGAAGTGAAGTTCTTGTGCTAGAACTCTCACTTAGATAGTTGTATTCTCTAGACAAACGTCCGTAAAACTGCAGCACAAGTGGGGGCGATTTTTTGTCTTAGGACACTGCATCAAGCAGGCCTCTATCGACACCATGTTAGTATGTGTTTTCAATTTGCTGAATTCATTATTGTTGATTTCAAGTTATTTTGAGTTATTATTATATTATTGCGCTGAACTCATTTCATCATTGGTGATACTAGATTGACACTAACAATTTAAGACAAAAATTATTCGAAAAAAAAAAACAATTCAGAAATTTCAGTTTTTTTTTTTTGATTTGTTGAGGTTGCAAAAATTTTCAGAGAATTCAATTTCTTGATTTGCAAAGATGGATCAATCTAGATCGTCAATGGTGAAAAAACATGTTGAGAAACCTGAGAATTCAAAGGTTCTGATTTCAAATGCTGGCAACATAAGATGTTGTTCTACTTGACAACTCTTCATATGGCAAATGTATTGATTGCTGAGGCTCCTATGGCTTTCCTAGAAGGAGAAAGGGAGAATACTCCGACTGATGCGGAGAAGGCTGAAAGGCTGAAAGGCGGAAAGGCTGAAAGACATTCAAACTTGGGAAAGTCAGGAGTTTCTTTGCAGAAACTATATTCTCAGTGCCTTGGATGATTCTCTCTACGATATCTACTCCACGTTCAGAACGGCACGGGAGTTGTGGCAATCGTTGAAGAACAAGTACAAAACTCAGGTTGCTTGTTCCAAGAAGTCCGTCATCGGAAAGTTTCTGAACTTTAAGATGAGTGATGCCAAGGCGGTTGTCAAGCAAGTGGAGGAACTCCAAATCATTGTTCATGAGTTAGAGGTTGAAGGTATGGGCCTTAACCCGAATTTCCTTGTTGGTGCTATTATTGAGAAATTACCTCCCTCATAGAAGGATTTTAAGGTTTATCTTAAGCATCTAACCGAGGAAATGAATTTTGAGCAATTGGTTCTGAAAATTCGAGTTAAAGAGGATAACCGGAAGAATGAAAAGGCAGATGTTGTTTCATTGGAGCCTAATGACAACATGGTTGAAGGCAATGCTTCTAAGGCCAAGTTTCAGAAAGGCAAGGGCAAATTTAATGGCTCCAAACCATCTTTTGCAACCGGGAGGAATGCATTCGCCCCACAAAGGACCAATGCATTCAAGAAACCACAACCAGGACTCTGTTAGGTATGTGGCAAACCTGGAATCAAGGTGGTGGCGTTGGAGGTTCGAGTAATGTCAACCAATCCAACCGGGCTGAAACTAAAAACCAATTCATTGGGGTTGTGGCGGCTTAAGCAAATCTGGTTACAAATTCAATCGATTGGTGGATGGACACGGGTGCTACAATGCACGTATGTTCTGCAATGGATATGTTTTCATCCTACCAGGCCATCAAGGATGGAGAACCATTGTTCGTAGGGAATGCTGCTTCTGTGAAAGTGGAAGGGAAAGGAAAGGTGACTTTACAACTCACTTCCGGGAATTATCTTATGCTGACTAATGTGTTGCACGTGCCTGAAATTTGTAAGAATTTGATTTCTGAGCATGCTCTTAGTAACAAGGGCTTCAAATTGTATTTGAATTTGACAAATTTGTACTTACCAAGGGTGGGTTGTATGTAGAGAAGAGTTACCTCAGTGAGGGACTCTTCAAACTATCTGTTGTACCTACTAAGGCAATTGCCATTATTAATGAAAATGCTGGCACTAGCATTGCTTCTATGTATATGGTTGATTCCCCTTCTTTATAGCATTCACGATTAGGCCATGTTAATTATCGCTCTTTACAAAGAATGGTGAAGTTAGGCATATTGCCAAATTGCTCTATGAACAAAATGACTAAGTGTGAAGTTTGCATAGAATCAAAATATGCAAGTCATCCTCATAAATCTGTAGTGAAATCAAATGAAGTGCTTGGTTTAATTTATAGTGATTTATGTGATTACCAAGCAACCCCATCTCGTGGAGGCAATAATTACTATATATCATTCATAGATGGTTGCAGTAAATTTTGTTATGTATACTTAATATATACCAAAGATGAGGCTTTGAATATGTTTAAAACATACAAAGCAGAAGTGGAAAACCAACTTGACAAAAGAATTAAGATTCTAAGGTTAGACAGAAGTGGTGAATATCAATCAAATGAGTTCAAAGAATCCTGTTCTACTCATGGTATAGTTCATCAAACCACTGCTCCATATACTCCAAAACAAAATGGAGTTACGGAACGTAAACATAGAACATTGAAGAATATGATGAATTCAATGTTGATTAGTTCGGGTGCACCCCTTAGTCTATGGGGTGAGGTGTTAATCACTGCCAATATGATATTGAACAAAATTCCTCAAAAGAAAAATGACCAATCTCCCTATGAGTTATGGATAGGAAGATCGCCTACTTTCAAACGGATGAAAGTGTGGGGTTGCCTAGCGAAAGTTCAAGTTCCCTTACCAAAGAGAACTAAACTTGGACCAAAAATGGTGGATTGCATATATATTGGTCATGCCACTAATAGTGCAACATATACGTTTTTGGTGTATCATTCCGATGTTGAAGGTATTCACAAAAACACACTTATGAAATCTGCTGAAGCAGAATTTTTTGAGGATATTTTTTCTTACAAAGACAAGGATAAAAGTGTTCCTAATCATAAGAAAATGACACTGCCTCAAGATGAGTCAAACCAAAACACTAATAATGATGAAAATCTTACTTCATCTATTCAAGGAAAAATCTCTGAACCAAGGAGGAGTAAACGTGGGAAAATTTATAAAAATTTTGGACCGAATTTCATGACCTTTTCCGTTGAAGGAGAACCTCAAACATATAGGGCTGCTATGGAATCATCCGAAGCACCTTATTGGAAAGAGGCTATTCAAAGTGAGGTAGAATCCATTATGAAAAATAATACATGAATATTGGTTGATCTCCTTGCGGGACAAAAATCACTAGGCCATAAATGGATTTTCAAACGGAAATTAAGGTCTGGTGGTACTATAGAAAAATACAAAGCTCGTATAGTAGCCAAAGGGTTTCCACAAAAAGACGGTGTAGATTTCTTTGATACCTACTCACTAGTAATGAGAATTACGTCTATAAGAACGTTAATTGCTATAACGGCGATTCACAATTTGGAAATACACCAAATGGATGTGAAGACCGCATTCTTGAATGGTGAATTAGATGAAGAAATTTACATGGAACAACCCGAAGGGTTTGTTGTTAAAGGTTAAGAACGAAAGGTTTGTAAATTGATTAAGTCTTTACACGGACTTAAACAAGCTCCAAAGCAATAGCATGAAAAGTTTGATAATACGTTATTATCAAATGGTTTTCAAATAAATGAATGTGATAAATGTGTCTACATTAAACAATGTAAAGATGCATGTGTCATTATATGCTTATATGCTGATGATATGCTAATTATGGGAACGGATAAAGATATAATTAACCAAACTAAGAAGATGTTGCATGCCGCTTTTGATATGAAAGATATGGGAATAGCGGATGTCATTCTTGGTATTAGAATTCAAAAGAATTCTGATGGTTACATCTTAACACAATCCCATTATGTTGAAAAGGTCCTCAAAAAATTTGGACACTATGATGATCGACCGGTTGTTACACCATTTGATCCCGCTAGTCACCTTAAGAAGAATGAAGGTGAAAGTGTGTCTCAATTGGAGTATACACAAGTTCTTGGAATCTTGATGTACATAATGAATTGTACGAGACCGGATTTAGCATATACAGTGAGTCGACTAAGTCGATAGTCACATAATCCTGGAAAGGATCATTGATTTGCACTAAGACGAGCACTCTGATATCTACAACATACAATGAACTATGGATTGCATTATACAAAATATCCTCATGTGTTAGAAGGATATTGTGATGCTAATTGGATGTCCAACCAGTCGGAAAGTAAGTCCACAAGTGGTTATGTATTTACACTTGGTGGAGCGTCGGTATCTTGGAAATCATCAAAGCAAACGGTAAATACACGATCAACTATAGAAGCAGAGTTTGTAGCCTTAGACAAAGCTGCCGAAGAGGCAGAATGGCTCAGAAACTTCCTAGAAGGTATTCCGTTGTGGACAAAGCCTGTGACAGCCATTTGCATACATTGTGATAGTATGGCTGCCCTGACGAGGGCAAAGAATCAGATATACAATGGCAAGTCGAGACATATAAGGCGATGTCATAATACAATACAAAGCTTGCTGAAGAATGGAATTATTTCCATTGATTATGTGAGATCAAAGGACAATATAGCGGATCCTTTGACAAAAGGTCTTAACAGAGAGCAAGTCGTATTTACATCGAGGGGAGTGGGCTTAAAGCCAACACAATGAGTCGTTAACTGGAGGAAACCTAACCTATCATAATTGGAAATCCCATGGTTTAGGTTCAATAGGAAAACAAGTTGGGGAAGACTCAAGGAGCATAAAACACACATATGCTCATTCCTATGGTGTACTAAGTGTGTTAATCCGTTGATATTTTAAGGGCTGAATCTTATTCTTAATAATACTAAAAGCCTATGGTGGGATAGTACGAACTATTCTTGTTTGGTATTACCTATATGAGATTGATGTGGGGTCGCATCTAGGAGAACTGATATGGCTACGTTCTCTAGAAAATCTCACGAAGAAGGAGTTGTTCATGACCGAAATGAACACAACCGTAAGAATTGAAATACGTTGATATGATCTGTGTGATACTTGTTGTCTTGATTTACTACAAAATGTGAATAGTTCAAGACATTTCGTCCACTATTGCACAAAGTAGATCCGATAGGTATTCACTACAAACGGTTCAAGTCCACAAGACACCTTTTCCGATGCATGTCATATCGCGTTGTTCAGAAATAATGAAAAGTTCCTTATTATCTTATTTTCTATCCAAATGTGGGGTATTGTTGATGTTTGAATAGAAAATGTGGTGTATTGTTGGAACTTGTATGGAATTAAGAAGAAATAAAGTGATCAACAGACAGAAAATTCGAATCAAAGGTGCAACTTTTCAGAACAATTACAACCTTTGGTATGAAAGACTGTAACTGTTCATATGCTACTCTATACAAAGAATGTTGATCACTTGGTTGGAAGAAGATACAACAAGACAGAACAAACTACAATCAATCAGTTTTTCACAATTAATGATTTAAGATTGTGGCTTCTACTTCTTCTTCTTCTTCAAAACAAGTTTCTGAAGAACACATATAGTAAATTCGCCAGAAGTGAAGTTCTTGTGCTAGAACTCTCACTTAGATAGTTGTATCCTCTAGACAGACGTCCGTAAAATTGCAGCACAAGTGGGGGCGAATTTTTGTCTTAGGACACTGCATCAAGCAGACCTCTATCGACACCAAGTTAGTATGTGTTTTCAATTTGCTGACTTCATTGTTGTTGATTTCAAGTTATTTTGAATTATTATTATATTATTGTGCTCAATTCATTTCATCATTGGTGATACTAGATTGACACTAACAATCATATTTACGCTTGTCATAATTTTCCCTATAGTCAATCTCATTGTTTGGCTTGTCTTTATCAGGTAATTGATTGATGTGTAAAGAAACTAAGGAAGCTATAAAAAAGGAGAAATAAACAGGAAGTGCATAGCACACCAAAGCCAGGCTTTCGAAAGCTATGCAATGAATGTTTAGTAAATGAGGGAACAAGGTAGTGTATGAAAATTTAGTTTATGTTCTTATTTTTTAAATAGCACTTTAAATTATGTCATACATATCGCTACACACAAAATGTCACATTATATATATTGATATACAATGCTAACTACCCCAACCATGTTATGGGTTAGCAAAACCCTTTGTATGTAATTGAAAAAGTTATATGCTCATCCCAAACTAGCACCTATTTTAGTTTTGTGTATGACAGCCACCAACTTAAAGGTGTCGAACTAGCTTATAAGCTCCTTTTGGTAAACGCCAAAGTACTTATAAGCTAAAATCAATCAAAAATCATAAGTTGGTCACTCCAATTTATAGCTTTTCAGCTTATAAGCATTTTTAGTTTGAGCAAAATTTTACTATTTTATCGTAGTATCTTCTGTAATCTCAAAAATGGCATTCTCAAAACTAAACCCCTAACTCCCTTAACACTACTGCTTATTATAAGTTCAACACTTCTATCCAAAACTTTACTGATTACTATTTAGTAATTCAGGTTCAACACTTGAAAAAAAATTCAGCACTTATTGCCTATCACCTAAGCCAAACGCTACATGTACATCCCCTCTGTCAGTAAGTTTACATACATACTAATTCGTGACTTAGCACAATAAAAAATACAGGAGACACAAAAAAAAATAAATTAAGTTCATGCAATAAGAATTGGAATTTTGAAATAAAGATCAGACCAAAACCAAGCAAATAATGATAAAACTAATTTTTTTGTGTGATACTTCTTAATTTATATTTTCTGTGAAGAGCTTTAAGAGCATTTTAGATATTGTGTAACAAAAATTATCAAACACACTACTGCTTATTATAAGATCAACACTTCTATCCAAAAGTTAAATGATTATTTATTAAACCGGGTTTAGCACTTAAAAAGTTTTTTCCAGCACTTAGTGGTTGTTTGGTTCGTGGATAAGGTGGGATATTCCAACATTAAGTTTGGGATTAAATTTATATTGTATTTGGATGATATAAATGTATCCCACAAAAAATTTATACCGTCAACCAAACACAATACTCCCTCTGTTTCAAAATGTTTGTCTTAGTTTCCTTTTTAGTCCGTTCAAAAACGAATATTTTTTCCCTTTTTATAACTCTTTTATTCCAATTTTTCACATGGTATATTTTAGACCACAAGATTAAAGGGGATTTTGATACATCCTACATATCTTTAATTAACAATCATAAGATACAAAAGTATTCTTTACTTTCTTAAACTCTGTACCAAGTCAAAACCAGACAAACATTTTAAAACGGAGGGAGTATAATTTAATCCCCAACTTAATGTTAAATATCTCATCTGTAACACCCCGTATTTTCGGGCGATAGGTTAAGCGTCTAGACATATGCAAATAAAGGGCTTAATATATAAAAGAATGCGATCCCGAAATAATTTTGGACGTAACAAGTATGACGATGGAGATTAATTGTAATAGTTGTATATCCCCAAAGAGGTTATTGACTAGTGTCATATCACAATATTATGACACTGAGTATATGAAAGTCTTATAAATCATTAAAATTTAAGTGAACTGGAATCACGAAATTAATTATGTGTGTAATTGATTAATTGGAGGGGAATAAATGATTAGTGGACATAGTCCACGTGTAGCAGGAATAAGGGACAACGAATCAATTTATGTGCATGCAAGATTAAGGTGGCATCATTAAGTGTAAGTGGATAATATTAAAGTGGCATCATATGAAGTCTCCAAGCTTAGGGGGTGACATGTCTAAAATGTAGCATCCCACGTTTTCCATTTAGCATGTATAAAGACTACACCAATATTCCTTCCTAATTCTAATATGTAGTAACTAACCAATTCGAGTGTAGATGTTAAATTATAGTGACCATTCTTAACTTAGCAGCGTGTGAAGGATTCCAAAACTTGTTACAAGTTATAAACAATTGCCAAAGCTAGTATCTTTATTACTTTTGGATATATCTATGGAAATATCTGATAAACCAAAGTCCTTCTTGATGCATTTGGCATTCTCAATTTGAGTGATTGCGTTCCTGTGTTGCTATCCGGTTCTGATTCAAGTAAGTTTGACAACAACAGTAACCCTCTTGACTAGGATAATTAAGTGGAATCGGTATATGTTAAGACAAATTATTTCTTCTTTTGGCATGTTCCATGTAACGAAACGTAAATGTAATATTGTTTCATAAATTATTCTACTCTTAGTAGTTAAGAATATTCATGTTATTGGTTCCTATGTTAAAAGCATGTCTAAATATGTTCCTAAATCCTTATTTAGGTATATGGAAAAGATGTTAAACATTCCCAATGTTGGCCGAAGGTACAAGGATATTATATCATCCGATAAGTTCAAAAATGTTTTATTGTCATTCATGCATTTTCATTTACATTATATTCATGTATTACTCTGGACCCACATGTGTTATATACACTACTATATGATATTAATTATATATATGTAGGGGATGGGGAAAAGGGAATGACGTTATATATGCATCACCACCTGCAGCTGGTACAGATATCACGAAAAGAAAGATGCCCATGTGAGGTCAATATTGATGCCCTTGTGTGGCCAATATGATAATGAAATGATGTCCACATAGGCTGTTATAGAAAGGAAGATGCCCTTGTGTGGTCAATATTTATATGTATACCGCATTTGCATTGTGCATAACATTTAGACATATGTATTAGGGTCTTCAGAGGCATTTACTGCTAGTGAGTTGTTTCTGTCGGTTGTTGCTGTTGTCGGCTGTTTCTATCGGCTATTTTGTTGACTGTATGGGTAGTGGTACCCGACAGGTAAGGTCCGGGTGCCCGTCGCGGCCCTCCGATTTGGATTGTGACATCATCAAACTTGAAATTATTTTATCCCACCTTCCAGATAAAATAAATTAATCCAAGAATTATAATTCCATGATCATTTAGTTCGCGAACCAAATGCCTCCATAATGCTTATCAACTACGTTGAACTCCTACATCCCCTCTGTCAATAAGTTCACATACATATTAGTACCCCAAATTTGGGATTATTTTATCATTAGTCCATGAATTATAATCCCAGCACTATAATTTCGGAATAATTTAGTTCGCGAGTTCACATACATAATACTTCCTCCATTCCAATTTGTTTGAAGGTTGATCAGTTTGGAGAGTCAAATATTTTTTTTACTACGATTTTCTCTAACTATTTTCATATATTGTGAATTATTAATTATGCAGACTTATAAGTAATTTTTATGTAGGTTTCAAATATATACTCAAATAATTTATGTTTAAACTTAAGTTAAAAAAAATTATTTAACTTCCAAAACTGACCGACTTTCCAACGGAGAAAGTAGTAGTATAATTGGTGACTTAGCACAGTAAAAAATATCAGGAACAATGATTTAAGAAATTCCGCGTACTAAGTGGAAAAGGGGGAGTACCGGTGCAGATCCAATCACCAAAAATCATTTATTTTCTTTCTAATACTGCAATTTTGTCTGAGTTTTTACCAATCATTCAATGAAGTTTAAAGTGTAAACCCATTTTGTTTCTTCCCACATCTGATTGCATAAGCTAAATTCTCCAATTTAATATATACAATATTGACTACAAATTACATAAAGGTATATATGGAGATCGTTCTAGGAAAATTGTATTGATATTTGTTCTGTAGCAGCAATGTAATTATGAAATACTGTAATGGCGTCGATGTGTGAGAAAACCCAAGGTGGGGAAGAACAGCGACAATAATAGCATCAGCTAATAATCACAGAATGGACTAAAGAGTTGAAATTCTTCTGTCACTTTTTATTATTTTTGGTAAAACTTATTTAGTGTATAAAATAATAAAAAAGATACAATATAAAATGAATATCCTGCCAAATTAGAATGAATCTAGGCTTTTCATTTTTAATGGTACACGTGGGTTGCATCCAATAATGTATTGACCAATAGTGAACATAAATATACCGGAGGGGATCTCATCCCCTTGAATGGGTGGTATTTAGTTTTTGCAAAAAAGTGATCGAAAACATCTTTAAGCATGTGAATTGTGGATTTGATGTTGTGACATTTGACTCAATATATCTCCTGAAAAATTGATTTGAATGTATAAAAATATTGTGACAAATATTGCATAACACTCGGATCAATATTATCAGAACTGATTTTGTCTTACTTCACGTAATGATTACTATGTAGTAAATATGACTTGACAAGGTAAACAAGAGTTGGTAAACAAGAGTGAAGAACGAGTCAAGGCTACTGTTTTTTGTGAGGAACAAGTCAAAGTTGTTAGAGATTTTTTCTCCTTAATTGTCTCCAACTAATCCTACCAGCTACCTACCTTTTCCTCAACCTCCATAACCGATCGATGAGCTTTTCGTAGAAGACTCTCTACTATAAATAGAGAGACTACTATAGTGAATCAACATCCAGAACCAGAAAGTAAAAATACCAAGACAGCTCTCGGGATTTCATCTCAGAAATTTGAATCACCAGTGTTGCCTGAGTGTGTTGACAACATTCTGTCCAACATTACAATTAATGTTTAGATTCTAGATTAGTTTTGTATGGAGCGATTGTAATGAGACGTTGTCGATGTCTACTTTGTTAGATTTTTCAGGCAGAATTCATGTGCGACTTCAAGTTTTAATTCCTTTCCGTTTTATCTTGTAAATCTGTAAAGAAAGGAATTTGTACTTTTGTATATAATATATATACAATACATTTGGTCATTGACCATCATAAGTTATATATATATAACTTATGAAAATTTAAACCTTTGTGTTCTTTAAATTCCGCTGCATTTACTTTTTAAAGTTTCTGTTTTGCTAAGTGTTGTTATTGGTGGCAGACGACATAATTTCCGACATTCGGAAACAAAATTGACATTCAATTTATTTCATCTCTTATTTTTATTTTCCACAACATTTGACACCCTTCAAGTGTTATCAGAGTTGGCACTTAACACAATAAGTGTTTGGTCCTGTTGTCATAAGTTATGGATCTGATAAATTCAACTATTGGTAGGCTTCCTATTTTAGATGGATCAAATTATGCGTATTGGCAGATTCACCTACGTTCTCATATCAAATCAATTGATGTTAGGGCATGGAGATATATAACCAATGAGTATGTTGTTCTAATGTTTCCACCAGATGAGGAAGGTGACATATTTGTGAAACCTGAATCCGAATGGACTACAGAAGTAACCATTAGTGCTAGCTTTAACGAAAAAGCCTTAAATGCAATTTTTGGATAGGTTGATATGTATATGTTCAAACTCGTTCAAAACTGCCCCACGACTAAGGATGCATGAGATACTGTACAAATTAACTGTGAAGGTAGCTCAAGTGTTCGTCGAACAAAGCTACGCATGCTCATGAGTAAATATGAACGTTTAAGGATGGAAGAAGCGGATGATATTAAATCTTATTTTGAAAAGTTGATTGACATCTCAAATGAATGTCAAGTGCTTAGTGAACCATTAACCAACACTCAACTTGTTGAAAAGGTTCTCCGTTCTCTTCCTGAAAAGTTCAATTTAAAGATTTGTGCTATTGAAGAAGCTCACAATTTTGCCACAATGGACCTCCATACCTTGATGAGCATTCTCAAAACTTATGAGATGAACATTGAGAATCAAAAGAAATTGTATAACAACAAGAATGTGGCACTTCAAGTTCAATCCCCAGAGAGTCAAATCGAAGAAGAGAATGCGAATCTTGAAGAAATTGGTGATGGTGCAAATGTTTCCTTACTCACTCGAAAATACAATTCGATGGTGAGAAAGTTCAACAGTGAAAGAAATCAATCTAAATCAAAAGAGCACAAAAACCAAGTCTTTAATCAAAAGTCCACTAGATTCCTCCAAATGTACAAAAAGGAAATCAACTAAGAAGAACCAACTCAGATCGTACCAAATTTGATCCCAAACAACTTGAGAGCGTGTAGTGTCACGCATGCTCGGGTTGGGGTCACTATGCTAACGAATGTGCAAACAGTCTTAGAAAATTTGGTAAGAACTTATGGGTTTCTCTTAGTGATGATGAAGGAGAAGAGGAAGGAGATCGTGAAATTGAAATACAAGCAATGCTGGCTACTGTTTTCGAACAGTCTCTATCGGATAATGAAGATGTCGTATACAATGTTGTCTCAAATGTCATATCATTTGCTCCAACATCAGCAACGACATCAACATCTTTGGCGACATCTAAAAGGTATGAATTCTTTAACTATTATGATGTTAATTGCTTTAGTGGTTCTATTTCTGTTAGTTAGGCTGATTGTATGGATCAAGTTGAATGCAAAGATGATATGATTAATGAATTACAAAGTATTTGTAAATCCTTAATCATAGAATCCAATCAACTTGACAAAAAGGTAAAATATTTAACTTATGAGAATTTAGTATTAAAATGCACGATAACCCGACTTGAGGTTGCACTTACCAAAAAAGATATTGAATTTGGTAAGATCCGTGCAAAATTGGATTTAGCCGAAGCAACCTTCTGTAAGCTCAACACGGGGACTTCAAAATAGAATGAGATACTCAACTTTAACCTTCACATGCAGGATTTGAGTACGAAAACTCTCTTAAAATCATATGCTCTACTCTCTTTGATAAAAATGAGAAAATATATTTTGTAAAAAAAAAGGGGGATGAATAATAGGTTCTCATATATGTCAAAGAATATAAAGTTTGTGTGTCATCACTGTAACACCCCTGGACACTTAAGACCATACTGTTTCAAACTTCAAGATTCTGTGAGCAAAATGTTTCCTAAAATGTTGTCCAACATTTCGGATAACAATCGAAGCAACATTTCTAAGCCAAAAGGTAAACAATATTTTAAAAGAGTTTGGGTTCCTAGAAAGGATGTAACATGTAATGTTGCTATAACTGCATTAAGAACTAACATGTCAGGTTCTTGGTACTTTGATAGTGGATGTTCTCGCCACATGACATGTACAAAAGGTTTCTTGAAGAACTATGAGTCATTCAATGGAGAAAATGTGACTTATGGAGGTGGCAGTAAAAACAAAATAATTGAAAAAGGGATTTTGGATGTTTCTGGATTTCCAGCATTAAGAAATGTCTTACATGTTGGGCTTAATGGTTAATTTGATTAGTATTAGTTAACTATGTGATGACGATCTTAAGGTAAAATTTAATAAGAATTCCTGTGAAGTTACGAATAAAGACAATATATGTGTCATGACAGGTACAAGAACATGTAACAATTGATATCTTGTTATAAGACAAGAAACATGCAATAATTCTAAGGTCGATGACACAACAGTATGACATCAAAAGTTGGGGCATGTCAACTACCGCAATCTAAAAAAATTGGTCTCATATGAAGTCGTTAGAGGCATACCTAAACTTAGCCATAAAAGTAAAATTGTATATGAAGATTGTTTGAAAGGTAAACAAACCCGTGTCTCTCATAATGTTGTCCAACACGAAGGACAACATTAAGGTACGTCTCACTGTTTTCAATTGCTATATATGGATTTAATGGGTCCAATTGAAGTAGACAGTCTATGAGGCATGGGGTATTCCTTTGTGATAGTAGATAATTTTTCTAGATATTCTTGGATATATTTTTTGAAAGAAAAATCACAAACGTTTAACATGTTTAAAATCTTGCACTCTAGAATTAGAAATTTATTCTATTCTCCTATTTTTCGGATTAGATATGACCATGGAAAGAATTTGAAAATAGTTCATTTACAAATTTTTGTGAGAAAAATGGAATTTTCCATAAGTTTTCTGCCCCCAAAACTCCTCAACAGAATGAGGTTGCAGAACGGAAGAATAGGACATTGCAAGAAATGGCTAGAGTGATGCTTAGTTCTAAACATTTATCAAAACGTTTATGGGCAGAAGCCTTGAATACTGCTAATCACATCGCTAATAGAGACTATTTGAGGCCAGGAACAAAGATGACACTCTATGAGATTATAAATGGGAAAAAATCAAACTTGCGTTACTTTCAGGTTTTTTGGTGTATTTGTTATATTTTAAATGACAGGAATCATTTGGCAAATTTTGACTCTAAGAGTGATAAAGTAATTTTTGTTGGCTATTCACAAAATAGACATACTTATCGAGTATACAATCTGAGATTCAGAACTGTACAAGAGTCTGTAAATGTTATCTTTGATGATCTTTTTGATGTTTCAGGAAATGCTATTGAAAATAACATTACAGATACAGTGGAAAGTCAACAGATTGTAGTAAAATCGGATGTTGCCACACCTGAAGCAACATCCGAACCAACAATAGAGACCATAGAAGCACTTAAAGATAATTTCTGGATACAAGCAATGCAAGAAGAGCTTGAAAAATTTTCTCGAAATTAAGTCTGGGACATAGTTCCACGCCCAAATGATACAAATGTAATTGGAACTAAGTGGATTTTTAAAAATAAATCAGACGAATCAGGAACAGTTGTTAGAAACAAAGCACGTCTAGTTTCACAAGGTTATACTCAGGTTGAAGAAATTGATTTTGATGAAATCTTCGCACATGTAGCTAGAATCTAGTCGATTAAACTTTTACTTGCTATTGTTTGTTGTCTGAAAAGTACTTTACACCAAATGGATGTAAAGTGTGCCTTTCTTAAATGGTTATCTAGACAAGGAGGTATATGTTGAACAACCAAAAGGATTTGAAGATCCTTATCATCAACACTATGTGTACAAGCTTAAAAAGGCTATGTATGGGTTGAAACAAGCCCCTCGTGCATGATATGATCATTTAACTAACTTTCTTCTTGAATTTGGTTTTAACTGTAGTGAAACTGATTGTACTTTATTTATTAAATGACACGATGTAGATATTATAATTGCTCAAATCTATATGGATGACATAATCTTTGGATCGACTTCACAGTCGTACCTAAATTCATTTGTTAAAGCTATGTCATCGACATTTGAAATGAACATGATTGGAGAATTAACTTTTTTCTTAGGCTTGCAGATAAATCAAAGTGAAGATGAAATTTTCATCTCACAGAGTAAATATGCCAAGAATCTAGTTAATAGATTTGGGTTGGAGAACGTTAAACAGATGAAAACGTCAATGGGTTCATTGCAGAAGGTATGTAAGGATAATGTTTGTGAAAATGCCGACCCAATATTATATCGATCTATGATAGGTAGCCTTCTTTATCTTACTGCTAATCGCCCAGATATTATGTTTAGTGTTTGTGTTTGTGCACGTTTTCAAGCCTGTCCCAAAATGTCTCACTTAAATGTCGTGAAACGTATTATTCGATATGTTGTTGGCACATGTTAGTTGGGAATTTGGTACTCCAAAGACACTAATCCTAACTTAATAGGATTTAGTGACTCAAATTGGGCTGGAGTTATGGATGATAGAAAAAGTACAAGTGGATGATGTTTTTATCTTGACAATAACATTATTTCATGGTATAGTCATAAACAAAACTGTGTCTCACTTTCAACTGCTGAATCTAATTATGTAGCAGTTGGAAGTTGTTGCTCTCAATTAATATGGCTATGACACATGTTAGACGACTATGGATTTACTAGAAACATTTTGATTTTGTACTGTGATAATTTGAGTGCTATAAATATTTTCAAAAATCCAGTTCAGCACTCACGTACAAAACATATTGATATTAGATATCACTTTTTAAATGATTTAGTTGAAAAACAGATAGTTCAAATTGAACATGTTGACACTCTTCATCAACTAGCTGATATTTTTACAAAAGCTTTGGACCATGAGAGATTTTCTAGTTTAAAGAAATATCCTGGTCTTTATAATCTCTAAAAAGACATTTTTTGTGAATGTCGATTGAAATGTTGTCTAACATTTTGGTGACATTTACCTATGTTATATCACTAATTGATTATTGTTGTTATATGGTGCATAACTTTTGGTCACACAAGCATGATTATTCAATAAGAATATGTTATCAAAGTGATATTGTTCTCTCCGATGATATATACATATCATAAAAAAGGAGTATCAAAATAAGGCAAAGTGTAAAGACTCGGATTAATAAAGAAAAAAATATTTTAAAAACACTCTCTTATTTGAACTAGAAGAGCTATATCTAACTTAGACTTCTACTAGACCTAGATATCCCTGTAGGTCTTCCTTACTTAGGGGTTTTGTAAGACTCAAACACTCAACTTTTCACTATATATTCAAAAGACAAAAACTTCAAAGGAAAACCTCTCCTCTCCCCTAACCTTCTTGGACAAAAATTTGCCTTATTGGTGAAGTTTTTGTCTCTTTTTTTTTTCCGGTTTTCCAAGAACAAGGTTGGGAAATATCAAGTGTGCAAGAAGGAGAATAATGGAAGTGTAATAAAAATATTTGAAGAAATAAAGGTGAGTTCTCTCATTCATAAATTCTTAGTAAAATCCTTTGATTTTGAGTTACAATGCATGTTAAAACATAATATGGATGTTGGAAGAGAAATCATGAAAAAAAGTTGTAGTATAACCTGTGATGAATTATTGATATAGTATTATCTTGTAACAAGTTTGAGTCATGGTGATTACAAATTATTTTCGATGAGTTATCTTTGTTATAATGGGACAAAATTTTCTAGGGTTGTATATCTCTCCTTCACGGTCAGATTGAGTCTAAACGGGGCCAAAACCGATATACGATTTGAGAGTTATCGCTGTTTAAAGTTTCTATCTCGGATCGACTGAAATCCAGAGGGGCAGAACGTATAATGAAAAACTGTACAAATCGGTAATGAATCTGAAAGTTTGTGCTAAATACAAGTTCTAGATTTCTCTGTTCTTGACAGTTTTCAACCTTACGGAGATCGATCCGACTTACGGATAAAATGTTATGACTATTTTAATATTGTGTCTTATTTTACTAAATTCTGGCGAGACAATTTTTATTGGGTTATTTCTTTCATAAATTTGTACTAGTTAAACTATGTATTTTCAGAAGAAACTGGATATAGTGACACATTACTATGTTACCTTCGATTCGGCGTAAGAAACGCCTTATTTGGGGTTACGGTTTGAGAGTTATGACCCTTGCATGTTAGAAAAGAAAAGAGTTGAAAGAGTGAAGTATTAATCGAATCTTTTGGAAATATGACTAAGTATGGGAGTCTATTATTGTGATATGCATAACTTTGAGATCTTATGTTCCCAGCATTGTGATCATGTATGATGTGATTTTTGTTGACATTGAAAGCTTCCTTCCAGTAAAGATTCCCTAGGGTGAGCTGGGGAGGACCAGAAGTATAACTTCCCTCCTTAGTAAAGATTCCCGAAGGTGTGCTGGGAAGGATATTATGCCTGATGTGATTATTGTAGACTTGAAGGCTTTTTTCTAGTAAAGATTCCCTAGGGTGAGCTGGGAGGATTAGAAGTATAGTTTCCTTTTCTGGTAAAGATTCCTACGGGTGAGCCGGGAGGGCCAAGAGTGGTTTTTCTCTCCAGTAAAGATTCCAGAAAGTGAGCTGTGAGAGGATATTTGTGAGTGAATAATTATTATTGGCTTATACATTGAAGGTGTTGTAAGATGGTTTCATAACGTGCTTATAGTATGATTGTACTTAGAACATTGCGAGGTTGCTTTGAATTTATAAGGCGAGGTTCTCACTCAGCCCCGGATGGTAGGGCTAACTCTTTTTATCTAACATGTTTCAGGAAAACATGACAAAGGGAAAGCTCTGCAACAGGGCTAGCGATCGTTCCGCAACCTCACTGTTCCACCAATCCATTGATTCGGATTTGGTGAATGTTATCCTTGAATGAGTATGTTTGAGGGACTAAGTTTTGTTATCTCAGGAGAATGCCCCACTTGAGATTGTTTTTCTTTTAGTTTCGAACATCTCATTCTATATATGAACTTTCATTGAGTCTAGATAGAAATTTTGGTTGCACGAGTACGGGCTCGCGCGTTCATTAAAGAAATACAAAGATAGAGCTAACATGATTATATTATTTCCACACTTATATACATGCTTAATTTAGAAAGAATATATCTTAATGGTTCACCTGGGAAGGGATAGTTGCTCAGGTGCCATCACGCCCTAAGGGAAGACTTGAGATAAGTCGAGGCGTGACAAGTTGGTATCAGAGCGCAACCAGGTTAGGGGATTCAAGAAAATTTCTTTGAGTTGGGTGTTGAACGATTACTTATTGCGACGGTGTGCGTGCCACCTTAGTAATAAGTTAACGAGATTACATCCTAAACAGTTTCACTTCCTTCATACTCTTCTCGTGCCTATCTTGAGTCTTCTCAAATACTTGGTTCTCGTACTACCTCCTTCAAAGTATTATGGAAGGGGATTATGCAACGATAAACTAACTAACAATTATTTTATAGTTATGGTTACAATACGAGTTCCAACCAAGAGTGAAGTGCTCATTGAAACGAAAAGGATAATGCGAGCTCAGGAGGATTTCATGGACCGTAGGATGGACTCATGAGACGATTTTGGTGCGTATATGGATGACACAATCGCATGTTATATAGATTTGCTTAAGGCTAGACAGAAGAGGCATTCATTTGACCCGGCCTTTTTTAATTATCCGATTGGATTCATACTATAAATAATAGTCAACTCCATCTCAGGAGATTTCCACTTCTCGTTTAGAAGAGCAAAGATGCTATGTAGAGATAGTAAAGAAGGCTCCTTGCTAAAATTTCTACGTCAAGTGAAGAAATTCTAGAAGATGAAGGAAAGAATGTAGGATATGGAAAGGGAGGCAAGGAAAAAGGTTCACAAAGAGCTGAATGCCAACCTACGGAATAGGCGAGTTTGAGTTGGAGATATATAGTGGGTGACGGAGAATTATCTGATAACAATGTTATGTCATTTGAGAGTATGATGGAATAAAGTATTATGAATGCAAGAAAGAAATAATATCGTTATATTTTTTTATTTTTCTTGTGGTGTTTGGGGAGTTAAAATAGACGTCCTTTCTTTTAAAATATGAGAGCGCTTGTCTTTACAGAAAATGGTAGACTCACAATGTCAACCCCAAGAGTTCTGGCACAGGAACCGAGGGCTCAAAAAGATGTTTACCATGAAGCTCATATACCTCCGGTTAAAAGTGCAGTGTCTCAAGATAGTGTGGCAAATGTTGAAGAAAATAAGAGTCAAGCGGCCCAGGAAACGGTGGGACAAAAGTTAGATAGACTAATAGAGTTGATGATAGTTGTAGCCCCACACCTGGTTCAGCCTACACCTAGTGTCTCAGTGATGGCCCCGATCCAAAACCCGAGAGCCTAGGAATCGGTTATGACTGCACCACTGGCTGAAAAAGTAGGAGCTCAGTCGGTACCGGATAGACAATGGGCGAATTTTATGAGGATAATGAAGTATATCTTCACTGGGAAGGACTCCAAGTTTGACCCGATAGTGTTTCTCGACGAGGTGGAAGACCTACTATTTATCTTGGGATGTGTAAAAACGCATGACATCAATTTGGTAGGAGAAATTTTAGAAGGAATCGTCCCCCGATGTCATCATCGATGATGTGGGGGGAGTTCAGAGCTGCATTTGTTGAAAAGTACATGCCTAACACCCAAAAAGATGAGCTCAGACGTGAGTTTGAATAGTTGAAACAAGGAGACAATAGTGTGTAAGAATATACCTAGTTCGTGTGATTGTCGGCATACAACGCACATATTATTCCTACGGAAAAGGAGAAGGTCAAAAGATTTATCGAGGGTTTGAATTCGAACTTGACAGAGAAGGTAGTGGCATTAGCCAATGTTCGGACTTACCTTCAGATCGTTGACATATCAATGAGTGTAGATAGTTTTGATAAAGCAAAAATAGAGTATTCACAGAAGAGGTTTCGATCGTCGGGATCCTTTAATCAGAATCAAAACCAGAGGCAAGAAGTTAGTAGGGGTTCTTCAAAGCCGAGCTAATCAGTAGACCAGTCTCATCGTGGGCCCCAAGGATATAAATGGTCTAATTATCAAGGTAGCAATGTCAAGGCCACCAACCCTAACGTGAAAAGTGACAGACCGGTCAGTAAGGTCTGTCAAAAGAAACATTTTGGGGAATGCATGTTCAAACAAAAATGTTGTTATAACTGTGGGGAAATAAGCCACTATATCAAAAATTGCAAGAAGAGAACCCAAACCCAGGTTTCTCATGGGAGGTCAGAAGCAATCACAGCTGCCCATAAGAGAAATCAGGGAAACCAATCACGACAGAGTTAGGGTTGTCAACAGTCCAACAATCCTAACCGGCTATATGCTTTGCCCCATAGGAATGAGGCGGAGACATCTAATGCGATGGTCATAGGTATTTTATGGGTCTCAAGTATTCCTGCACTTGTATTATATGATCACGGTTCTACATTTTCGTACGTGTCAATCGATTTTGCTAAGAATCTACATGTAGAACCTTCTTGTTTAAGTGAACCCTTTGAGGTCATGGAACCAGTGGGGGCCTCGGTTTGGGCGTTTCGGGTATTTAAAAAATTTCCGTTAGAGGTAAATGGTAGAAAAATAATAGCAGATTTAGTATTACTTGATATGGTAGACTTTGACATTATTTTAGGTATGGATTGGTTGTAAGCATGTTATGCCATGTTGGATTGTCGGCAAAAGGTTGTAAAATTATCTTTTTTCGGGGAACCATAAGTTTTTATAAGGGGTAGAATTGGGACACCCTCGAGTTGGCTTATTTCCTATCATAGGGCTCAAAAGTTATTAAGGAGTCACGAAGTGGAATACTCTTACTTGGCTAATATAGTAAATACCCAAAAAGAGTCCCTAAAGATACATATTGTCCCTATTGTTCGCAATTTTTAGAGGTTTTCCCTGAGGATATTCCAGGCCTTCCTCCGGACAGGGAAGTGGAGTTCGCCATAGAGTTAATTTCGGGTACAAGACCCATCTCCATTCCTCCATAACGAATGGCCCCAAATGAACTGAGAGAGTTAAAAAACAATTGAAAGATCTTCTGGATAAGGGCTTTATAAGGCCTAGTGTTTCCCCTGAGGCGCACCAGTCCTTTTTGTGAAAAAGAAAGATGGTTCACTCCGAATGTGCATCGATTATCGACAACTCAATAAGGTCACGATCAAGAACCGATACCCATTACCAAGAATCGATGATCTTTTTGACAAACTTCAAGGAGCCAGCTATTTTTCCAAGATTGACCTCCATTCGAGATATCACCGGCTGAAAATAAATCCTAATGATATACCTAAAACAGCCTTTAGGACCCGATATTTCCATCATGGGTTCTTGGTCATGTCTTTCGGGTTAACCAATGCTCCAACAATTTTTATGGATATTAAAAACAGAATCTTCAAACCATTCTTATATTTGTTCGTGATTGTATTCATCGATGATATTCTAATTTATAGTAAGAGTGCTGAAGAACATGAAGCGCATATAAGGGTAGTGCTTCAAATCTTAAGACAGAAGAAACTTTATGCTAAATTTTCAAAGTGTGAATTTTGATTGGAAAATGTGGCTTTCTTGGGCCATGTTGTGTCAAGGGATGGAGTTATGGTAGACCCCCAAAAGATAGAAGTAGTGAAGAGCTGGCCAAGGCCTACCACTCTGACATAAATTAGGAGTTTCTTGGGTTTGGCTGGGTATTATAGAAGATTTGTAGAAGGTTTCTCTAGTCTCGCTGCTCCTTTGACCCAATTGACTCAGAAATCGATTAAGTACCAGTGGTCAGAGGCGTGCGAGGCAATTTTTTAGAAGTTGAAGGAGTTATTGACTACTACGCCAGTCCTCACCTTACCATCGGGACAAAAATGGTTCATAGTCTATTGTGATGTCTCTAAAGTTGGGTTAGGATGTGTCTTGATGCAGTTTGGAAAAGTTATTGCGTATGCATCTTGACAATTGCTGATGTATGAGAAGAATTATCCAACTCATGAATTGGAATTGGTCGCGGTAGTGTTCGCCTTACGAATATAGAGACACTATTTGTATGGGGTGCATGTAGATATATTTACAAATCACAAGAGTTTATAGTACATAACCATGCAAAAAGATTTGAACATCTGACAAAGGATATGGTTAGAGTTGCTTAAGGATTATGACCTTAGCATTCTCTACTATCCTGGAAAAGATAATGTGGTGGTTGACGCACTCAGTAGGAGATCAATGGGTAGCTTGGCCCACTTGGCAATACAAAAGAGAGATATTGTTCGTGAGGTACAAAAATTGGGAAACCTCGGGGTTAGTTTAACTAAGGCCGGCGAAGGAAGGGTGGCGGTGCATGATACCTCTTAATCTGCCTTAGCTTCGGAAATAAAAGAAAGTTAGTTTGAGGATACGGAGTTTGTTAGATTTTGGGAAATGATCCAACGAGGAAAACCTTCATAGTTTACGATAGGAGACAATGACGGTACCCTTCGGTATAAGGGTAGGTTATGTGTTCCTAAGGTAAGAGACCTAAGAAAGAAGATCTTGGATGAGGGTCACAACACCAGGTATTCTATTAATCCAGGATCAACGAAGATGTATAAGGATCTCAAGGCAAATTACTGATGGGACGGAATGAAGAGGGATGTTGCAGAGTTTGTCGGAAGGTGTCTTACGTGTCAACAGGTAAAAGCTGAACATCAAAAACCCGGCGGACTACTTCAGGACATTGGTGTCCCTGTGTGGAAATGTGAGGCAATTCATATGGATTTGTGATTGGCCTATCGAAAACTCGAGAAGGCTATGATTCTATCTAGGTGATTGTATATCGACTTACAAAGTCAACCCATTTCCTACCTGTCAAGACTATGTATCGGGCACCGCAGTATGCACAGATTTATTTGAAAGAAATAGTGAGGTTACACGGGATTCCATTACAAATTATTTCGGATAGGGGTTCCTAGTTCACCTCACACTTTTGGCAAAGTTTTCAGCAGGGCCTTGGGACAAAGGTTAAGTTGAGCACGACTTTCCATCCGCAAATAGATGGACAAGCTGACCGAACAATTCAAACATTGGAGGACATTGCGGTCTTGTGTGCTGGACTTTCGGGGCAATTGGTTGGACCATCTATGTCTAATTGAGTTTACCTACAACAACATGGCTCCGTTTGAATCATTGTATAGGCAAAAATGTAGATCTCCACTTGGGTGGTTCGAGGTGGGCAATGCACAATTGTTCGGACCTAAAGTCATTCAAGAAACGAACGATAAAGTGCAGATAATTTGGGAGTGGATCAAAGCGGCTCATAGCCGTTATAATTCTTATGCGGATAATCACAAAAGAGATCTCGAATTTCAAGAAGGGGAGAAAGTGTTTTTAAAAGTCTCTCCAATGAAGGGGGTGATGCGATTTGGCAAGAAAGGAAAGTTGAGCCCAAGGTTTATTGGACCATATGAGATCTTAAGAAGAGTGGGGAATGTGGCTTACAAACTAGCACTTCCACAAGAATTAGAAGCGGTGCATCCGGTATTCCATGTGTCAATGTTACGAAAATACTTGAACGATCCAAGTCACGTCATCCGACCCCAAGAGATAGTCTTAAACGAAGAGCTTCAATATGAAGAAATTCCAGTGGAAATACTGGATAGGAAGATTAAGCGCCTTAGGAATAAATATATTGCTTCCGTGAAAGTCCTATGGAAAAATCCTCCACAGAAGAAGCAACCTGGGAAGTCGAAGACGCGATAAAAGTCAAATATCCATTCCTGTTCGGGTAAGGTAATAAGATGTATTAAGTGGTATTTCATGTGTGTGCAGTTTGTGTGTCTATGTGCGTATGTTACGATTTGCTTAAGGAGGGGAGAATGTAAAGACCCATATATTAATAAAGAAAAAAAAATATATTTTAAAAATACTATCTTATTTGAACTAGAAAAGCTATATCTAACTTAGACTTCTACTAGACCTAGATATCCTTCTAGGTCTTCCTTACTTAGGGGTTTTGTAAGACTCAAACACTCAACTTTTCACTATATCTTCAAAAGCCAAAAACTTCAAAGGAAAACCTCTCCTCCCTCCTCACCTTCTTGGACGAAAATTCACCTTTTTGTTGAAGTTTTTGTCTCCTTTTTTTTTTTCCTGGTTTTCCAAGAGCAAGGTTGGGAAAAGGTCAAGTGTGCAAGAAGGAGAATAGTGGCAGTGTAATAAAAATTTTTGAAGAAATAAAGGTGAGTTCTCTCACTCACAAATTCTTAGTAAAATTCTTTGATTTTGAGTTACAATGCATGTTAAAACATAATATGGATGTTGGAAGAGAAATCATGAAAAAAAGGGTGTAGTATAACTTGTGATGAATTATTGATATAGTATTATCTTGTAACAAGTTTGAGTCATAGTGATTGCGGATTGTTTTCGCTGAGTTATCCTTGTTATAATGAAATGAAATTTTCTAGGGTTGTATATCTCTTCTTCAAAGTCAGTTTGAGTCCAAACGGGGCCAAAACCGATATACGGTTTGAGAGTTATTGATGTTTAAAGTTTCTGCCTCGGGACAATTGAAAAACAGAGGGGCAGAACGTATAACGAAAAATTGTACAAATAGGTAATGAATGTGAAAGTTTATGCTAAATAAAAGTTCTAGTTTTCTCTGTTCTTGACAGTTTCCGACCTTACAGAGATCGATCCGACTTACGGATAAAAAGTTATGACTATTTTAAGATTGTGTCTTATTTTACAAAATTCTGGCGAGACAGTTTTCATAGGGTTATTTCTTTCATGAATTTGTACTAGTTAAACTAAGTATTTTCAGAAGAAACTGGACATACTGATACATTACCGTGTTACCTTCGACTCGGCGCAAGAAACGCCTTATTTGGGGTTACGGTTTGAGAGTTATGACCCTTGTAAGTGAGAAAAGAAAAGAGTTGAAAGAATGAAATATTAATCGATTTTTTTAGAAATATGACCAAGTATGGGAGTCTATTATTGTGATATGCATGACTTCGTGATCTTATGTTCCCATAATTGTAATCATGTATGATATGATTTTTTTTGACATTGAAAGCTTCCTTCCAGTAAAGATTCCATAGGGTGAGCTGGAAAGGACCAGAAGTATAACTTCCCTCCTCGGTAAAGATTTCCGAAGGTGAGCTGGAGAGGAAATTATGCTTGATGTGATTATTGTAGACTTGAAGGCTTCTTTCTAGTAAAGATTCCCTAGGGTGAGCTGGGAGGATTAGAAGTATAGCTTCCTTTCCCGGTTAAGATTTCTACGGGTGAGCTAGGAGGGCCAGGAGTGGTTTTCCTCTCCAGTAAAGATTCTCGAAGGTGAGCTGGGGGAGGAGATTTGTGAGTGAGTAATTATTATTGGCTTATACATTGAAGGTATTGTAAGATGGTTTCCTAACGTGCTTATTGTGTTTATAGTATGATTGTACTTAGAACATTGCGAGGTTGCTTTGAATTTGTAAGGCGAGGTTCTCACTCAGCCCCGGATGGTAGGGCTAACTCTTTTTATCTAACATGTTTTAGAAAAGCATAACAAACGGAAAACTCCACAATTGGGCTAGCGATCGTTCCGCAGCCTCACTGTTCTACCAATCCATTGCTTCTGATTTGGTGAATGTTATCCTTGAATAAGTATGTCTGAGGGACTAAGTTTTGTTATTTCAGGGGAATGCCTCACATGAGATTATTTTCTTTTAGTTTCGAACTTCTCATTCTATACCTGAACTTCCATTGAGCCTAGATAGAAATTTTGGTTGCATGAGTACGGACTCACACGTTCATTAAAGAAATACAAAATGGAGCTAACATGATTATATTATTTCCGCACTTAGATACATGCTTAATTTAGAAAGAATAGATCTTAATGGTTCGCCTGGGAATGGATAGTTGCTCAGGTGCCATCACGCCCTAAGGGAAGACTTGAGATAAGTCGGGACATGACACAAAACCTTTACAAATATTTGGCAACTTGTGAAAAATGGGCAAAGCCCGTGAAAAGATATTGTTCCTATTCTATAGGAGTATCAAGTGCTTCAAAAGAGATTTGAAAATATCATAAAAGTATTCTTATTTTTTACACGAAAAAATCCTTTATATGTATTAAATGATTAGATCAAGGACACGATGAGAAAATGTTACATTGGTTCAGAGGTCAAACTCATAAACTGCATATAAAATGTGTCTTGGTTTGTTGCCAAATCTGAAAATTCTTGTAGGATCAAAATACTTGTGTCATCCAAAATGTTGCTAACTTTGTTGTTGACATTTTCAGAATTTGATATGTGTTGAGATGTTACTCTTATCTGATTTTTAAAATAGCAGATTTTACTCCCTGTTATATGCCTTGTTTAATGGAATTTCAGAATTTAAAATTATCAGATTAAATTTTATTCTTACCGTGATGTTTATTTTTATCCCAATATTTTAGGTGTAAGTTATTATGTAAAATTAAAACACCTAAAAATAAGGGATTTTCGTTGCTAAGAAAAAGTTTGCCATGTATATAAATATTTCTCTCATTTGCTATTATTTTATCATTTTCATAAAAAATGGAGGGAAAATCACATCGGGTATACATCTACCTACCTGACCGATGGAATCATCAAATCAAACTCCAATCTCTATTAGAAACCCTAACTTCTCAAAACCTTTCCCAAATTTTCACCAATGAAAACATCACCAATGTCAGAACAAATGTCATTCAACATCCACTCCAACAGTCCAATGAGCACAAGCCCTACAATGAATACGGAGGCTTCCGAGCACAATGATCCCCAGCAAATAGAACAACCATCATCTTCCTCCAATCTCCCAGAAAACCCATGTACAACAATAGTGTTTAAAGGACAGAGTCATCGACTTGCCCTGGCAAAAAGAAGCTGAAAGTGAAAATGTTGCCAGAAATGTCACAAACATTCTGGAAAACACTGGTCCAGGACAGTTTACACTGTCTACAGAATGACTTATGGATCAAATTGGAAAAATCAACTAACAAATTTCTGAGGTTGATGTTGCAAAAAATGCTCTGATACAAGCTAGAGACTATTTCATGATGATACTTTCTTCACAAAAAGGGGGAGATGATGCTGATGCAGGGGGAGGAAGCTAAATGTTGTTATGCAGAGGAAGTTGAAGCTGTTATACAGGAGTAGAAAGTTGCTGAAAACTACTGCTGCTGTATGATGAGCAAAGAGGGAGTTGTTGCTATTGTCGATGTTGTATGAGGATCTTTCATGGATTGATATTGATATTTGTTGACAATGGATATTTCTATTTGTGGTTTGTATATATTGGATGATATGTGATATGCGTGCTCATTTTTTTTTCTTTTATAATCTTATGGATTGATATACACATGTTTGCTTGTATGCCATCATATGTTAAAGGGGAGCATGACCTTAAAATTGTTGATTACAGATGTCGGACAACATTTGTGACTACACCATAAGTCAACTTTACATTTTAACGAGTATAGTGAAGAAAGGCAAAAAAGAGGAGATTGTTAATGTTGAATTTGATGTTGTGACATTTGACCTAACATATCTCCTGAAGTATTGATTTGAATGTATAAGAATGTTGGGGAAAATGGTGTACAACACTCGGACCAATATTTTCAGAACTGATTTTGCCTTACTTCACGTAATGATTACTATGTAGTAAATATGATTTGACAAGGTAACACGGGAGTTGGAAAATACGTGTGAAGAACGAGTCAAGACTACTGCTTTTCGTGAGGAACAAGTCAAAGTTGTTAGAGTTTTTTTCTCCTTGATCGTCTCCAACTAATCCTACCAGCTGTCCACCTTTCCCTCAACCTTCACAACCGATTGATGGGCTTTTCAAAGAAGACTCTCTACTATAAATAGAGAGGCTACTACAGTTAATCATCATCCAGAATTAGAAAGTAAAAATACCAAGAGAGCTTTCGGGATTTCATCTCAGAAATCTGGATCACCAGTGCTGTCTGAGTGTGTTAACAA
This sequence comes from Anisodus acutangulus, assembly GCA_029783415.1. Taxonomy (NCBI): domain Eukaryota; kingdom Viridiplantae; phylum Streptophyta; class Magnoliopsida; order Solanales; family Solanaceae; genus Anisodus; species Anisodus acutangulus. The sequence continues at coordinate 16,529,636 of CM056495.1, forward strand.
TATTCTGTCCAACACTACAATTACTGTTTAGATTCTAAATTAGTTTTGTATGGAGCGATTGTAATGAAAGGTTGTCTATGTCTACTTAGTTAGATTTTTAGGCAGAAATCATCTGCGACTTCAACTTTTAATTGCTTTCTGTTTTATCTTGTAAATCTGAAAAGAAAGATATTTGTACTTTTGTAGATAATATATATATACAATACATTTGGTCAATGACCATCATAAGTTATATAAGTTATTATATAACTTATAAAAATTTAAACTTTTGTGTTCTTTAAATTCCGCTGCATTTACTCTTTAAAGTTTCTGTTTTGCTAAATGTTGTTACTGGGGTCGACGACATAATTGCCGACATTCGGAAACAGAATTGACATTCAATTTATTTCATCTCTTATTTTTATTTTCCATAGCATTTGACACCCTTCAATAGTTATGCCTCCGAAAATATTTCTGATGTTGTGGGTTCGAATCCTAGCAAAGTCAAAAAGAAAAAAAATCGCAAGACAAGATTTCATAGAAATTATGCCTTAAAGGGGCATATTTTTTATGTAACTATGTCTGAAGGTGAAGTTTCTTTGCAAAATTAAGATTATGTCTTGTCCGGCTAGTTAAATAGAAATTATGCCCAGTGGGCATAGTCTCTATATAACTTTGACCGAATAGATATAATTTCTATGAAAATTTTGCCTTGAGATTTTTTTTTTGCTTCTGCTTGAATTCGAATCCAAAATCTCTGATTTAGTAGACCCGCGAATAAAAAATACTTTGGCCTATAAATTTTTATTAAATAAGTAGGGAAAAAAAATTTAAAGATCATCAAATTTAGGGACAAAAATTAAAGATCAGCCCGTATGAAGGGCAATCCACACAATGTTTTTGTAGATATTTGCCCGTAACACATAGCGAAAATAAAAAAATAGAGAAATAATGGAATATTATGTAGACATTATATTTAAGCGAAAGTGATTACCTAAATATAAACAGTTGCTCTCCAATTTTTTTTTTTTAAAGATATAAATAAATAAAAATAATACATTTTGAGAACTTGACCATACAAACTACTAATATGTATTATTAATTTCTAAATTTTTCAAATTACATTTCTAAAAGTATACAACATACATACCTATTGCAGTACATAATGTTTTTAGTACAGATTTGTAAATAATATTTTCTACTGGGGTAATTATGAAAATGAACAATCTGTAATTTATGAAGGTTTAGGGGAAACAAATATAATTTTCCCTAAAATCTGAAACGAAAAAGACGGACAAACAAAAATACATAGAAGCTGTCTTTACCAAAATTCCTTCAATACCCATCCTCCAAACAACGCGTGTTGCAGAGCAGTGTCGTCATCATCATCAGTTACCAATTTTATTTTTCCATTAAAATTGCAAGGTACCTCTTTTTTCTATGTTTTTGGATTTTTTTCCAACAAAAATGTATGTACATCTTGATCTGGTGTGTATTTTGGTTCAATTTTTGTTAAAGATTGATTATTGAGTATTAGAGGGGAAAGAATGAAATGGGTATTAGAAATTTGTAACCTTTCTAAAAAAAAAAGATTATTTAGTATTTTTTAGAGCATGAAATGGGTATTAGAAAATTGTAATCTTTCTAAAAAAAGAAAGAAATATTATTTAGTATTTTTTAGAGAATGAAATTAGTATTAGAAAATTGTAATCTTTCTCAAAAAAGAAAGAAAGATTATTTAGTATTTTTTAGAGAATGAAATTGGTATTAGAAAATTGTAATCTTTCTCAAAAAAGAAAGAAAGATTATTTAGTATTTTTTAGAGAATGCAATTGGTATTAGAAAATTGTAATCTTTCTCAAAAAACTGAAAAAAAAAAGATTATTTAGTATTAGAGAATGAAATGGGTCTAGATAAAGGGGAAAGGATATACAAGAATTGTATAGTTGAGTTCAACTATTTTGGGATTTAAACAGTAATTATTTTGCTGTTGGGAGTTTGCTAGGTGATTGTAGGAAGGGTTTAGTATCAATTTTGTTCTTTCTTCATGATCTTGGTATGATTTTTATGTTAAACTTGTATTTGCTCTCTTGGGAAAAAGTTAGGTTTTTTTTCTTTCTTGTTGGCTTTACATATTTTGAGGGAGGAATAAACTATAAAGATTCTATCTTGGGGTTCAATTGGACTCAGTAAAGAACCAAGTTGAAAGTTTGGGTGGACTAATAATGCTGTCTTTTATCTGAATTCACTCCCAAAAGAAACATTTTGTACTTTCTAAGCTTCATTCCATCTTTGGTGTAGTATAAATTAATTGTTTTGATTTATCTAAACAAATGGAAGACATTTTTAGTTTCTTCATTTGGGTATGCAACTGGTGGATTTGTCAACGAATTGGTATGATTTCATAGTGTCTTTTGCTAAGAGTTTATCGGGAACTGAAGTATAAATATATATCTTATTGATACACAATATGAATACTGAAATTTGATTTTGATATCAAAGAAGTTGTGCATAAGGGGCACTATCTTCTTACTGTAGTTTCTTTTTTTCTTAACCCAGTTTCTATATGCAAGTATTCTGTTTTCTCTAGGGAGAATATGTAAATTTTTCTTTTCATCTTACAGCAAAATTTACACATTGTCTGTTACAGATTGTGTGTTGTATTTTTCTGACTAAATTGGAAGTGCATTGCACTGCAAAGAAGTTGTGATTAAAGTTACGAGTTGATTGGTTAGATGGAATAGGAAAGAAAGGAAGGGAGTGGGTGAGAAAGATAGTACATATTCTAGTCAAAATTACTGTCTTATTTATTTCATAATTCTTTTTCTTTCCAACATAGCCAATCAACACCTTAGTCTTCTGATACGATCTTAGTGAGAATCTTTCGTCCAACTGTGCTGTACTTGTTGCTACTTCCTAGTATTGTTAGATCTTAATGAGCTAAGGGGTCATTTGGTAGCTCATTAGAGTTATACAAGTATTAGTAATGCAGGGATTAGTTATGTATGTTTTCATAATGCAGGGATTAGTTATGCAGGGTGTAGTTATGTAGGGTTTAGTTATTCATATATTAGTTATTCCATCTTCTACCTTATATAAGATAATACATAGATTCCCCCATGACTTATACATATATTAGTTATGCGGAAAGGAAAAAAACATGAACCAAACATTGTATTAGCAATTATGTTTTTTTTTTGAGGTAAAGGTAACTTATGTTTTATGTGGAAAAGAGAAAAAAAGCAACCAAACATTGTATAACTTATGCTAGATTCTATGGTGGAGATTATTATTCCCCATTTTTGTAATCAACCAATATATAAAGTCATGCTAGTTTTAATACATGGATAAGTCCTCCTGAACCAGCAACCAAATCACCCCTAAGTTCCTAATTCGAAATTTTTTCAACAGGTAATGGCAGTGGAGGAAGATATTGATCTTTCAGATTTGAAGTACCAACTTAGCCAAACACATGTTAGTTGGAAGCAAGAGATGGAGAAAAGCGAGTCCCAAGTAGATGCCTTGCAAGCAAAACTATTAGATGTAAAAGCTTTCATTACTGCGTCAGAAGAAGATACAAAGAGAGAATTAGATGTTCTTTCGCGTAGAGTCAGAACCGCTGCAACATTAATGACGTATTTGAACGCTAAAGCAAAAGTCATGGCCGTTCCTGATTTGGCCTTTACCTCGTGCGGTATAAAAGAACTATATGGAGTCGGACTTATTGATAAAAATGGTGTACCCTTTTCCAGTTGGTCAAAGGACATAGATCTCTCGTCTTTTGATGATGTCACCGATGATGAACAAGATGGATCTTATATGAGTGAATTACTCAGAAGCGTACAAATGGTTACGGATGTTATGGAAAATCTTGTGAAGAGGGTTATAATGGCTGAATCGGAAACTGCTTTAGAGAAGGAGAAAGTAACAATAGGCCGGGAAGAGATTGAAAGAAAGGCAGTTCAGATTGAAAATATGTCTACTAAGTTAGAAGAGATGGAAAAGTTTGCTTTGGGTACGAATTGTATCTTGAATGAGATGCGTCAGAGAGTTGAAGATTTGGTCGAAGAAACTTCTAGACAGAGGCAGCGAGCTGCAGAAAATGAGCAGGAGCTTTGTTGTGTTAAGAGAGATTTTGAGTCTCTGAAATCCTATGTCAGTAGTCTCATTAGTGTCAGAGAAACACTTCTGTCATCAGAAAAGCAATTCCAGACAATTGAAATGCTTTTTGAACGGTCAGTATAACTCTTTCGCTTGAACAGAATCTCCCTTATCATAAAATGATGGTAGATCTGTTTATTTATGTTCTCTAAGTACTCGTGGTCAGTGGGCCTGTGATATCAGAAGAGACTAATGCTGAATATATTGTTATATCATGTCTTTTAATACTTGCAATGCAGTTTACCCAGAGTATATACTTTTCAATATCTTATGGCACACCTTTCTAAATCAATAGGGTTAGAATTTAAGTATGCGCCCAACATTATACACATTTACTGGAACATATGTTTTCTTAACAAGTTATTCACCAATTCACTTGGGGTCGTTTGGTTGTTGGTTAGAGTTATGAAGATATTATTAATGCAATGCAGGGATTAATTAAGCAGGGTTTAGTTATGCAAAAATAAGTAATGCAGGAATTAGTTATGCAGAGAATGCATGAATTATTTATTTGGATGTTTGGTTTGTTGTATTGGAAATTAATATACATTATAATATTCTTAAACTAAAATGTTTGTCTACAATGCATGATAAAATGCTTCATCTTTAAAAATGAGGCGTGCTGAGGCAAGGTATATAGTTGGCACGTGAAAGCACTGCAATTAAAGCAATAAATTGAAGTATGGAGTGATAGAGAGTAAATTTGTTATTTCAATTGTTTTATACATGTATACTAATTCCTGTATTAGTTATTCCATCTTCTACCCTGCATAAAATAATATATAAATTGCCTAGTGCATGTTATCTCTCCTGTGTGGTTTGCGGGCTATTACACAGGAGCAGGGTTTACCTTGTGCGCACCTGAAGGGTAGCGGCTGCGGGTTCCCTTGTCATAAAAAAAATGTCAATTGACTCATAACTTATACCTGTTTTATTTGTGGGATTTTTGAAATGATAACCAAGCGGCATACTTGGTGTGCTGAATTTTATAAAAAGCAACTAAAATGGTACCAAACATGGTATTAGCTATGCTAATTTTAATACATGAGTAACTCCCTTCCTAAATAATAGCCAAACGACCCCTTAGACTTTGCATTTTGCGCTAAGCATTTCTTCCAGCCATATTTCTCCATGACACCCGAGTGTTATCCTGGGGAGTGGGTTATAATTAATTTCCAATGTCTCTGAATGTCAGCCATATGACTCATACAATGTATCAAGCACTAGGTTCTTTGAGGCTTGGTTTCATTTGTATGTACAAAAACAATACAAAATGAAATGGACTACTTGAATTAAAATTTATGGGTGTGTTTGGTATGAAGGAAAATGTTTTCCTGACAATGTTTTTTTTTTTAGAAACTGATACTGTTGTATTCAACATTAAGGGTAGGCTAACAACCTCTAAAAAGAGAAAAAGAAGAGCAGAAGAAAGCTACTTACAAAGATCGTAGGAATTCTACAAGTTGATCTACTTCTATGCATTGTTCTTTGCACCAAAAATAATAAGATAATTTTTCCTAGAAAATGTTTTATTAGAAAATAAGTGAGGGTTTTACTTATTTTCTAGTGTTTGATAAGTAAGCAAAAAAAATATTACCCAACAACAACATACCCAGTGAAATCCCACAACGTGGGGTCTGGAAAGGGTAGAGTGTACGCAGACCTTACCTCTACCTTGGTAGGTAGAGCGGCTGTTTTCGGGAGACCCTCGGCTCAAGAAAAAGATAATCACAAGCAAAGCAAAGCAAAAAAATATTACCCAAGAGCATTTAAATGTAATCTAGCAAAACACTATGAGTGTGAGGGTTTTGGGGTTGGTGGGGGTAGGATGCTCAAGGGGTTGGGGTTGGGGGTGTTGGGTGGGTGGGGAGGAGACAACGAACTAGGACTGTCACTTAGAGAACTTGTTTTCCCTACTTCCATTAGGGAAATCATTTTCCTCATTTTTAAGAAACTTGTTTTCCACAACATTTTGACCAACCAAACATGAGAAAATTGGAAAATATTTTCTGGAAAATGCTTTCTGCCGTACCAAACACACCCTAAGAATGAGGAATCCTCCTTTTTTTAGTGCAAAGGTTTAAAGGTTGAATATAGGCTAGTGTTATGGCATGTCCTAGGGCACAGAACTTAGAACAAGAAGGTCTGACTGCAGGTTTGTAAAAGCTCTTCTTTGATCCAACTAATGAAAGTAGTGATTAACCATTTTTCACATTTTTTTTTAGAATGGTAAGATTTATAAACAGAGCAGTGAAGCACAACGTTTGTGACAAAATACACGCAAATAAGTTCCTTTACATCACTGTAGGAAGCTGAAAAAGTCTAACATCTTATCCGTTGTATTAACATCTTCTACTCTACACCAAAAAACCAAAAAGATACACATTTATATTTAAATGTATGTATATTTTCATAATTGCTTTCAAAACGTCGTCGATTCCTTTCCTTCCAAATCACCTACCATATGCAAGAAGGAATGCTCTCCTAGATTCTTCTTTTCTTCTTCCGAATACCCTTATCAGTCCAACAATGCAGTAATTGTTTTATAGTAGTCCTAGTCATCACCCAACTTAACTTCTTTGTTTTTACCCCTCATTTTGGAGGATCTATAGGGTTTTCACACTTCCCCTCCAGCGTGACTCGAACCCTGGACCTACCGGTCGTGGGTGGAGGTGCTTTACCAATTGAGCAACCCTCACTTGTGTACTGCCAACTTAACTTAAAAAATGTTAAAAAGCAGATCAACATTTGAGTGTCCTATCCATGCATCATGCCAAAAAAGAGTTTTGTCACCATTACCAACCAAAGTCTTTGTGTTTCTAACAAAGTCATCCCACAAACTTCTTATATGTTTCCAAACAATGTGCTGAGTTAGTAATTTTGGTACTCCAGTTATGCTCTCTTTCGTACTTTTGGTAACCAACCACTTTCCATAAGACTCCTTCGTTTTGGTTGAATCTCCATAACCATTCGAAGAATAAGCTCTTATTCTGGTATTTAAGATTTCTCACTCCAATAGAACCCCTTTTAAGAGCCCCTTTTGCCTTTTATAGAACTGAAGTATCATCAGCATACGTAATGTGGGTAATAAAAGTGTCTGTTTGGTACCTATAATTAGCACTGAAGCCCTAGATCGACCTTCTTTGTTCTGCTACCTTCACCATACTACTGAGACACTCCATAACAAGGATAAAAGGGAGGGGGGGGGGTAGGGGATCCCATTTCCTTAATCCTATATAAGCCCGGAAAAAGCCTTCCAGGGTTCCATTTATAATCACAGAAAATCTCTCAGTTGAAATACACACTTGGATCCATTTTTTTCACTTCTTACCAAATCCTAGGGGTGGCAAATGGATCGTTTGGGCTGAAGTTGGGCTAATCAAGATGGGCTGAATCAATAGATGGGCTAATGCCCAATCTTGCCCAAAGTGCATTTGGGCCAGGATGGGCGGAGTCAAGATGGGTTATATAATGGGTTGTAACCCAACCCGCCCAACTTGACCAAATTCTTTATAATATTCTTAAATTTTAAAGAAATAAAAAATCAATATTTTTTAAAAAAAGTTGTAACTTTATTTTTCCAAGCTATATACATTTAGTTTTTGCACAAATAACCAAAACCATCAACAAATATTTATCCATTTTCAAAAGGAAATATTTTTTTTGCAACCTAAAGAAAGGAGTATCCACTCCTTAATAAAATATGTAAAGAAGAATTCTATACATATTTTAATTTTTAGATCATTCCTCAATGCTAACCATAAAATCTGCCATTGCATGACATGAATGAGAAGGGATTATATTTCAAATATCAGTACTACTACATATAAAGGTGAATTTTGTGAAGTTCAAAAAAATGATATCAAAGTATTAAGGATTAGGATGCATGCAACTTAGAGCTCGTATTTCCTTTGTGATGACCATTTTCTTACTTTTCATCAGATGAGCAATGCATTCAATAAAGAACTGTACAAGAGAGACCAACAAGATAAATGGGTCAATTTGGGCTAAAGTAATGGGCTGATTTGGGCTGCTCAGGATG